>QLNU02014802.1:48588156-48611706 GCA_006491805.2 Dysdera silvatica
TCAAAGAAATAAGCTGAAAAGGGTAATCACTCAAGGTAAACTATCAATTGTGAATACAGTCAAAACTGCTTATATGCAACTTATATATATACAAAAAATATCGAGCCTCAAATTTTCTTGTATCTTTTTAATGTTATCTAAACCCGCTTAATTTCAATTTTATACATACAAAAATTGCATGTATGCAAGTATTTTTGAAGCCAAACGAATGCTTTATTATAGAATTTAAACCGTATATATGCAAATAAACTTTATGACAGTGGTTCCCAACTCAATTTAAGCCGCGGACCACTTTTCCACTTCAATTGTACCCGCGGACCACTTTGAAAAATTCTCACGAGCTGATTGCAAGACCTTAATAAAAAAAAAAGGGGGAGCTGGGACTTTTTTTGGGGGGGAAATGTGTTCCTAAAATCATTCATTCTTTGAGGGAAAAAAAAGATAATAAACAGAAAAAAAAAATTACTGATAATACAGTCGAACTTCGTTAAGACAAACAAGCGTAAGACGAATTACTTTTAATACGAACCGTTTTATTAAGTTCCGTCAGATTGTAAAATACTACAAATATGCAATCAATTTCATTTTTATATTTAATAATAATTTTATGATTTTTTTTTTTTTTTTAAGTAATGACCTGTCTCATGGATCACCGGTTGGGTACCACTGCTTTATGAACAAGTTTTCATCCATAGTAAAATGTACTTACAACCTATTTTTAAGGATTGGTTTCATCGGGAATACCTGAACCCTTGTCGAAGTGTCACGTACCAGCTTATTTATGGCTTTGTTTACGGTTCCCCCGCTTTCTAATAATAATAACAATAATAACAAATAAATATATTTTATTTATCACAGGAGACATACAATACCCACAATCTGTAAAGACAGTTTATGTATTACATTAGTTAAGTTCCATCGCAATAAATCGCACGTAGTGACGTATATAATATACCTGTATTCGGAATCACTATTAAACTTTATATTTGTAATTGACGCAGTGAATTAGGCGTCTCGTGTTTTATTGGTCTACAAAATTCCTAGTTTATTTGAAAGTTTTTTCCTTCTTTTGTACTTTTCAGTTTATATTCATTGTGAACTTAGCAGATGAAAAGAAACTGACATATTTGCTTAAATATTGGTCAGAAATTGGTGATTTTAAATTCTTTGAAATCAAACAGTTAAGACAAAGATATAAATAACAAAAGAGTATGGTTATCATTTGTCCACTATTTTTTACAAATGTAGTACAGGTGTTTATGTAAGCACTACTACATTACTTCCTGTTATTTTTATTAATAGATTTATTAATAGTACTGTGCATTATAAATATTGAAATAAATAATGTGTATGATTTATAAAATTAGAAATAAGAATATCTAATTTAATAATAAAATTCATTAAAAATTTAATGAGCAAATTATTTCCACGCTATAGTTCAGAGAATACCGCTTTTATGTAAAACCCGCTTATATGCATAGGATTTCGTTGCCACGTCCATTTGCATATATGCGGTTTCGACTGTATATAGGATTGAGGAACGATTATGTAATATGGATCATGAATATAATTAATATAGTAAAACTCTGTTAACGGACACCTCGTTCTTTACGGTCAGATAAAAGTTCCCTGGCAAGGAATCTCCTTCACAATAATAGTACCTCTCTCTTACGCTCACCCCTCTTTACGGACTGCTTTTTTTTTTTCCCGATGAATGTCCACTAATAAAAGGTTTTACCACATGCTCATGTAGGCGTAATCTGTCGGTGACGAAGGGGGCATATGCCCTCCTATTTTTTTTTTTTTTTTTAAACACGCAAAATCGTTTTTTTTTTCTATCCGATTTTGGGTTTTCTGTTTTTGTCTCCCCAAATTACGCCCATGTATGCTCGTATGTTTAAGCTGAATAAATTAGACATGAAATATATTTCTTATATTTTTCGACTACGAACTACATTTATTCCCCCGTAATATTTATTTACCCTCAATGTCTATACTAAATAGATATAGGCGGCAAGACCGTAGCCAGGATTTAATTTCTAAGAAATTTTCAGCACGTATCGATACAATCACACCGTTCTAGGCCGTACCCAAGACCCATTAAGAATTTAGTTTCAGGGGGGGGACCGGTCCCCAAGAACCCCCCCTCCCCCCCTTCTGGATACGGGCATAGTAAGTGATGATCATGACCTCAGCTTGATAAAAAATATTAGAGAAACGGGTCACAGGTGAGAGCCACAATCATAGTCTATTTTTTAGGCTTGGTATTCGGTCTCCGGGGTGGGGGGTGCTTTACCCTCACCACCCTATTATTTTATTAAAAGGAAAAACGCTCAGACTGAAACAAACTTTTTTTTTTTTAAGGTTTGTTTTTCATTTATTTCCAGATTTATTGACAATCATTATGATACTGTGGATTTATGCTGCTGTGATAAAGTATAGGCTTATTTTCTCTCCATAATAAAATTTAGTTGCACCCAAGGGAACACCCCTCCCGAGTGATGATTACTTTTCCAAACTCGAAAACAAATTTCACGGAATAGATTTAACTTGCCTCTCCTCTACATTCTAAAACAAATTCTCGATCAGCTCTTGGTTAACGGAGGAACAATAACAATATACAGTAAAACCTTGCGACCACCACGGTTTTGTGAAAACGGTCGCTTGGAGAGGTGGTCTTTGAATGGATAAATTTAGCATTGGTCTATTGGGGAAATCAGTTTCCAGAAAAAGTAGTCATTAAGGACGTAATCGCTGAATAGAGGTGGTTGTTAAGAGGTTTTACTGTATTTTATATGGTGTATCGTTTACCCGCAACTATCTTTCTTAACTTTTTTTGTTTATTGTCTATCAATTTTGTGAGGACCGGACCCCCATAAATTTTTTGGGGTGGTGCGAAGGGATATGGGCCCCTTAGAGTGCTGACGATGATCTAGGTGTATAATAATAGATCTATCTGTTACGTTGACAACAATACGTATCCTATCAGTGTTGGATTTGGTTACCTATAGGCACGGGCCTATTGTCACCCTCGTATCCGGGGAGGGGATCTTAGGGATCGGTCTCATGCGAAATTATATTTGTAATAGGACTGCAAAAATATGTGTATGTATTTACTTTGTTGTTTAAACTTTGTGAACTGAGGGGAAAAAATCAAACCTTGAATAATAGCCAAAATTCTGACCACAAGATCTCGTTTTGTCAACTACTAATTTGAGAATACTTTAAAGAAAAACAACAACGTAGAAATCATTTTTGTTAAAAGGTGGACATCATAAAAAATTAAATTTTGATGGGGAAAACTACAAGCAAAAATTTACAATGATGCTTGAAAAGGATGCTTCTGTAGTACGAATATGAATGCAAGGTGAATGTAAATTTAATGTTCGTGGTCACATTCATGAATTGAATAAGGTGAACTTGCACTACATCGGGTTTCAAGCGCTTTTTACGCACCTAGCGCCTCTTTACGCCTATATGCACTGCTTCTATCGCCTATATGCACTGCGCCTATATGCTCGCGCATCTGGAAAAGCTGAAATTATTAGGGAATTGGAAATTGTCCCTAAAAATTAAAATTAAAGGGAAAAATTAGAAAAACAAAAGGCCATAAAATCTCAGTTTTTTCCCTAAAGGGAAAAAATTGAAATTTTATGGCCTGGAGAAAGCCAGGAAAAACCTTTCTAATTTCTGTTTCGAATGACTAAATTTCCCTCAAACGTGAAGTCGTTTTCCCTACGTGTGTGTTAGTGTGCAGGTGAAAGTTTTTTGGAAAAGTTGGCCGAGCAAGTGGCACTGTATTTCCAGGAGAGGATGGTTCGAAAACCTATAAGAGGTAGTGAAAGCCATTTTCCCTACAATCGAAGTTCACTTGTAAGTTTTGTTTGCCATTGGTCGGGCAATTTTGGCGGGAAAGTGTCATTTGTACGAGTTGTAATTTTTTGTTTTAACCTTGAACTTCACTTAAAATAGAAAAACATATTTGAATTGATTTTCTTTGTATTTTTTAGTAGCGAATTAGTTGCGGACTGAATCGTTTCTAAACCAGATGGAAATGCAGACTTAATCGATGTGACCTTTGAGTCTTAACCGAAAAAAAAAGAAAAAAAAGTGATATTTATTCATGAGTCTTGCGGTTTCCAGATTTTACTGAAATAAGCTTAAATTGTTGCGGAAATTACCTACTTTGTCCGTGTGAAACTATATGCAGGTTTTTTTTTAAATCAAAGTAATCCTATTTCAGTGAGTTCTGGAGCGAGTTGTAAGGTCCGTAAAACATGGTAATGCAGATATTCCCATCACAGTCGCACTTCTGTATATTCCTAGCGCAAATGACAGTGGATATCACTTGACATAGGAGCGGCCTTTGGTGTAATGAAACTAGCTCCTTCGCACTGCTGTTGTATTTGGGCAACAAAAAACCATCGAACTATCCAAGAGGTCCCGCTGCATTCTCCAAAAGTGATAGCGTGGTATGGATTTTCGGCCACTTTGATTTTTGTTTTCCAGAGGTAAAAATACACACTGCGCCTCTCACCTGTTGTTCTATCACTGGACAACGAATTTATGAAATGTTAGAAAATTTCGCAATAGCAAAACTGCATGTCCCTCAGGACGCCATGTTTACGCAAGACGACGCGCCACGCTACATTTATCATTGTGTATAATGATATCTTCTTCTTTTTGCAAGGGTTTCATTGGGAAGGGTGGCCGCCGGAGGCGGCGCTGTAATCCCAGACAGGACGCTTGAACAGCGTAAATATAATGATATCTAAAGCAGCACTTCATGGACGAGGGACCTATCCCCAATCAGGGAATTTTACCTCATGGGAATTCCAGTTATATGGGTTTTTTGGAGGAGGATGTCAAACTCTTTTCAAATCTGAAGGGCGGTATTAGATATGCGGTGGCTATTCCAGTTGACGTGTTACGTTCTGCTGTAGAACATGCTGTTGTGCAAGTGGGAACTTCGGTTGTGATCGCAATGGCGGACGTTTTACACAAGCGCTTTTTCAATTATTTGTCTTGCCACGATGCTGTCTGATGACAAATTTTGTAACTCATACTTTTTCAGCAAATACTGAGCTCATACTTTGAGGTTTCCGTCGTTCAAATTTCATATGCCCACCATCTTCAGGACTCAACTCCAGAATTTTCTAAGTAGGCATACTTTTTCACAACACTGTGCATAATAGGCCTTTTTCGTCCATGATGGTGGATGTACTTATTTCAATTACTCAATTTGGACTAAATCAATTAACCGGACTAATTGGGACTGAGATGGGTTTGTAAAACCAAAAATCCGGCTATTTGTGTGTAATGATATTACGAGTTTGACTGTCACCGCACGGACAAATAGCCCAAATCAAGGATCCAGATTCGGTTAATTTGACGATCTGGGTATTCCGATCATCCGTTTAATTAGGCGGTCCGGATAATCGAAATACTTATAATTACTAATCTAATATAATACAGGCGAAAACACTTTGGTTTGTTATATATAGTAAGGTTGGGAAAATAGCTTTTAATTTGAAACTCAATTGCTAAGTATTTTATGAAGTGTTTTCTGGGGATTATCTGGAGCCTAAAGGTATGTACTGAGATCGCAACTCGATTTCTCTCCGCTGTTAGTCTGTTTCCAAAGATGAATTCAGGGGCGGACTGGGTCCTCTCAAAGGGCGAATACCTTGAATTATCAGAGGGCGCGAGTCCTATAGCCCATGAGGGCGCACCTGCCCGGGGCGGTTGGCCGGCGGCCCAGTCCGCCCCTGGATGAATGAGAATTGATTTTACGAGGATGTCGATTGTGTGTGTGTGTAAACGAGTTTAGAACGCGCGAGCCCCGTGTGCTTTGTTATATTCGTCTCTATCCGGAGACGTAGCCAGGGGGGATTCGAAAAAACCTGTTAAAAAACCCAGGTTTTTCAAAATTATACTTCAAAATATGAAATTAATAAAAAATGAACTTATTGTTAATTTAAATATACTTTCTTGTCATTGAATGGAATGTTACGTATCACAATTGGTTAAGAAGAAGCACAATGTTTGTAGGTAGAAGCTGAACTTGATTGAATTTAATATGAAAAAACCCACCTGGGTTTTATCAGTACTGTGTGTGACCTAAGTTCGCAAAGTATTTAGTGTGATCTGTATTTAAAATGTACTAATTTACTTGCAATTCAATTAAAAAGTGTACAAACTTGCTTTACAAACAAAATAACTATATTTAAATGTTGTTTTACAATTGCGTTATATATTTCTTAAAGATTATTTTTTTTACAAAATAAAGATATATTCAAATAGAAGATATATGAATTAGAATTTGCAGATGGTAACTTATAAAATAAAAAGTTCTTTTTAATTTTATTTTTATTTATTATTGAACTATTACATTTTTTAATTCAATTGTTTATGTTCACATTATTTATAATAAAATCATGATGGATGGCTGTTAATAGTAATACTTGCAATATCAAATACTCTTTAATTTGCCCATATGTAGAATTTGTTTATTTAAATAATTATCAAATTGCCAATAATCATTAATATCTAAAAGACTTCAAAGCCCTGAAGGGGGGGAAAAACGTCATACAACCCCCCCCCCCAATAAAAACCAAAAAAACATGAAAAAACCCGGGTCCAACCCTGCGTAATATACAGAGTATATGCAAAACTGAATCTCCTCCTCTGTATTACACATTTTCAATCGTATTTTCCTAAATACAGTGGAATCTGATGAAGTGACCATCTTGGGGAAATTGACCACCTGAGTAAAATATGACCATTTTTTATAAGAGAGAATTGGTAGAAACTTAGTCATTGCCTATATCAAAGTCTGTCGTAGTGACCACCTGTCTATGATGACCATTGCAGTCCAGTCCCAAAGGTGGTCACTTTAGGCAGGTTCTACTGAACTTGAATCAAGCCGGTGGCTTAATTATGCAATTTCTTCTGAATAAACCTTACATAAAATTTAAAGTTTAGACCCGTAATATAAAGTAGTGTTTCATCTAGAAAAAAATTAGGGCAGAGCCTGGCAAAAGGCCATTTTTTCGCGCTCTTAATATACAGATATACTCATGATGCGTATTCGCTGTTGTGTCAACTTTACTGCTACCAATTCCTTTAAACAACGTCTTAATTTGTTTAGTTCCTATAGTTGCTTTCTTTAAATTGCTTAGTTTTCGTTTGCAGATAACTTTTTTTATTTTGTTCCGAGTGAAGTGTATGCGAGAGGCGAGGGGCCAGTGCGCGTGATTGCAATCTAATGGCAATGTTGCCAGATGGCAAGATTAAAAAATCCCAACTTCATACAAAATAATAATTAAATTAATATAATTATAATTTAGTTAAACAATATCTTATAATAATTTCATTTATTCAAATATCCTATACTATATGACAAGTAAGCTTCATAAAATAGGGATGTAAAACATGCTTAGTTTAGAGCTTAAAGACAAACAAATTGATTTTAACAAAAATTTGATCTCAAAAATAGGTGGAACCGCTAACGTTTGTCGGAGTAGTCCATGGTTGAAAGTCTGCAAACCTGGCAACAGTGCTTTGTTTACAAATATTCGCCAGCAATTTCATTTTGCCAAAACCATCAGTGTTATTACGGAAATGAAATGCTGGACTACAGAATTTTTACAAACCAATAAATTTCGTCACGCGTTTTGGATTCTAACGTGGGAATTTGAATTATCATCGGGGAAGGATGGTGCGTTATTTTCCGAGGGCTAGTCGGGACATTTGAGCGAAAGGGCGGACAAATTGAAAGGCAGGGCGCTAATAGGTACGTAGGGCATTGCGCCCTTCTATTTCGCTTTAGATGAAATACTATATAAAGGGGAGCTAGGGACATATGAAAACCCTTGTTATATCTGGTAAATGGTCCTCGTTAAACACGTTTTATAGTTTAAAATTCTCAAACTTCGAAAGTAAAGTCTGTTTTCAATGGCGAAAAAACTCATTACATTTTTGTGCGACAAGCGGGCCTATGTTTTCTTTCAGATATAGTGGCGTAGTTAGATATTTTGCCATAATTGTTGTGCCTGTCATTGTTTCTTAAAGGCTAATTGCCGCCCCCAAATTGTGGCGCCCGGGGTGACCGCCTCCTTGCCACCCACTAGCTACTATACTGTTCAGACACCAAGCTGACTGTCCATTTTTCCTCATTCGATCCAGGGCCCGCAAAAGTCTTGCTTGCTCAAGGCGATTAAATTGCATTGTATTTTAACATTATACCAAACAAGATTCGCGTTTTCCTCATTAAATCCGGGAACCAGGGGCGGGAACAGAGCAGTTTAAAACCTTGTCGCCAAGGACGTCACCAGAACTGTGTACCCTCAAAACGAGAAGAGCTGATTTTTGGAGTCGTCAGATGTGCGCATGCGCCAGGAAGCGCACGTTAGGAAGCGGCAGTTCACCATCTAAATATTTGAGTGTGCCACAGCGTACGAAAATGAGCGAAACAATTTTTTTGCATCAGTGCTTTTCCTGAATCAGTGAAAGTCTAGTAAGGGGTGCCCTCACACCCCACGTAAAAAAAAACAAAAAAAACAAAAAAAAAACATCAGTAAAGCAAGGAATAGTACTCTCCCGAAATTTGAAAGCTTGCGATAGTAAAAAAAAAAAACTGCCTAGCCTCTGTACATGCGACGGTCGTTAACATCGATGGAAGGAAAGCAAGGCATGTTTACGCAAAAAAAAAAACCCATCCCCTAAATGTCATATTTCGACTTTAGAAAGCTTCATGCTATAACATCGGTGTGTTTTTTTGCAACTCGTAAATGCTTAACTGTCATGGCGACCGGAAATGGAGCGAATGCGGGGAGCAGCGATTCACGCTAACGTAACCCGACAAGCAAGTTAGCGCGCCTTCGGCGACAATGTTCTGACGCCCCAGGGGGCGGACTGGGCCATGGGTCCCCCGGGCCGGTGCGCCTTCATAGACTGTAAGACTTGCGCCTCCGAATGGGCCAGCACTCACGCCCTTCGAATGTCCAAGGTATGCGCCCTTTGAGAGGACCCAGTCCGCCCCTGCCGGGGGGGGGGGACCCGTTCATGGCGCTCGTTATAAATGTATTCCACTGTATACAGAATTGTGCGTATGTGCAAAAACAGAGGTTATTTGGCTTTGCTGCTGTATTTGGAAGTCATGACACTTCTAACTGGTATCCATCTAAAGAAGCACGTTTCGTTATGGGCAGCCTTGACTTGTTGGTTAGCCATTTACGTCAATTGTAGATTGTTAAAGGTGACCAGTCTACAGTGGCTTTTGTGCCTTTATCTGCTGTTCTATGCCATTCACACAACAGCATCGTTCCCTATTCATTCTAAACTGCGTGATGGACGGGGTGAAAGAATTACGCAACTTTTTAGAGGCTTTTAACTCCAAACTGCGAAACAGATAGAGGTCAGCTGCTTATTAAAATGTCGATCTTTCAGTTAAGAATGGCACTTGAGCAGGGACGTGAGAAAAGGGAGTTCAACCCCCCCCCCCGATTGGACAGCAAGACAGGCGGTTCTGTTTAACACCCTCTCAGGTTATCTGCCATAAAGCTATCTAAGTAACCCCAACGATTTTCGAATTCCCCTGCACTTACATTTGAAAGTATAGTCTGCAAAACCTTTCTGTTATACAGGTGCTGACTCTTTAATTTACAGTGCAGAAAACCCAAGTGTTAATCCACACGGTACGGAATGCTTACTGGTTTTTATACTGGTCCGTAGTTTGGGGTATGGCTCTTTTGGGGACAGGGGTTTCGACCGTACGGAAACAGGTAAGTTCTGGTTTCTCATTCTGAAACGTCATGAGCCAGAACCATATGATTCGAGCATTATTCGAAAGGTGAGCATCCACTTGGTCCTGATACAATGGTGTAGGAAAAGGGGGGGCTCAAGCCCCCCCCCCCTCCATTGAATATCAAAACATATTTTCTGTAACGCCGCAACATATGATATTCTTTAAAATTACTTGAGCCTCTCTATAATTTTTGAATTGCTACATCACTACACCTCCATGCGTCATAAGTATGATAAAGGGAGGAGGATGAAACAAAGAAAGAATAAGTTTTATGACATTAATCTTTAATTGCTATTTAATTACTGTTAGTATAACGCTACATTTAATTACTAATTTTTAAAATTAATTCCCTAAATTAAACAATGTTTATGAAGTTTTTAAAAGTATATCTTTAGCATCATTTGGCCATACATTCCAAACGATTCTAATCAAAATGGGGGATTTAGATACTAAAGCCCCTCAAAATCTTACTTGGGCTGAATTTTAAATTCAAGAATTTATTAATTTTAAGGTGGCAACACTGGCGTACGCAGGGGGTGTTGATGGGGGTTGTAACCCCCCATTGCAATGAAATTTTGTATATTTAACATAGGAATATATGAGACGTAGCTTTGTAACCCCACATTGGGCCTATAACCCCCCTTATGAACTTCCTGCGTAGGCCTATGAGTGGCAGTATAAGATTTTTTAAAAAAAAATGTTTTTTAGAATATTTTACTTTTGAAACTACGCATGCTGCTGCCTTCATTTCTTGACGTCATCACCTTAATTCTTAATTTGATGATTTCGTGTCCTGAAATTAACGAGTGTCATAAACGCGGGTGATCGAGCTCTTTCTAGCCTTGAGCTGCCCACGTATTAATTTGTACAGATGGCACTGCAGTTGGCTTTTCGGAAGTTTAGAACTTGTGAGATGGCAACATAGTTGACTCGTCTGAAATTTAAAACTTGTGAGAATGGCAGCACATTTGACTCTTCTGAAATTGAGAATTTGTAAACCGAAACTTGTAAACTCGGCTACCCAATTACTGCCTCTCACCATTTACGCTTCATTGCTGAGCTGGCAAATAGGTAGCGCTGCTGCCAGACAACCAACAATAATATGAAATGGCAACACTTTGCGTTTACTTCGAGTTCTCTCTAGTCCATTCTTGATGAAGGATAGCGATGTCTCTGTGTCAATAGGCTCTATGCAGGGGCAGAGTGGGCCGCCGCGCCCTCCGAAAATCCAAGGTATCGGCCCCTGGCCCTACGATGCTTTTAGTAATTCAATAGGACCTTTATTAGCCGACGCTGTTTATACGGAACTCCCTATTATCCAGCGTTCGATTCCGCCTAAATTCCGTTAAACGGAACCTTATTTCAAACCTTTGTGAAATATTTTAAATTAATAATTTCAAGGCAAAAAAAATAGACTGCATTTTTATTTTTAATATTTATACGAGTAATTCTCGCTGTATGAATTTTCGACTTTTTCTCGTTTCTTGATATATAAAATTATTAATAATAATTTAATATATTTAGCGATATTGGCATATATCAATCAACGCGTTTTTAATTGCTTGATATATAAAAAAAAAAATCTGTCAGGAATAAGGGGGTTATTTAACAAGCAAATTGCAACTGGAATTTCATTCTTTCACTATTAAAGGCTTTGGCGAACGGAACTGGATTTTACGATTTTGCCACCTCCAGGCTCTGATATATTTTGTCGCTTAATCTTACCAAACGTAACCGGAGGCATGACAGAAATTTTGGCGCTTTTGTCAAATATTAATTTGGCGCTCCTGGCAGTTATTTCAAATTCTTTTTTTGGCAAGTATTCGCGAATCTAGCGCCTTTTTGAGCCAGCCCCTCTCTTATTAAACGCGTTTTAAATAGGTAGTTTTGCATCTGTGACATAAATTTCTTAGCTACATTTTACTTTTGTTTTATATATGAATCATTTGCTTATAAACTCGGTATCGTTGTATTATACCGGAGTGACGTTTTCAATGGGGAAAGAGTGATGGATTTTAATAGGAGTTGAAAACATACTTATTACATTGTGTCTATGGGAAGTACGGTCTCGCTTTACGAATTCCCGCTTTACGAATTCTCGTTTTAAGAACGAGGTCTTAGAGCGTATTAATTCGTAAAGGCGTGAGCCACTTGTACTCGTTACGAAGACGTGCATTGGAAAATCGTGGTGGCTTAAGTCAGTAAATGTGAAATCGACATAACGCTATGTAAAATTCATTCCATTTTATGGAATTTGGCGCAGTATAGCCCAGATGCTCTTGCGCCATAAAAAAACCAAACAATCAATCATTTTATGGAACCTATTTCAGATACGTTCTGCAGAACGTATCTGAATCAACATCAAAAACTACATTCCATAACGTTGGTACTAACATTGAGTGTATATTTTATGTAATATCGATTTTACACTTACTGACTTACAGCAGCATTATGATTTTCAACAAATTCAACGCCTTAATTAGCATGATAATATAAATACAATAAATAATGCTTGGACTTAGAATCGATACATCGTCGATTGTAAGAATAAAATGTTCGATTTGTCATCGTGGGCTCGATGCCAGTTGGTTGAGATAATACTAACTATCGCAATTAAAGGCTCAAATAATTTTATGACACTGGTGGTGCAGTTATGACATGTTCGTCTTGTCTGCCGTTAACACGATTTTGATCTGATACCCAATGATACCAAAACAAGCAATGCTTACTTAGCAATGGTTGTTCAGTAATTGTTGTTCAGTTTCAGCAATGGTTGTTCAGTGATTGGTTCCCTACTGTCCGCCCACGAAAAGAAGTCCGGTGGTACCGTTAGAAATAATGGGAGGTAAGGTCACAATCCGGCTAGCCGCTTACAGCAGAGTAGGACTCCAATCTCAGAACTTGTTTTTGGCGGTTGCCAAAAACGAGTGTAGAACTTGGGAGTCTCACATTATTGTAAGCGTCTAGCCGGGTTGTGACGTCACTTCCCAATATTTCAAACGGTACCATCGGACGGACTTACTTTCGTGAACAGACAATAGGACAGGGGTTTTTAAACTATTACTACTGTTTTTTTGTTTCTTTTTACTTATGGCTCCGTCCACGACTCATGAATTGTCAACGGCTCCAAAATGTATAAAGTTTTGCTAATCGCATGTTAAATATTTTCTTACATAAATGTGTTTGCTTCAACAATTTTACAATTGCCGACTAGAGCCAGGAGCAGTATAGCCCAGATGCTCTTGCGCCATAAAAATCCAAACAAACAAGCAAGCGAAGTTAAAGTTTTTGTGGGCCACAGAGCCGTTTCTAGATCCTTTGCCGCCCTAGGGGAGAATCGAAACATGCCGCCCCCACCCTTTTACTACCGCCACTCTTTCGCCTATATCTTCTTCACCAACATCCAGCGGTACAACAATGTAAATCTTCTATTATACTTTTAATTATTAAACCCGTTAATTATATTTTAGACTTATATTAGTTATTTTGTAACGTTAGGGTACTGTGAATAGTAAAACAATTGCTACATGTTATAATTGTTTAATTTCAGTATTTTATATTTTTGAAAACTGGGATATTAAGAGAGTAATATTTCAAAACACGACGTTGTATTATCAGGTCTAAAAGGCTTAAATATATTAGATATAAAAGAATCCGTGTGCAAAATTAAACAATGAAACACATCAAACATTTTTACATTCGTCAAAATAAAGACTTTTTAAGTAATTGTTCCGTATGCTTTTGAAAACAATTATATGTTTTAATTTTTCTTCTTTTTCATTTTTTCTCCTCATTTGCTCAGTTTTTTCTTTGTTTGATTTAAAATTAAAATTTTTACGCCATTTTGCCGCCCTAGGCAGTCGCCTACTCTACCCTAATGGTAGAAACGGCCCTGCCTACACGTAAATCTTGTACTATTGTTGAGGCTTTATGTGGATGATCTCCAGGTGCCCGAATTTATAGAATCTCTAGGTTCAGAACCTAGGTGCCGAAAGACTTTACCAGAATTTCAAAAAGTGCATATTTCTAATAATATTCCATTATGGGTTAGGAGCTTTGTTCCAGGTACTACTTTAGGTTCTCTTGTCAACGTCGCGACGACGGTGCCGTCCGAATCCTGCGACACTCCAAGGAGCTGTGACGCCCCGTTTGGAAAAATACCGCCCGAAGGCTCCTTCCTACAAAAGGGAGATGGCGCCATCCGCCATTTTCTTGCCATCGTATCACGTGATCTCATTCACTGCTTTGTTGAAGTTGAGAGATTTACAAGTGTATTATTTTAACAAAATAGGGTGGAATGGATGGGTGTGCCGCTATAAATTGTTCAAATGACTGGAAGAATAAGTATGCAATGTTTAGATTTGCAACAGATCCTGTAAGAAGTAGAAAATGGATCATTAATTTTCTAATGGTAAACGTTGTATTATGAAATCGGAAGTATATAACAAAATGGCGGCTGATGCTTCGGCCTAGAATTCTAGAGGCTCTACCCCGTCCTAGGCCCGAAAGTGGTTCTAATTCCTCGGAAAACTGTAGACCCCGGCGTAGCATGATCTTTGCCCGTAAAAATACATTGTTAACAGGTTACATTACATACCCTTCCCCTGATAAATTAAAAATATAGGGCGATTAACTGACTGTACGGATATAAATACTGAGTGTAAATTTGCATTTTTTTTTTCAGAAAATGCATCTAAAACATGATGTTGAAAATTTAGTATTGCATGTTGTGGCCGGAGGCGGTTCGAAGTTGATTTCGAACTCGGGCGGTCTGGCATGAATTGCTTTTTGGTCCCCGATTCCGGCGAAAACAGGAGATTTTCACAGATGCACAGTGAGCCATATGCCCTATAAAAGTGGCCAAAAGTCTCTGAAAGAATTTCTCTAAAGATGTCTCTAAAAATTTCTTTAAAGATGTCTCTAAAAATTTCTCTAAAAATGTCTCTAAAAAATTCTTTAAACGTATCTCTTTTTAAAGAGATTTTTTACTATTGGGTCCATTAAAAAAATTTTAACTTGACTTCAGTTTGGCTCCCCCATCCAAACGGGGCCCCGGGCCGCAGCCCTTGATCGTGGCTTGCTTGAGAAACGCCATGTGAGCTATATTCCTCATAACAAGGAAAAGGCCCTGTTGGATTTTAGAAAGCTAGCTTGCGGCAAATGGAGTTCCCCGTAAGGGGGTTAGCAAATTTTGGAAACAATCTTAGGTTAGTCAGTAGGCTGATATTCCGATTTTCCCCCTTTTTAGTCAGAAAGTTGGGGAAAAGGTTCTAAGAAAGACTCCTTAAATAATCGGCTTGCATCCTTGGTTTATTCCCCCATTTCTTTTCAAACTATAAATAGAAGAGAGCGTCGTTTCTTGAACAGTTATTCTGGTTATTTTGCAAGCGTTTGATGGATGCGGGCAGGCCTTCAGATTTCGTAAAAGGTCCCCAAATTCGCAGACGATATTTGCTACTATTTTGAACGGAGGTTTAAAATGGCCGACCCAGTTTCTCGAAATGTGCGTCTTTAACTCTCCTGCTCTTAAACTTGACTGATATCAACCACAGTGCAAGACGAGTGCCACATGTTGCAACACCAGATTGTGCATATTGTTTGGTGTAGATAAATGACGTTTAAGGAGTATCTACGAAGTTATTGAGGTAAAAGCAGAGTATCTACGAGATATTATCTATAAAGTTATTGATACACAAGTATCTACGAAGTTATAGATGTATAAGTATTATCTACAAAGTTATTGATGTATAAGTATTATCTACAAAGTTATTGATGTATAAGTATTATCTACGAAGTTATTGTTCTACAAGTGGTATCTACGATGTTAATGCACAAGTAGTGTCCACGAAGCTAATGATGCACAAATATTATCCATGAAGTTATTTCTGTACAATTAGTATCTACGATGTTAATGCACAAGTAGTGTCCACGAAGCTAATGATGCACAAATATTTTCCATGAAGTTATTTCTGTACAAGTAGTGTCTACGACATTAATGCACAAGTAGAGTCTGCGACGTTAATGCACAAGTAGTGTCTACGACGTTAATGCACAAGTAGTGTCTACGAAGTTATTGTTGTAGAAATAGTATCTACGAAGTTATTGTTGTAGAAATAGTATCCACGAAGTTATTAATGTACAAGTAGTCTCTCTCTAAACAACATTTCACTAGATAAGGGGAAGAGTGGTTCTTAAAATGTTACAGATCTTTATGCAGGGGGTAAGTTTTACCTCTTTCTTATTTTGTTTTGACTTTCTTCTACCTTTTTTTCTTTATTTCCTTTACCTTTACGTCTTGTCTACTTTTGTCTTATCATTTTTTACTTCTCGTTTATTCTTTTTATTCTTAACTTCAGCGTTTCTTTTATTTGCTCGTTTTCTTATCTTTTGCAACAAAAATTTGCTATTAATAATTTTCCGAACATACTTCATGTATGTTAGTGAGTACATTGCACGTAAGCCCATTTAAAAATATACTAAAAAGTATGCTGCGTACGTTAAAAAGTATATTGATGGAGTTCACATTTAAATGTACGTTAGAAGTATACTGATCAATATATTTATATATTCATCGCACTCGTTTCGTATACATTGACTCTTATATTAATTCCAGGATTCGGCGTAAAATATATTAATCTATGGATCTTTAAATGTGCTAATTATTATATATATAGCGAATATTCGGAGATCACTAATCGTGCAAATGTAGTAAGAGGATTTAGTCTTTCTCATTTGTCTTTGAGTGGAGTCTAGCGTATAAGGATACTGAGTTCATTAAAGAGGAAGCACAGTAAAACCTCGGTTATTCGTCAGACAGACCGGAGCCTCCACGGATAATTGAAAAGACGGTTAAGCGGAAACGGGGAAATTTACAGTACAATATAGTACATTTTTATTAAAATTATACAATTAAAAAAATTAAATTGCGAAACTTGTTGAAGTCACAAACGAAGTTCATTTGAATCAAGAGAACTTGCATTTAATGAAACACGAATATAAAACATTACATGCCTGTGTGTGAAATTATTGTTATTGGTTGAAAAACGCACTTCTAATTATTTTTTTTAAAGCACACAAGTGCTTTTTTGGCTGCCATGTCCTGTACTCTTCGAAGCAGTAATAGCTGAGTAGCATCTGCTTCAGTCTGCTGTTCAAACTAGTCAATGCACTTGGATAGCATACATCCCTCTTCAACATGGGTGATGGTTTTTGTAGGTTTTCTAGCCTCCTGTGCACTTTCATCGTTTTCTTTAGGATTATTGGAGTTGAACACTTGCTGATTGAGCTCGTCGTCACTTAGGAACTCGAAACCTGCTTCAAGTTTATCAATGTCCATCCCTTCACCAACGTCATTAATTTCAATGTTTTCTCCTGCGGGTAGAGCCTCACAAGTGTGTAAAATTGTCTCATTGTCGATGTTAACGGAGTGGCCCTAACTTGAATTTGACGCCGATGGTTAGGCGAGAAAGACGGTAAATCGGGAGACGGATAATCGAGGTTCTTCCACTGTACTAGCAATTCACCGAAAAGCTCGCAACTAAAATTGGAAAGGTGGACATGAAAACGTGAAACGGTACTGTCAAGGGAAAGATCATCATGCCGCCCTCTACATCGGAGGTGAAACGTATTCCTTCTGGGAACACCGAGCTGCTTATTTGTGGCCAAAACTTCAAGAAATATTATTGCACACTCAAGTCAAGAAGATGCTTAGTAAGGGTACCTCTCATCTAATCCCATTTATCTGTAACTCCAAGCAACACGCTGCAGGAGCGTACTGTGCTGCTGAAGGAAATTTACTATGCAAGTATACAGCTATGTCTATAATATGTGAATTTGAACTGTCAGTTTAAGTGCATACTGTAGATTGTGTGAGTAGATTTAGTAAAACGAATATAGAAACAGATATACTTAATAGACTCCATGTCACCAATATAAGCCATTTGATGAACATATTAATCAGTGGGTCGGAGAGGATGGAATTTGATTTTAAGGGTGCATATCTTGCCTGGTGTATGTATGCACCGACATCGAAGAATCAAGTCAAAGTATAAAAATAATTAAATACCATTGTGTGGGGTTGGTTGTTTCTGACCAAAAATTCTTGTAAATTTGAAAATAACTTCTCTGGTTCGACTACGACTTTTCCAATTCGGCTAGAAGCTACGAAAATATTTTTGGCAGTTTATTCCCTGATTTGCGCCGGCCTTCACTGCCCTCTCCTTTCGTTTGTGCAAGTTAATGGGTGATGTAAATAAAATAATATAAAATCTTTGCTGAACAATAATAATCATGATTATTATTTTATAGAAATGTCTTGGCTCTGCGTTAGATAATCGTAACACAATGTGTTAACGTGTTGGCATACAAATAACGGAAATCCTATAATCCTGCGTAACTTACCGTTAGATGGTATCTATGTTTGAACCATTGACACGCTAATTTTATACAGGGAAATCTGTCTGTAATGACATTTATCACCGAACGGAACAGATGTCGATTGCATTGTATCATGTTCAATCTCTCGTCTATTACGATATCACTTCTTGGCCCCCTGAGTTAGACTGAGATAATAGAAGATTAGTTCAGTTAGATTGAGAATGTAAAAGCGTTGGAAACATTTGGTATGAAATTCCTTATAAAAATAATTGCAACTAAAAATAGTTGCGGCGACATCCCAGAAACCAGTTCATGACCCTCTTGAGGGTCGCGACCCCCAGGTTGGGGACCACTGTCGTTGAAGGTCGTCGCGGAACACGCTACAAGAAAAGCTGTAATAATGTATGTTGATTGCAGTTCCACGAGAGATGCGTCTAAAGCTTCGAATGTAATAATATATTGATTAGTAAATACGGATAATATAAATTGATTCGTGCATTTCCATTAATTCGTTATTGTCCACATCGTTATGCTGTACTTTCATCAATTTATTGCTTTATGCACTTCATTTATTCGTCATTGTACTTCCATCAATTTTTCATCATGCACTTTTATTAATTCGTCATTTTACACTTTCATCATGCACTTTTATTAATTCGTCATTTTACACTTTCATCAATTTTTTATCATACACTTTTATTAATTCGTTATTATGTACTGTCATTAATTCGCCTTTGTGCACTTTTCATTAAGTTGCCATTGTGTACTTCCATCAATTTGTTATCGTGCACTTTCACCAATTTGTTATTATGTGCTTTTATTAATCCGTTATTCTGCACTTGGGGACAAAATGCAGCTCAGTTATCCAAGTACTGGAAAAGGTGGAAAATTAGGCTGTTATTGAGTTGGGAATTGAAAATTGATTAATAAATAGACTTTGAATTAATTTCTGAATTGATTGCGATTTATTTGATAAACATATATGGCAAATTAATTAGAAAATTGGGATTATAAGTTGATTAGAGGACATGGCTTGAGAGGTATAAATATTATTTAAAAGTTGAAAGCTCCTAAAATTAATTATTGCGACATAAATTAAACGAAATGAATTTAATTTCCCGCTCGATCAATTCAGTGAAACGGATTCTTAAAATCCCTCTAATAGGATTAATAAAATCTCTCTAATCTCTCTATAGTACAAACATAGCAAAAGTCCTGTTACATCAACCAACAATTAAAAATTTCAATGTACCTAAAACTAAAGATCTGAAGCATAAGTAAATTAAAGAAAAATTTAGAACCAAGGCGGGTATATGAATTATTTTTACGTGTACTACCTATTCAGTGGCGCCAATGTGATGAAAGGGTGCTAAGCGTGTTGATAGCTACCAGCATTTTTATGTCCTGTTCGTAAAAGAATAGGTTTCTCGAAAATGTTAAGGGTATAGTTTCTTGTGGGAGATAATTTAGCACCAAACAATGACAGTAGCGCATTAAATCAACATCCATGGAGGTGGGGGGTTCAAATGGCTTTGAAAATGATTATGTGATGAGGCCTTAGAGAAAATAATGCGTTTTGATATCCAGTGGGGTCTTGATCCCCCCACCCCACCCACTTCATACGCCCATGAATTGTGGTTTTCTTAATTGTAGCTTTTACGTTCCAAATCGGTAAGGCGGGCAGTCCCTGCAATGGTAAAGCATTCACTTAGTCCATCTGCGGAAAAAAAAAAAAAAAATTATCGACTAACTACTCACTGCAGTCCGATGGTTGATTCTCTGTGCTTTAGAACAGCGTTTCTCAACCGGAGTGTCGTGGAACCCCAGTACGTAGGGGAACCCTAGTACGTCGCGAGAAATACAGTTGACTCCCAGTGTTGGAACTTGTGGATACCTAAAAAAACAGTTGTTAAATGGGAAGTTAATATTAGTTCCAGTGGTGGACACATTGGGAAGGGGAGGAATTAGGGGAGTTTTCCTCAAATTCATGAAAATGCAGTGGAAATTGGCTTCACGAGCACAGATTATAACGACTAACCGCATATAACGGCAGAATTTTTTCGAAAAGTTTGATTTCCTATTTTTTTTTTAAATGCTCGTTAAATCCGAGGTCCAAAAAACTTGTTCGCTAAAAGCGGTTAAATTATATTGCGCTTAATCATTGTACCAAAAAAAAAAAAAATGCGTATTTTCCTCCCTATATTAGAGAAGTCGCTAAATGTGGGCTCATTATAAGCGAGTCCTACTGCATTTTACATCCTCCCCACCTCAAACCCCTCTATGGATCCGTATCTCTTAGTTCCATGGGACATTTTTCGGGACTAACGAAATGGTTCGTAAAAACGTGTAGTTCGTAAATTGGAGGTTCGTAAAAACGTGTAATTCGTGAATTAGCGGTTCGTAAAAGTGCGAATCCACTGTAGTAATAACAATCTACTTAGCGGGGTCGCCAGTGTATGAGCACTTTTGTTTTTTTCTGTCCGCATTTCTGTTTGTTTGGATTTTTTATGGCGCAAGAGCATCTGGGCTATACTGCGCTAACTGCAGCATTTCACGTTAAGTTTTAGTTCACACGTTAGAAATTTGCTTTAAATGCAACACTTATTTGCATACAAATTTGTTCGCATGATATTTTAAACTTTAACGTTTACAAGTATAAAGTTATTTTTTTTTGCGCGAATAAAAACTTCATCATGAAGTTAAACAGGCAATCGAAATTCAATTTTTTTTTCTGTATTGGGGGAGTTCAAATATTACGTAAGCACCTTTGAGGGGGCAGGGTTGTCGTTGTGCTTATTTTCCTATGTTAGCCAATGTTAATTTTTGCTTACCAGTTGGGGAGGGGAAGTTGAAAGGCCAAAATATTGCGTACGTAATACTTGAACTCTCTCTCCCTTGTTAATAACGTCTTATTTAACAATAAAAATATAATTTTTTGCTAAACCAGATATCTGGAAAAGTACTTCGTTTTCCTTATGAACTCCCAGTTCATAAATAACAAAAGAAGATATTGATAGTGGTAGGTGATAATTTTTTATGTTGCGGGGGTGAGGGGTGTTCCGCGGATCCAATGTTATTTTAACCTTCTCAGACCCAAGCCCATATGTGCATAATTTTTTTTTAAATATTTAGTAAAAACTACTGTTTATGAGTATAATAACGTATTATATCAAGCCATTTTGGATACCATTAAATATTTTTTGCTATATAGTGTATCCACTTAAACGATGGAAAACGAAAACGATGGAAAACGAAAATCCATTTAAATGGATACCAGGCCTGAGGAAGTGTTGGCAACCAACCCATATTTTGAGAACATGGTGGGGGATTTTAGAGATTTTCTGCCAAAAGCTGATGCTTTTTTTAAAGAAATAAAAAATTAACTAAAAAAGCTTAAAATTTACCACGAAAAGAATTAAAATTACCTACAAATTACATTTCAAGGGATGAATAAACCTCGTCTGCCAATAAATCCGTACCAATCGAGGATTACTTGGTTAAATCTTTCCTTACTTTGAGGAGGCGAGGGGAGTCCGCATAACGAGGTGGCTAAGTAGGGCTTAATATTTTTAACCGTAGTCGTCAATTTTAATTTTAGGCAATATATTTTTAAAGGTGGGGGTGGAAATCCATCCCCCCCAACCCCGTTGGTCCATGAGCGACCGAAGTTTGAGAAACACTGTCCTATAGGCAGAGGTTTGGGTTCTCCTCCGAAAACTGTAGCTCCATGCACAGCATCGCTTTTGCTGTTATGGGCCGCAAAAGCGCTCTAAAGAAAAGCAATATTCGCCTGCTCGTCATTTGGCTACGATGTGGAAGCAAGGCCTTCTTTAGATAATGCGGGGCCTGGGACAAAACATATTTCAGGGGCCCATACACATACGAGTAAGAAAAAAAAAACCAACAACCACGGAATAATATATGAGCACTAGATGGCACGAAATGCGAGATCTGAAGCAAAAATATTTTTGGGGAAATTTTCAATATTACAAAAATTAAAAATTTGAGAATTACGCTTCGCGGGGCCCTCCAAGAAGTGCGGAACCCGGGACATGGGCCCCGCTTGATCCTGCTTCAGGGCGGCCCTGTCCGGAAGAGATGATATTCGAGTGATCTGATACCAAGTTCGTTGACAAATTCCGACCTCATACTTTCTGAGGTTTCGCGGGGAAATTGATCAGTGAAATTAAAAGTTGAAAACCCACTTCAATTTCACTGAGATCGTTGATGTGCTCACTTTCACTCTACGTATTTGTTTTCTGTGTTGAACTGGACATCGAGTTTCATGAACTGATTGACACTTGTGCCCTTGGATTTGAAAAACGACTTTGTTTCTTGATTAAAAGAAGATAAAGAAGAAGAAAAAAAATAACTGCGGAAGGATATCTTGGTAGGCAAGGAAGTGAAAAGGTCAAGTTGTCTCGGCTACGCGATGCCGTTTCGGGTCAATAACCATTTCAAAGGCTTTTCTTCATTTAAATATCTGTAGTGTTACCCATGAAATGTTCTTTATCGACAGTGTAATTTGGATTAGACATTTTCCCTAGATCTGACGACTTTTTTAACCATATCTGCGTAAATTTTGGGCGAAAGTCGAGTAACCTTTTTCAAAGGTCAGGTCAGGGAGTTTGAAAATTAGTTTCGGTTAACGATTTTAGTTTTGGTTCTTAGAATCTGAAAAGACTTCCGCCCAGGATGATTGAAGGATGATTTAAAACCACAAATTGTCCATAGCTCTGGGGAAAATCGAAAATTTGCCGTCACGTACCTATTTTTAAGCAGCTCTAGATCTAAACGTAAAATTGATATCACACTGCATAAGATACATTAACATCAGTAACAATGCTATTAGCTGGCCTGAAAATTCGCAGACATTCGATACCCCACAGGTGAGATAAAATTTGCGCCATAAAATTGAAGTATATGCCCCTACGCAACAACTAAAACAAGTGTATATTTTGTTGCAATGCCCTTCTCCTCCCCGCGTTCTCCCCATATACTTCTGCTTTCTAGGAAATTATAGTAGAACTTCCATATTTTGGACTTCCGTATATCGGAAATCTCTAGATAACGACGTTTTCACGAATCCCCGTATATATATATATATATATATATATATATATATATATATATATATATATATATATGGGTCTATATTATCTAACTGGAAGGAGATCCACACGCTGAACGTATGTGACGATGTGTGGAACAGGCCGGGCCAGTAACCTGGTGTCCTACCCCGCCTTCAAATGGTGCGGGCCGGGCCTTCTGTCTACGAGGGCGAATCAGAAAGTCTTTGCTCCTGTTTTTTTAGTCAAATTACGGCTGTAAATGCGAAGTCAACATATCCATTCCCAGCGGTGGAC
>QLNU02014802.1:48611806-48634243 GCA_006491805.2 Dysdera silvatica
ATATGCTGTTTACCTAGAAGTGTTTTGGTTTGTTGAATAATAGATCTGTTGCCAAAGTTGAAAGTGGAAATGATGCAGCTTTTCCTGTCTTCCGTCGACGGCGGTTTTCCGTTCTACGCAGTTTATGACTTAAAATCCAATTAATGATTACTTTCATTTATTTTTGTATTTTTGTGAATTCTGAATCCATATTTCGGAAATTTGATTTTCCATTGAAATATATATCAGAGGTATATTTAATTGTTGGTCTTTTTAATTTTAGCCTAAAGAAAGTATAAAATCGGGTGCATGTCCTTCATGACATAGTACTTATACAATGCTTATCGAACAAACTTTGCAAATGATCGTTTCTAAAAATATAAGCGCATGGGTTTATGTATTTACGCAGGGAGTAAGCTGCCAAAGAGATTTTTGTAGCTTTTCGGATAACTTGCACCTGAAAGTTGTAGCCAAATCAGGAAAGTTGTTTTCGAGTTTACAAGAAATTCTGGTCAGAAATAGTCAACTCCACGCATTTATTTTCATGCTATGAGTGGATTCTCTTGTTGCCGGTGCGTACCCCGTGCAAGATATGTAGCCTTTCAATCAAATTCCTTTCTCTCCGACCCATTGATTGACAACAACAAAAAGATTTTTGTACTTTTTCGGTTAACTTGCACCTGAAAGTTGTAGCCAAATCAGGAAAGTTGTTTTCGAGTTTACAAGAAATTCTGGTCAGAAATAGTCAACTCCACGCATTTATTTTCATGCTATGAGTGGATTCTCTTGTTGCCGGTGCGTACCCCGTGCAAGATATGTAGCCTTTCAATCAAATTCCTTTCTCTCCGACCCATTGATTGACATGTTCATCAAATAGCTTACATTGGTAACATGGAGTCTATTACGAATATCTGTTTCTATTCATTTCACTAAATTCCCTCTCACAATCTACAGTGTGCACTGGAATTGACTATTCAAATTCGCATGTAATAGACATAGCGGGATATCTTTCCATGAAGTCTGGTGATCTCGCCATCACCACCTTTCCATGAAGCCTGGTGATCTCACCATCACCACCTTTCCATGAAGCCTGGTGATCTCACCATCACCACCTTTCCATGAAGTCTGGTGATCTCGCCGTCACCAGCTTTCCAATTTTATTTGGAGCTTGTCGGTGAGCTGTTTAGCAGATTCTCTAGCTCAGTTTTGGTTAACGTCACCTTTCAGCGGAAAGGGTGAACATTAAATGCACTAGAACCTCCATTTATGGAACTCGAGCGCGGACACGAAGGTTGGGGTCACAGGGGTCATGACCCCCCAAAATATATTTTTTCACTGTAAAAAATTCCAACTTTCATGATAAATGAAGAACGTTATTCCAAGACCATGGCAAATTCTGTCCTTAACCCCCCAAATGAAAGTCTGTATCCGCTCCTGATCGAACTTCAAAGTCTGTAAAAATCGAAGATTTTGTAAATCCCTGTGGAGACATTACACGGTTTCTATGTATCGGAAAAAAGAAAAAAAATATTTTTTCTTTCTAAGGTAAGTTGGGTTTTTTTTCACTTGTTCCAATGTGGAAAGAAGAATGGGGGAAAAATTGCCCTTAAATTTGTTGTTCCTCAAGTATGATGTCGGCAATCAGGGGTGTAGCAATTCAAAAATTATGGGGGCGCTCGAGCACTCCCGTTTTTACGCCAGTCGACAATTATATAAAAAAAAGAATGATTTAAGATGACTGAAAATCACTCAAAAATGCCAAAAACTTACTCAAAAATGAAAAAAAATTACTCAAAAATGAAAAAAAATTACAATACAATCAATATACCTAACGTCATATAACAATAATAACCTATAATTTTCCCCATAAATTATATACATGAGTAATGTGCATATTTTGTCATTAGTGTAATTTATCAAGAACCCGCATCCATTTCATTTACCTTCATCAATTCGTTAATTATTACTAGGGTTCCCGCGGAATCTACGTAAATTTTATGACATGAGTGTTAACTAAATTTAACAAATTACTAACAAAAACTAGTGAGCTTAAAAAAAAAAAAAAAGCTACAAACGAAGTTTATTTTTAACTCGAGGTTGTTTTTAGATGAAATGAAACATTACGTAAATTTCAAAACAAACAGCCAATTACAGAAATGACGTAATTTGTTTATGACAGTGCTCAAATTAACTCTAGTCAAGAATATTCAAAAGGAGGTCAAAGGTCAAGCTATCATTTTGAATAATTAAGTATATGAATGCCAAGTTAGGGACTTCCTACAAATTTAAAATAATCTAATAAACTGTTATATTTTCGCTCTATTTTTTTTTTTAAACAAAATTGTAGTATTTTTACTTGTTTTAAGACTTAGGGAGGGGAAGGGTAATGTACTAATTCAATGAATGCCAATTTAACGAATAGATACTAATTTAATGAGAGATGTGAAAGTGTTTTTATAAAACGTTGTTAATACAGTAAAACCTCTCTTCAACACTATTATACGGACCGAGAAAAATTATCGTTGTAGAGGGATTTATCGTTTTATCGGAGATCGTTGTAAGGAGATTTTACTGCATAACGAATTTTTTTTCATGGAACTGTCCATTTTGTTATATGGAGGGTCTGCTATGTGTTGTTGCTTGGAGGTCTTGTTAAGCCGTTAATCCCGTCGTAAATGTTTAAGTAGTTATGGTATTACATAGTGTTTCATCTAAAGCGAAATAGAAGGGCGCAACGCCCTGCCGAACCTATTAAGCGCCCTGCCCTTCAATTTTTCCGCCCTTGTGCCCATATGTCCCACCCAACCCTCGGAAAATAACGCACCATCCTTCCCCGATGATAATTCAAATTCTCACGTTAGAATCCAAAACGCGTGATGAAATTTGTTGATTTATAAAAATTTTGTACTCCAGCATTTCATTTTCGTAATAACACTGATGGTTTTGGCAAAACAAGATTGCTGACGAATATTTGTAAACAAAGCACTGTTCCCAGGTTTGTAGATTTTCAACCACGGACTACTCCGACAAACGTTAGCGGTTCCACCTATTTTTGAGATCAAATTTTTGTTAAAATCAATTTGTTTGTCTTTAAGCACTAAATTAAGCATGTTTTACATCCCTATTTTATTACTCTTACTTGTCATATAGTATAGGATATTGTTTAACTAAATTATAGTTATATTAATTTAATTATTATTTTGTATGAAGTTGGGATTTTTTAATCTTGCCATCTGGCAACAGTTCTGTTAAATCCCAATCACGCTCACTTTCCCCTCGTCTTTCGCATTTACTCTGAGAACAAAAAAAAAAAAAATGTTTACCTGCAACAAACGAAAACTGAAAAAATTTATTAAAGAAATCAACAATAGAAACTAAATCAATTAAGACTGTTTAAAGGAGTTAGTGACTTAGTTAAACAGTTTAGACTGTTTAACTAAGTCATTAAAGTTTTAAGGAGTTAAACAGTTTAGATTGTTTAAAGGAGAAGTAAAGCTGAGGTAATCGCTGATGTTCATCATGAATATTCATGTATGTAGAGCGGAAAAAAAGGCATTTTTCAGGCCATGTGCCCTGACCTATTTTTTTTTTTTACTAGATGAAACACTATATTATATATGAAGTAATCAAATTATTCTGAAGTGTATGGCGCATTGTAAGACGTTTGGTGAGACATCATCTATCTATAGTAGTAGATGCGTATTGGGGAATTGAAGGTTGCGTTAATAATTCTTCTGGGATAGATATTGTTTCGAGGTCAGAATGTTTCATTCGCAGAACGACATTTTCAATTTAAAAGAATGGCTTGTGGCCAAGTCTTTGAATCCTGGTCAGTTTCTCCAGAAATTTACGATACCCAAGAAATTGAGTTTTTGCCAAGAAACAATTTTTTGTTGCCCCACGGTCTGTTTCATATATAATTGGAAATTTAGAGCAAAGCTGTCGTGGAAGTTGACTCCCGTCCAACTTTTCCATTTTTTTTATTAAATGTTTATATAAATATCATATATGTTATTATTATACGTACATATTTAATCGGAAAGATCCCGCTTTAGGCGATTCATATAAGCTTTTCCAATTATATCCCGTGCATATTTTTAATATAATGCATTTACATGTACGATGGCGCCTCTACAGCTACATATACGTATAGTTTTCAAAATAATGGTGGAGGGGTGGGCTCGTACCCATATAACCCCACGCGTATGCGTCCCTGATTCTGTGACTTCTACGATAATGAAGGGAAACTATTATTATTTTAAATAATAATAATATATATATTTTTGTTAAATGAATAATGATGGTGTATTGTATACTGAGATAGTTTATGAGGTAATCTTGCCTTTTTCTTTTTGTTTCGACGCTACAGTCCCTGAAAGACTTGGGCCTCCATAACGGTTGTCGCCCACTTTCCTCAGTCCAAAAAAATTTCTTGGTCATACTCTTATCCTCATTCTCCCGAGTTCTGTCTTTTTACACTCCCTCCGGCCATCAACAATTTTTTTTTTTTTAAGAGAGAGGGGGAGCTTCTCACTTGCCTCCCCCCCCCCTTCTTCTTGGTTTCTCATAATCTTTAATCTTTGAATTATCGTAGCTTTTCCCATTCTTTCTACATGTCTAAGATATTTTAGTTTTCTTTTCCTCAGTTTTGTCACGAGCTTTAGGTCTTCATATAGATGACCCATTTCCTCCTTCTTGTTTTTTTTTTTTCCTTCTAATTTTCCATTCACCGTTTTCATCAACTGCCTTTAACACTTGCTGAGCAAGCTAAGACGCTCCGGTTCATAAGGAGGGTCCCCGGTTCGAGTCCGGGCCAGGACGATGATTTTTCCCTTCTTTGCAAAATTATAAATAAAAATAAATAAATAAAGAAGAAGCTCTAGTTTGAGCTCAGGCGTGGGTGTTAAAAATTATTATCCATCTAAATTCCTCACCAACACTTACAAAAACATGCCCCGGCGACTTTATGTGTTGATCATTTGGCAACACATGAAATGTCTTGTTAAGCTTGAGAAGGGTGAAAATATCTTACATTAACCAGGGGCGGACTGGGTCCTCTCAAAGGGCGCATACCTTGGATTTTCGGAGGGCGCGAGTCCTATCGCTTATGAGGGTGCACCGTCGTCTCGGTCCGCCCCCTGGCAATATTTTCGTCTATTGCAGTGTTTCTCAAACTTTGGTCACTCACAGACCATTTTGAGCATTCTTTTATTTATCACGGACGACTGGGTGGGGATTTCTCCCCCATTAAAAAATACATATTGCCTGAAATTAAGGTTGCTAACTATGGTTAATAATATTAAGCACTACTTAGCCACCGTCATACTGATCCCTTCCACCTCTCCCAAGGAAAGACATAACCAAAGTAACTCTCGATTTATGTGACTTATTGGCAGGCTTATATACGTACGTAAGAGCTCCGGCAGAAGAAATTTATTTATTCCTTAAAATATAATTTGTAGTTAATTTAAACTCCTTTCGTGGCAAGTTTTAAGCTTTTTTTAGTTTTTTACTTTAAAAAAGCATGAACTTTTGGCAGAAAATCTCCGACCATGTTCTTAAAATATGGGTTGGTTGCCAAACCCACCTGAAACAAAAAATTTTTAGAGTAATGCTATTTGATGAAAAGAGTGTCAGCTACGATCTTATTTTGTCAAATTTACAATGAAAATGACATCATTAATTAAATAATAATAAGCAATGTAGACAGCATGGGTGTATTTAGAGGATTCAAATCTTTCACGAAACGCCGTAAGGTAAGGTTTATAACAAGTAATATTTATGAGAAATACTTTAAATCTCACCTGAACCTAAATTCTAGTTATGCCGGCAATTTTTCTGCACTTTTTCTGAAATTTGGTGATGATCCTGCGGACCACAGTATGAGAGACACTGGTCTATTGTGCCGATGATATAGATTCAATGGTAACGCATTCGTCTATCGTGCCGGTAATCCGGGTTCCATGGTAACGCATTTGTCTATTGTGCTGATAATCCGGGTTCCACGGTAACGCATTCATCTATCGTGTCGATAATCCGGGTTCCATGGTAACGCATGTATTGTCTATTAGCGATATTCGGGTTCCACGGTATACATTCATCTATCGTGTCGATAATAATCGGGTTCCCGGTAGCCACAGTCGTCTATCGTGCCGATAATCTGGTTTCTATGGTAATATATTCATCCATCAGCCGCCAACAATCGGGTTCCATGGTAATGCAGTCGTCTGTTATGCAGATAGATAATCCGGGTTCCATGGTAATACGGTTGTTTAGTGTACTATTAATCCGGGTTCCACTTCCAATGTCGTAGCGGAACGCGTACCGTTTTAATATCCACCGTAGTCGAACCTAGGTTCCTCGGAAAACTGTAGGTTCCGGCACAGCGCATAACCTTTGCTGCCCTTGCGCCTTAAAACACAAGCTAACATTACTTGCTTCCTCCAGTACCTGCTATCAAATCCTTATAAATAGGTTTGAACAGACGAGATCACTACCCGCGTAAAATAGGCTCTTTCTTAGCCTTTAAGGTGATGTTTACGAACCTTGAGGTGTTGTTCCCGCTCGTATAACGGGAAAGAATTCTTGAATGGGCAGGTAGACGGTGTATAATAAACCAAAGGAGTATGTGCCCACTAAATATTTAGAAAACGCCTTTAATAGGGCACAATTTTAAACGTGTTCCACCCCTTTTTTTCTTACACGAGGTGGGATAGGGTTAAGGTCGGAGAACCAGCTGCTGTTTTCATTCTGTTCGTCCCTGAGCAAGCGGTTGGCTGGTTTTCCATTGACGTCATAGCTGGAATGAATATCATTGAGTATGCATGAAGCGAGACGACCCCTGTTAAGGGACCGATGATTAAATATGGAGCACTAATTCTAGGTTATCAGTGCCGTAGTGATTAACGAATGAGTTTGTAAATTTTTGATATGGACTCGCTCCCATTTTTAATGTAGTTAAAAATAGCTAGTGCATACAGGGTAAAAAGAGAAGGGGTGGCGCAATGACTAATTCTTTTACGAGTTAACTCATGAACTTTCGGCTCATTTTGGGGTGCTAATTCGTTTAAATAATTCATCGACTTCTCAAAATCCAAATAAGCATACAAACTTACTTGCTTTTATGTGTGGGTGTGTGTGTGTGGGGGGGGGTCAACACGAGTCGGCGAATCTAGGAATCTTTCATTCTCCACAATTTCGTGAGTTCATTATTTGTACATCCCTGTACATCAGTGTTCTTTGAAGTATGGTTCCCTGGTAGCAACCTAGTAAGTGCTCCGTAGAATCTTCGGGAATTTGTAACTGACAAACACAATTTCGGGAGTTAATTATTCGTGAGTAACTCTCTGTACATCAGTGTTTCTTGAAGTGTAGTTCTATGATAGCAACCTAGTAAGTGCTCCGTAGAATCTTCAGGAATTCGTAAGTGACAAACTCAATTTCATGAGTTCATTATTTGTAACTCCCCGTACACCAGTGTTCCTCGAAATGTGGTCTGCAGGCCACTGGTGGACCTTAACAACCTATTAAGTGCTCCGTAGAATCTTCAGGAATTTGTAAGGGCCAAACACAATTTCATGAGTTCATTATTTGTAACTCCCCGTACACCAGTGTTCCTCGAAATGTGGTCTGCAGGCCACTGGTGGACCTTCGCAAGCTTTTAAGTGCTCCATGGAATCTTCAGGAATTCGTTGTCAAAAAGTAATAAAATAATGGATGTAATCGGTACACAATACAGTTTACAAATACAGTAGAACTTGCCTAACGTGACCACCTTTAGGACTGGACCGTAATGGTCATCATGGACAGTTGGTCACTATACATTACGTGACAGATTTTGTGTAGCTAATGTCCCTACCAGTTCCCACTTATAACACGGGCGCCGTCATCGGGGATAGGATCGTCCCCCAATGTTGTTATTATAGCTCCATGCCCTCCCCAATTTCCAAATAAAAATTTTATAATAGTTACCGTCGTTAAAAATTAATTTTTTTTAATCTAAGGAGTGTGGTTATATTTTTCGGCGTAGTGTATTTAGTGCGAAATAAAAAAATGCACTTTGTCATTTATTTGATGTAATTATACCTTTTGTTGGATTGTATTACATATAGGTATCTTTCTTGTATAGCAGCGTTTTCATTGACGTATTATTATTTCAACTTTCAAACGGAATGTTTTAATGATGCTACAACTACCACTATAGAAAAAGGCGGTAATATGGACCCCCCCACTTTGTCTTTTGTAAAGTGCACCTACATTTTAAGCTAATTTCACTCGTTTTGGGAATGGTTGGTCGCATATGCTAATCAGATATAGCCACAACAGGAGGAATAATTTTTAGAATATTTACAGTAACCTCCATAATGCGATTTAAAAAAAAAAAATTTAATAGCGGATTTACGGACTCACAGAAATAGTCACAGTTTATTTGTCAAAAATGAACTTTATTGTAAGATATTATTACCCTTCACAGGGATAACACAATTGCCAAATATGGTCAACACAGAAAAGCCTCCGGGGCGAGATTTTTGTGAGTTTTCGTGGGGGAATTTATTATACAATAATTTTTGCCACCCACGTATTAATTACAGCTCAAACTAGAGCTTTTTTCTTTTTGGAGAAAAAAGCTCTAGTTTGAGCTATAATCTATACGTGGGTGGCAGAAATTATTGTAAATGAACTTTATTGTTCAAAAAACATAAATTATTGACAAAAGTCGCAAATATAAATTTCTTTATCGGCTCTAGCACATTCACTGTGTGCCCATACTTTGACACATCATACACAAGACCTATAGTTCTCCATAGCAGCTGAGTCACAGAAGAGACAGTTGGCGTTTCGCACACCAGGTTGCTTTCCTTGCAGAAGAGTTTACTGAAGTGAGGTGGAGGGAGACTTCATTTTCAGCTTGATTTTGGGCATTACATGATGCAGTGTAGTCCGAATCTGGAAAAATACGACGGTTGCAAGGTGTCCATGTTGAAAATACCACATCACTAATCCCAAACCTAACAAAAAACTTGAAGCCTGATTTCGACATATTATCGCCTAACTATATAGTTCAAGGCAGGACATCGAAGTCTGCGTATTGTGCAACATAAATACGCATAAAACTTGTATATCACTTACCTTTCTAAACGTTCGCGAATAGGATGGAACTGACGAAGCTCACAACACAAAAAATGCCCCTTCAATAATGCACGGCAAATAATTTTTATCTGGAAAAGTGCTCCGTGACGCAAAAAAGCTTTGACATAAGGGCGGTGAGAGTGTTTCACGAAAAAATTTTCTCTTGAAAAGTGCTCCGTGACGGCAAAAAGTTGGGAAGCGCCACTCTATGAAAAGAAAATGATTTTTTATCGCTTGTGCTGTTAAGCCGTCACCCTTATCAAAGTATCATTTTAACCTTCGTTATCTCAAAGAATGAAGACGAATGTGATTGATTATTTGAGGGGGGCTAAAACCACCAAGCCCCCTCCCCAAAAAACAAACCTGGAAAATTATGTAACTATGAATAAATTATTTATAGAGGGAAAATATCATTAGCATATACAGGACGACTAGGAGTAGGTTTTACCCTTAATACCTTTCGCATTTGGCTAATTAGTTTCACATTGGGCTAATCCGTTTCACATTGGGCTAATCCGTTTCACATTTGATTAATCTGTTTTACATGTGACTAATCTATTTCACGTTTAACTAATCAATTTTACATGAAATATACGCTGATTATGCCTCACTGAACACTCAACAAGCAATACCTTTGGATATGAATTTCTTTGTTTCACAATTTCATTTAAACGTCATTAAGAAAAAATAATTTATCAAAGTTCGGCCTCGAAGTTTCAAAATTATGACGCATAATTGTTTAAAAAGCATGCAAATTCAGTCTACAAATAATAAATTATATAAATTCAATCTTGTTTTAAAAAAAAGCAAACAAAATAAATTCTATTATTCCTTCGTTAAGCCGAGCTATACAATCATTTTTCGGTTAAGCTGGTTTTAAATTTCTAAGTAAGTTTTAATATATTCTAAAACGAAGAATCTAAAGGCTTCTCCATTTTCGCAAATAGTTTTAAAAATGTCGAAGAACACGTTTTCCGTCTGCGCTCTTAAATTAATTGACTACACTATAAGCTGTGATCAATCATTATTGATTAGCGTACTAATAGTCGCTAGCTTTATATATAGCTTTAACTAACTGAGAATTAATATCACTAACTGACATCTGTATTATTAGAAAACAGCAATTATACGTTATTGAGTGTTTTCGTATTCAACATCCGCAGTAGTTGCGTATCGAATGAGAGATGCCTTCCTGAGATAGTCGTCGTTTGCTAGTGCTTATATACTTCTGAAAGCGGGGCAATGATACAAATTTAAATTAGCATTCTTAGAAGTTTCATTGGTATTTTTGTTCCTGTTTTAAAACATTTACATAAAGCCTTTTCAAAGTATTTTCATTATCTCTCAGTACTTTTAATGGCATTTTATTTTGTCTTCAATGCATTTTCATGTAGTTTTTTCAAAGCATTTTCGTGTAGTTTTCAAAGCATTTACATGTAGTTTTATATGGTTTTTTCAAATCATTTTCATAGTTTTTCAAAGCACTTTATATATATAAAAATTTCAGAACATTTTCATGTAGTTTTTTCAAATCATTCTTATATAGTCTTATTACAGAAGAACCTAAATTGTTCACTGGCTGGATGACTGAATGGCAGTGGCGACACTAGACAAAAGAATTTGGTGGCACAAATTCCTGCCCATAGTGGCGCCCGTGCACATACGCAGGATAATAAAATCTAGTTACATTTGGGGGGCCATGGGCCCTCCGACTCTAGCCTAAAACCGCTACTGCTGAATGGTCATGCCCATCGTTATTAGACATTTTTACATTATTCAGCGATCCGTTTGTACGAATCCGTTCATCTCTAGTTCACGAAAACTGCGGCTGTAACTCTACTAATGACCACTTTCTGAATTTTTGCTACCACTCACTTTTTTTTATCCAATAACTACAGTGAAACCTGGCAAAGTGACGACATTAGTAAATTGACCACCAGAATGAAGTGACCATGTTTTTAGGAGAGAACTGATAGGGACTTATTCATGCCTATACCAAAGTCTGTCGTTTATAGTGGCCACTTGTCCATGATGACCATTGAAGTCCAGTCCCAAAAGTGGTCACTTTAAGCAGGTTCTACTGTTTGCAATTTAAAATTCCAGACGATTCGTTATTCTTTGTGCATATATTCTTTAATTTATTTTTCTTTTCATACGTTTTCGTTCATTTTCAGTTTCTCATCTGTTTTTTTTTTTCCAAGTTGACATTCAAATTTTCAAATTCTTAGCTTTGTTCCGCAGATCAACCCCCCTTTTTTTTTCTTTTAAAAAAATCAACAACATTTGTTTGTCTTTTGACGCTCTTTCTCGTAGAACTTGGCCAGTGGTTTGTTTCTTCTTGAAACTCTCTCCGTGTTTCATCTGGTTCCAATCCTTCATATTTCCGGCTTGGAGCACTTTATGTATGAACATAGTAATCAGTAAACTGAATTCTATTTTATTAAAACAATCTCTCATGACAGCACTGTGTCCATATTCCGTCTAACACAGGAGTTCTTGAACTTTTTCTCCCGCGTTCCCTTTCGTCTTACCTGAGTGTGTTCGTTCACCCACTGAGAAGAATATGATATAAAATGTATGGATGCCATAGAACAGGTAATAGACAAGTAGTATTTCTGTATAGTTTTAGTCAATAACACATTTAACGAAATGGATGAACTTGGCTCTTTTCAATAAGCAAATCAGTTCTGGAATCCGTTTCAGAGAGAGAGAGAGAGAGAGAGAGAGACACACACCATTTCCAATTGAGAGTTTTGCGAGGTATTTATTTTTGATCATACACATTGTTGAAAAACTTTGTTCGCAACTTTAAGTCGATGGGAACAGCAAAAGACAGTATGGAAGGAATGAGGCGAGGGGAATAAATTTAGAAAGCAAATTGCTTCTTTTCATTTTAGAAAAAAAGACAGAAGGACTGTGAAATTTAAATCATAAAAAGGGTGCTAATCGCGCACCCCCATCATTTTTTCTTGAGTACCCCAGTTTTGAGAACCCCTGGTCGGACAACGTTTCTGTCAAAGCTTTCTTCTTCAACGGAACATGTCAGAGATTAATTTTCTTTCCCTTCTCTAATTTTCTTCCTTTCAGTACACTTAGGCTGCTTTGCATCGTTTTATAACAATGCGGATTTGTACGCGCGAATCAATATCTTTGTTTCTTGCAAAATACGAGAAATCCCTTGCTTTTTTTACCGGAAAGAGAGCCCCGTTACTAGCATCGCTACTGCTGTCTTTCCTTTTCCCAAGCAAATCGTTTTTATAGTCTCCTGCGGTATAAAATAATAAGGAATAAAGTATTACTAACCCTAATGACAAGACCGTCGACAGAATTTGATTTTGAGGGGTTCAAAATTTTTACAAAATAACGTTGAATAAAGATGTCTCACCTTCCACCTTAATACATCATACAAAAATAAATGGGAGAATATCGATTTTGCCTTGGGCTTTCGCCCCGGTGGCAACCCCATGCTACGCCCCTGGTGGTGTAATCTACCCACATACCCCTACTGATATTTATGCATCTTCGTTTTCGTAACAACTATGGACAATGCTTTGGGCGTCTAAAAATTGGGGCATGGAAAACGAGATATGGTCCCTGATGACGAGCACTTTGAATTGAAAATGAGAGATATGTGTAGGGATAATGCATTGGTGGATCCACTGATGGGAAAGTTAGGGAAATTTCCTCTCCCAAATCCATAAAAATGCGGTGGAAATCGGTTATAACGAGCGCCGATTATAACGACCAACCGCATATAACGACAGAATTTTTATAAAGAGTTTCATTTCCTGTTTCATTTATTTTTTAATCGATCGTTAAACCCGGTGTCCAAAAAAGACTTGTTCGCTAAAAGCGTTAAATTGTATTGCGCTTAATCATTATACCAACCAAAATCCATATTTTCTTTGCTATATCCGAAAATTCGCTAAATGCGGTCTCGTTATATATATAAGTGGGTCTTGTATATTACATCCACCCACCTACCCCAAATCCTTCTTTGGATTCGTCTCAGGGTAATATGTTTACGTGAAACGCTGCGCAAAAGCTAAGAAACAGTAAAGACCGGAATGTTTAGTTAAAATTTATTAATATGTTGCTAACAGCTGTTTCAATAACACATGTCATTTTCTTCCGAGCGAAACATACATAAACCGTTGACTAATAATAGATTTGTGACCTGCTTGGCTGGCACCGTTAGTTAGCGGTTTATTTATATGTGTTTTGCTATTGAAACAGCTGTTAACGATATCTTAATAAATTTTGGATTTAACAATATTTTTTTTTATTGTTTATCATCCTTAGTGCTAGTGTGTGTTAAAGTTAAAAGGAATGAGCTTCAAATTATCAACGTCAAATCTACAAGCAAGTGAAAGAAAATCGCCTAAGGTCGATATTTAAATTTAGCGGGTTTCAATTAACATTAATTAGCAGCTCATTAATTCTTAAATAAACTCGGTAGGTTTTCGACGTTAACGATGGCCCTCATTATTGCATTTACAGAAGATCTTTGCTTTACCCTTTTAATTGCGGACGGATGGACAGACAGAAAAAGCAATAGCGGGTTCAATATCTATTGAAACCCGCTAATTAACCAACAGAAATTCTGTATTTCTCCCTTGTAGCAAAATAGTCCTAAATTTCCCTAGCAATATTACATTGCCAGGAAAAGTTGCTGCCAACTTTCTCAATTGCAACAGCATCACACAATTCTGCTGGCGCAGTATAGCCCAGATGCTCTTGCGCCATAAAAAAGCCAAACAAACAAACAAACAATTTTGGAGTTCCAAATTTTATAGCAAATGCTTACGTTATTTCCTCTAAGCATTTGTTGAGCCAAAAGTAGCGTATCTTTGCATTGAGGTTCGTTCCTACGCTTTTTACCTCTGCCAGTACGGTAGCCCAGCTAAACGCCCCTTCAACGTTCACCAAGTTTCGAGTTAATTTTAATTACGATGTTAAAAAAAAACTCAGCTTTATCAAAAAATCCCCTATATGCCAAATATTTACTGTAAAAGATCCCACTGAAGTTTTATTTTGTAGAATATGTTCTCGTTTTTTTTTTTTTTTTTTTTTTTTTTAATATCTAGCCGCTCCCTGCCCTTGCAGTCGTATTTCCGTTAAATAATGGTCGTCCGCCGTTGACGGCTATAAGATTCGTCATTTGATTTAACACGGTAATGTTAATATTCCTAATGCGCTCGGATCTTGGTCATTATATCGTTGAGTTGCGTGTTCCATTCAGCGTTATTTTTATCGTCTGAGGCACGTCACGGAAACCTATTGCAAAATGTGGTAACATATACTTTCAAATTTTTCAATTAAGTATAAGCAGGGCTGTCCCGAAAGGGTACGCGCTGTACGCGCCGCGTACTCTCAAAAAATTTTGAAAAATACGGAGTACGCGCCGCATACTCTCAAGGTCTCAAGAAAGTTTTTGTATTTGCTGGTTTTTGGGCAACTTTCAACGAAGTTCAGTCTTTTTTGTGTTAGTTATTTACAAACTTGAAGGGAAACAAATGAGGAAAAACATCCTGAACCCCCCAAGCCTCAAAATAATATCCTGCGTACGACCAGGTGAGGAATGAAAAACTGATGAAAGTGGTAACTGCCACCCTGGGCTTGGATAGACGATAGATGACCAGTCAAATGCTATTCAGGGCGGCGCGATGAGGTCACCAAGTCCAGTTACCCCGCAATTTCAATACTCCTTAATTAAGATAGCACCGCATACTCTCAATAATTTTCTACAGGGCAACCTTGCTTATAAACAGGTCTAATTTAAATTGTACGAGTGTCAAATGATAATCCGATACTCATTTACCTCCCCTGAAACTCATTTACAACTCAGGCGGCGGTGGATGGATGCCTGCTTCTGCTATTCTGGGACCGGACTCCGCCCTCCCTCGTAATTCGGACTTCGTCGCTGGGGCCGTGCTTGGCCTTCTGTCCATGACGGGCGTTCGCCATTGTCTTCGTCCGCTGCGATCGCTTGGGGGCCAGCTTTCGCAAACAGTGGATGATAATTTGGTATGTAATGCCTGTCCGGACTATGCTGGTCTCGCGCGCCCTGGTTGCGGGGAATGTTTTACGCCTGTTCGCTGCCGCTCGCGGCACCTCACCCACTCAACGGTGTCCGGTGGTCTCCTGTAGGAGTACCGGCCGGCCCGGGGTGTTCTTCCGCGCCATCCATCTATTTCGGCCGCTCTTCGGGGCGGACTGATCGTGGATGGCCTCCGGTCGACGTTGAATGACGACAATCATGTGAGCTGTGCGTCTCTGTACGCCTGTTTCGATCGACAATCCCCTGCAATGCCCCCTCCCCCCCAGTGTCCCTTCTCGGTCCACTGGTCGTCATTTTATGTGACAAAAGCCAGTCTGGGAATACAGCGCTGCCCCATTCGGCGGCCACCTTTCCCATTACACTTCTTGCGAAAGAAAGAAAGAAAGAAGAAGAAGACCTTAAGAGGTTCGGATTCCTCGGAAAACAGTAGGTCCCGGCGCAGCATGACCACTGTAGTCTTTGAGCCGTAAAACCAAAAGCAAGCAAGTTAGGGGGAGGGAAGCGAGGTGTCGCAGTTAGCCAGAGCCTACTAGATTGCAGACGATGGATTCCCCCTTAACGAAAGTAACAACGATTCTGATCTTGGGACGTGCGTCGGTAAGATTGGTAGAGGGGAAAATAAAGGATTGAGCAATCGAAATTTGCATTATATAAACAATAAAAATAAAGTTAGGCGCCAAAAATAACGACTGGGTCTAAAATCTTGGTCGTCAAAACAAAATTTATAGGTGCAAAATCTGCATTGACCGCCAATTTCGAGCCATGGACACACGACGGCAGAAAGATGGGATTCCGATCCTCTCGAACGGAAAGGCGCGGCGGCGGGGAAGGTCACGTGGTATGAAAGCGGAAGGGAGGGCAGCATGAATGGAAGCTCGGAGAGCAGACAAAAAGCGAACGGCGCAATATGGATGACAATTGATGGGAAGGAATTTAATACCAAAATTTCAATGTTTGCATTATAAATAAAGGTTACTTTTTTGTCATTTTAAAAAATGTTTGGAGTTACTTTTTTGCATAACAAAATTTTCGACGCAATTTGCGAAAATGTATCGTCTTGCATACGTTTTGAACCGCAAACTGCGATGCGATACCGCCTATTTCCAACGCTGAATAGATACATATCGTTTCTAGTTCTTTCTTATTCCATGTTTGGCTATTTCTAATTCGTTATTTACGCAATATGATGCTCTATTATTAGCTATACTCGCGGCAAAGCTACTATTACGAGCGACCTATTATTCACACTCGTGCAACAAGTATTCGTTCACAAATTGGCGAAAAATGAGATAGCCCTCAATATTATTAGGCTATTTATCGCCTAATTTGGAATGCAGAAAAACGCGGTTGCCAAAATTCCAGGCGCCAAATTTCCCGCCAAGCAAACGAAGTCCTCTGAGTGGTCAGTTACTTGAATGACGTCAGCGCTTGCTATAATGAGTCTTTTTTCTAAATTTAATAAATACCAGATTTTAATTGCACAAGTATGCCTATATTTTATGTATTTCAACATTATTTCAATGTTTTATGTACAAAATGTATCTTCTATTAACTCTGTTAACGTAAGAAAGGGCGAACTATATTGCACTGGCGAAATCATACCGTTTTGCGCCTTGTCACTCTACCAGGTTAGCATTGCCGCGAGTATAGAAGTTACCATGATAAATATCTGGAAAAGATGGACCGACCGTAAAAGATTTTAACTACCAGAGAGCTGTTTATAAAAAAGCAGAATTTGCGAAAATTAATTAAATGAAGCCTAATGTTGATATACCACTTTTATAAAATGAAAACCCAAGAAACAATAAACTGGTAACGATTTTTAACACCTTTATATTTAATAATATCAAGGTCATGTAGTTCATTTTCAGTTTTGCGTTTATAAAAAGAAAAGTTTAATCACAATAAAGCAAACGAGTTTTGCTCTAAAGGCTATTTTTGTTATTACTTTTATTATTTTTTAAAAGACAGCAGGGTCAATTCCCAAGGACCTGGATTATCACGGCTGATTCGTGGGTTTTCTCCAAATTTCATTTCCGTTTGTTTCTTGTAGTAAAATATAGCTAAATATAACCGTATTATGCCCAGGAGCGGACACAGCCTTTCAAGGAGGGGAGGTCAAGAACAGAATTTGCCATGGTCTTGGAATAACACCCTTCATTTATCATGAAAGTTGGAATTTTTTACAGTGAAAAAATATATTTGAGGGTGTCATGACCCCTGTGACCGCCCACTCTGTGTCCGCGCTTTATTATGTTGTGTTGTAGCATGGACGCCCTGAGATGCATTTACACCTCGACTTTTATTAAAAAGGGAAAAAAAAGGACTGAATCTACAAGAAACTATAGTCTAACAACATTATTTAATAGGAATTTTTTATGAATGCACCCCCCCCCCATATAATTCTGGGGACGCCTATATGTTGTAGCCACATTCGACTGTAATTAGGACGAGAATAATAAAAATCCTTGCCAACTGAAAAAAAAACGTATCTACAATGATTTATTAACAAAAATCAACGTGTTTCGAGCGAACGAATCAGTCGCCCTTCTTTGGGAATACACGATACTCAAATGTCAATAATCAGAGTGGTGTTTCCATTCACATAGTTGCAGAGTTACCATTGCGATAATTTATAGACGAATGTATTTTCAAATTTTTCGTCAAATATCATTGCCCAAGGGCAGTGGTTCTCACATTTTTTCGTTTCCAGCGCATACCGATATGCACATAAAAAACTACTGGAGTACATCGTGTACGAAATTTTAAAAAATATGTGTATATATTTTATACTAATTAACATTGTTATGCCATAGAGTCTAACTATTAATTAATGGTGATGTAATAAATCTGCATAAAATAGGTTTCACCTCGTTTTGAAAATTAGCTTTCTTAATATTCATCTCCGAACTTGCAATTCCTCGCTTTTCTTTTTATCTTCCTTGTTGATGCTTTCTTTACACGATGAGTAGAATAAATAATATTGTTATATCATGCGTAATTATATTTATATAAGACGTAACTTGGGGGTCAAATGTAGCGTAAACAGGGGTAGGGGGAGCAAAAAACAAAACAAAATTGTATGGAGAAAAAGTATGATTTTGCCCCCCTTTTATAAAAAAAAGGAGGGGCAAGTGCCCCCTTTCTTCCGCCGGATTACGCCTATGATCAGGGGCGGCTCGATGTTGGTTTTTAACCCGGGCGGCCTGGCACGGATTGCTTTTTGATGCCCCTCCCCCTCCGGCGAAAACAGGAGATTTTCACAGATGCGCAGTGAGCCATATAGCCTACGCGATAAAAGTGGCCTAAAGTCTCTGAAAGAATTTCTCTAAAGATGTCTCTAAAAATTTCTCTAAACTTGTCTCTTTTTTTTTATAGAGCGCTCTACTATTGGGTCAATAAAAAACATTCGAACATGACTTCAGGTTGGCGCCCTCATCCAAACGGGGCTCGGGCCGCCTCCCGGTTCGCCCTTCCATTAAGCCGCCCCTGCCTATGATTATAACAATTACACCATAGGTATCTTTTATACGATTTGGAGCGTGCTTTCGACAACATTAAAATACTATTTTAAATTCATGAAAAAAATATGCAAGACAATTATAAATTCATTATCGTTCTGATGGATTAGCTAGATTCCTCGTTCTCCTCCCCCCCACCACCTCTCTCTCTTTCCCCTTTTTTTTTTCTCTTCTTTTTTTAAATAAAGAACACAAAGGAAGAAAAGGTCAATGACTGGCCTTATGTGAGATTTAAATGAGGGAGAGGGGAGTACATTAGAATACTAATTTTGTATACATAAAAGAGATTCAGTCCATTTGATTATACTTTTAATGTAATGAACAGTGGCAGCCGGTGGATTATTCAAATTGGGGTTCACCAGTGGCGCAGCTAGTACCTTTGTTCCCTTGGAAAACAAAGATTCTGGCGCCCCACTGTCACAGCGCCCGCCCCTTCACTGGTCTCCCTACCAATATTCCAGGCCATGTGCCCAGCCTGCCTCCCCCTAGTTGCGGCCCTGAGTTTACCATACATAAATCACGGAAACAAATTTTCACAGGTCAACAAAACCTACAGATTAAAATATATTGTGTTTTCTTGGCATAAGGTTGAAGAAACTTATAATTCAACTAAAAGAACTACACTGTCAAGCTGTTGACGAATACCAAGCTTTCAAGCGAGCAGAACTCTAATGCGAAGTTTAAATGCAACTGCGCTTGCGCCTTAAAAACCAAACAAACAAACAAAATGCGACTGCGAAGGTATTCTTGTTTATTTATTTTCAGTTAGATGTGACAAATCTGGCGACCTCGTAACTCACTCAACTTGAATCACCACTTTGTTTTGCAAACAGGAGAGAGTAAAAACAAAACAGCCTGTTAGTTAATTCACATCCACAAATCCATAAATTTTTCTCATATATATATATATATATATATATATCATCATCATCATATTCAACCATTATCTATCCACTGCTGGATGAAGGTCTCTCCAAATGCTTTCCACACAAGTCTATCCTGGGCCATTCGTTTCCACGTCACCCCAACCTCTTTTCTTATTTCATCCACCCATCTAGTTTGAGGACGTTTTCTAGGTCTTCGGTGGTCTCTTGGAATCCAGTTCAGAATTTCTGTTGTCCATCGTTGATCAGTTCTTCTTGCAATATGCCCAGCCCATCGCCATTTCAGTCCTTTTACTTTAACAATGATGTCCTCTACTCTAGTTTGCTTTCTCACCCAAGTGTTCCTTTTTCTATCTCTCCTAGTTATTCCAAGCATGTACCTCTTCATGCTCCGGCCGGGCCAGTAACCTAGTGTCCTACCCCGCCTTCAAGTGGTGCAGTCTGGGCTTTCTATCCAAGAGGCAAATTAATATTTGCTGCACGGATGGAAAGGCGGAAGGGGAAGGCTAATTCACCAACCCGTCCAACCAGCGTGGTGAAATGATGGCTAATTCCTCCAATATATATATATAAGTTTTTGATTTTAGCACCTGGTTAAGTTTAAGCCTAGTGTTTGCCTAAGCAGTTTTATTTCTGTTTTCATTTCCAGCGGTAACGTTGAAAAATGTAATTGTTTCAGCTTCCAGACACCTATGTTGCTAAATATCATCTTAACTATTAACATATAATAATATTAGATGATAAATTGTTTTGTACATATGAGATATTATTACCATTCACAGGGTTAACACAATTGCCAAATGGTCGGCACACAGGGCCACTGGGGCGTATAAAAATACGCCTCGTAAATTATTCGCAAAAGAATGATTTCGCGGTGCCGTGGTGCATGGCCCATAATATGTTTTAAAATAATGTTTGTACAAACAATAATAAAACTAACCATAATAATTAATTAAAAAAATTAAACTAACCGAATGTACCAAGTAGCAAACAAAGTGAGAGCACGAGTGAAAAAGAAACTCAATAAATGAAATTGCGTTCCATCTCTCGCACAACGAAAATGTGCGAGCGGTAGTGCCGTAAGCGGCGAATATTCCACAGTCACACTCTCCAGTTCCTTCAATGCCTAAGCTGCTGTTCGGTCATTTTTCTCGATCGCACGTGCGAAGCTAATAATAATAATTTGTTTATTCAACCCAAATTTTTATACATTTCCGTGAAGTATATATCATAAACAAGTGGGAAAATATAGAAGAAATCTTTCAGATTTTATTTTTTTAGATTTTAATACTCTGCCCCTTGCATCCCGGTTAATAAAGTCACCAACCAAATAAAGTAATAATTGACTTACACGTAATAAATTTCGTATTTTATACTATTACAGTTTCGTATTACGTGTTTGAGATCTTATTTTACTTAACTTATATCTTTTTTTTAATTTCCCTTCGGGGGTTCACGTGCTCATGTGCATCAATGGACGAGCCGCCACTTGTACTAAATGTATGTGCTCAGAAGTTACATTATCAGTAGTTGCTGATTATAAACAAGTGATTACTTACAGACCACTGATTACTATAAAGAAAGATTATTTTAAGACTTGTACGTGACTGATGGTCACGTATGCTTCTTAAAAAAAAAACCCAACTCTCTTTGAAGAAAATAGTTTGGAATTTAATCTGAATGCGTAAAGATAAACGAAAACACTTAATCATTAAACATGACGTCAATTGGCGATGCTGCAGAAATGTACGTCTGTTTTTACTAAAAAATTTACGATTTTAAGTTGCTACTTCAAGCTTCATTTCAAAATATGGCGAGAATAACTTCCTGCTAAGCTGTTGGCGTATTATTTTTATCGAGGGCGGATACAAGAGTCAGGAGCCGCGCCCCTTCGAATTTACACTTACTGCCAGAGCAGCCGGGTGTGTAAGCGGCGCTTTTGTGCAACTTGAATTTCGGCGCCCCTAGAAAATGGAATTTGAGCATTGAAATAAAATTAATTTCAAGAAATATTTATTTCTTTAACACACAAATACAATATATACCTCGCATCCTAAATTCGAGGCTGCGTAGCACATCATGTAGTGGTCGCGGACAATTCGTTGGTTACTGTTCATTTTTTATCGCCTTACTCTTTAAGTTGTGCAATTTTTTCAGCAAATTTTTACTTCATAAATTATATAAAAATGTATTATCAGTTATTGTCTCATGGATTTAATTGTGTGTTATTATTGTTTTGCATTTAATTAATGTCAATGGATTTAATTATTTATGCATCTAATAATTGACATGAATACATTGTATGAAAATTTACTATTTGCCGTCTTGAAATGGCGCCCCTCCCATGGTGCGGGGCACGGGGCACTATGGGAGGGGCGCCATTTTAAGACTGCACACCCACATGCGGCGGTTCTTCTCACTGCCACTTACCTAGATTTGGCCACAGTTTTCATGGAATAGGTTTAATTGGGTTTTCGAGTTATAACCCCCCATTCAAAAATCACCTTCAGAATACGTTCCTGTTTATTATCTCAACCTGTTGCTGCCCGCAGGAGCAGCCAGTGTCACGCATATAAATAGTTCTACCGAGGAGGATTGGGGTGGGGGCTGATTAAAGTCTTTGCCTCTTTCAAGGCTAGGAAACATTTTAGTAAATGTACATGGCGCCTCTTTTTCTCCAAATATAAAAAAAGCTCTAGTTTGAGCTACTTAAACGTGGGTGGGGGAAATTATTATTATTGTATAAATGTACAAGCTACTACAAAAATAATCGATACTCCTGGATAATTTGTGATAAGTTAAAAAGTACCTTATTTTAAAATGTGACTGTAAAACTTTTGAAAATAAATGCGTATCAGAATCG
>QLNU02014802.1:48634343-48663013 GCA_006491805.2 Dysdera silvatica
TTTCCGGGAGGTAAAGGTAAACCAAAACACACTCTCAAATATGGTTGGAATAGAAATTCTGACTGCAAATTATGTCAAAAAATCTAACCCCATTGATGGAGTTAAGAGTGCTGGCCATTGTAAAATTGTACAAACATAATCTACTTCTAATTATTTAAGTATCTTGCATTATAGAAAATTAGTAATTTAATAATGATGACTGTACACAAAAAGACAACCTTAGTTAATATGACGTCTGGCTATTTTTTCCACCAAAAATTCTTTGCACCACTACCCTCCCTACTTGGGAATATTCTGAGTGCGCCACTGGTTAATTCTATTTTTAATTAACCATTTTAATAAACCAATTTGGCGCAGTATAGCCCAGATGCTCTTGCGCCATAAAACGTCCAAACAAACAAATTAACCATCTTTTCACAGCCAATAATACCGCTATGATGCTGTTTTGCCTTGTCCTGCCAGCTGCAATGTTTTCAGGGACGGTATTCGGTACGAAATGCCTCTCCAATTGATGAATTAAGGTCGTACAGGCAGGGGTGGACTGGGTCCTCTCAAAGGGCACATACCTTGGATTATCGAAGGGCGCGAATTCTTGTTTATTCAGAGGTGCGAGTCCTGTCGCCCATGAGGGCGCACCGGCCTAGTCCGCCCCTGCGTGCAGGGCGATTCCGAATAAATGTTACCGTAACTATATTTTTAACTGTTCGTAGAAAAAACTTCTGATAGAAAAAAAAAAGTTCACAAATTATGTTTTTTATTTTACAGGGGGGGGGGCATATGTGTATAAAAATATTGCCCACTACCTAATTGTCAAAAAAGACAATGTTTCTGCGTAGAATATTTGTGGAGTTATTAAAAGTTAAATTCCATCACTCGTAAATTTTATCGCTGTTTTGGCGAAATAATGGCAACCTTAGGAGTCTATTTCTGGAAGGGGAAAAAAATGAAGCGTAGGCAAGGGAATTTGTTTTAAACAGCGCACAAACTCAGAATTTAAGCAGAGTGCCAATTTATTATTATTATTATTAAGTCTACGACCCCTATTTACTTGGCGATCAACTCTAGGATTTTAAATATTCGGTACCTTAGCGAGTGTTCCATGTAAAAACATGAACTCTTTTTATTTGACTAGTTAGATGTAGGGCAATGCTTTTCTAATTGGAAATTTTTTGATAGAGGGGCCCATATAAAAAGTTAAATTCCGTATTTTTATACATATCCAATCCCTTGTAAAATAAATAACATATTCAGCACCCTTACATAATTTGAGTACTTTCATCTCCAGAAGGATTTCGTTTCTCACAACTAGCGGTTAAAAGCATGACTGCGGTAACATTTATACTAAAACACCCTATATAGTATTTTAAACGTTGGGTTTTAATTCTGTTCATGTATTTGATAGAGTTTCAGATCCCTTTATCATATTCATGACGCCATATTGGAAGAAACGTCTGAAACCAACCATGAATTGCCTTCTTTATGCTCATGTTTTTCAAAGATGGAACCCTGCCCTGCGGTGGCGCAGTGTGGTAACGCGTTCTCCTAGTGCGCCGCTAATCCGGGTTCGACTCCAAGCAGTGCAAAGATCGCACTGCTCACTGTAGTCTGGGGTTTGGTTCTCTAGGCCTTAAGAGATTCGGATTCCTCAGAAAATTGTAGGTCCAGAGGTTCAGATTCCTCGGAAAACAGTAGGTCCCGGCGCAGCATGACCATTGTAGTCTTTGAGCCGTAAAACAACAAACAAACAAAAGATGGAACCTCCTCTTCATTGAAGATTGTGGAAGGATTAAGCCATACATTTTCTGCAGCATGCCCAAGACTTTTAGTTCAACCTTGAACCATTTTTTAATACTAAGTGTTGTAGGAGGTAATGAGACGGATGTGTCTTGAGCTGGAGTCTGCCTGCTACCTTTGATATCTGTCATCCACTGTAGTGCAACGTGTATCTTCATGTAGTGTATCCATGTATCATCTTAAAGATGGCCAGATGTCCCGTTTTCGGTGAATGTGTCCCGTTATCCCCAAAGAACACCTGTGGGGTGCATAACTGTATGCACCCACAGGTGTTCTTGTGTCCCATTATCCTCAAGAACCCCTGTGGGTGCATAACTGTATCGCTTTGGAGAGTAGTCAGTCTGTCTGGCTAAGTAATTAACTAAAAATGTAAAAACACTGCGTCCAAGCGTTTAAAAATTTTCGAGAAAATTCTTCAAACCATCAGCGCATTAGTAAAATCGCAGAATATGTATCGTTAGTGACAGGACGCAATGCAGCAGTTAGGCAAATTTTTTCTGCAATGAGCCAGTGGCGCACCCGGAATATTTTCTAGGGGGCAGTAGTGGAAAAAAAATGGCCGGTCAATTATGATTATCTTTTGTGTGCATTATAATTATTAAATTACTAATAATTCTATAATGCAAGATACTTAAATAATTAGAAGTAATAGGTTATGTTTATACAATTTTACAATGGCCAGCACTCTTGTCTTATCTCCATCAGTGAGGTTAGATTTCTTGACATAATTACAAATATCTGCAGTCAGAATTTCTATTTCAACAGCGTTTGATATTGTGTTTGGTACCTTTACCTCCTGAGAGACATTGGCATAGACATTTATCTTGTTTGCCGCAAAGCGATAATTATACCTGGTTTTTATATAAATAATAATATTATTTTATGATAATAATAATATTATTATTATTTTATGATAATAATAATAATAATAATATTTTGTAATAATAATAATATTATTATTTTATGATAATAATACACATTATTTGCTTATACAATACTAATATTATTATTATTTTATGATAATAATAATACTATTATTATTTTATGATAATAATAATATTATTATTATATTTTATATTAATAATAATAGTAATATTTGATGAATATTACCTGATTATAGGTATAGACACAATTGGCCTCGAGGTCTAGGCAGGCCTGACCAGAAAGAAGGAGCAGGGGGCCAGATTTGCCGTACTTAAGGGGCCCACTTTGAGCTGGTAAAACGGGGTTTGATAAAAATGTATTGGTATTGTGAAGTGAAAGTAATGCAAAGGGCAGCACAAAATATTATAAAATAGTTCATGTTTAATTATAAAGCTTAATTAATTTCAATTAGTTATTAAAATTTTACCGACAGAATTTTTTTAATTTTTGAATAAAAATACTTGCCATTACATTATTATAATTTTTTCTTTAAATGTTATTAGCAAGTACCTAAACTACCATGCCCGTATCCAGAGGGTGGGGATCTTAGAGACCGGTACCCCCCTCCCCCCCACGAAACTAAATTTTTAATGGGACTTGGCTACGGCCTTGCATGCTGTGATTGTATCGATACATGCTGTAAAAATTTTTGAACCCCGGCTACGGTTTTGTAAATTCCTGCATAAGTTTTTTTTATACATATACAGTATACACATATATAAAGGATATATATATACTCATACTAGAAGCAGAGCCGACGAGAGGGGGAGGGGCAGCAGGGGGCCCGTATGAAATCTAGTCCCGTGCTGGCAAGGACTGAGTAAGGAAGTTATCATTGGGCCGGTCGAAGTGAGTCGGGGGCCTGCTTTGCCCTCGACGTCCCTGACTAGAAGGAAGAGGCTGTGCTGTATACTCATATATAAAGGATGTACATTTAACACTAATTATAAAAATACTTAATGTAGATTGACATAGGCCTACATTTTTCTATTTAGCCTGGGCCTGTGATCACTTTTGGACGATTATAGGTCAAGGTAGGCCGTAGCCCAACTCCAGTGTTCCACAAATGACACGCGTTTATAATTTTTGTTTTTCTTGTAGGGCTAAGCGTGGTCGCCAACGGCAGACAAATATTGGGCAGTATACCAGTAGAAAGCAGCTTGGCTGTTAAACAGGGCCGTAACCAGCGGATGGACCCAAAGGCCCGTCCCCCCTTCCGTAATGTTTTTGCTACCAATACTTATTCATTAGCGAGGTTGTAAAAAATTCTTGCCTCCACAAAAAAATTTCTGGTTAAGGCCTTATTGTTAACAACTCTTTACAGGGATAACAGACATCCACCCACAAAGCAGTGTTTAATTTAAATGTGCTTCTGCTTGATGACGTTCACTTTACCATAAAATTAGTATTCTTGTTACATTTCCAGTTTCATTTTCACATGCAGTGCTCCTTAATAAATTTACTTATTAATTTTAATTAATTAATTAATTTTATTTATTATTGTGATGGTGTAGACAGTCCCTTTAATTTATGTCGTTGATAATGAGCGTAGAGGGCCAAAAATTTCCTTGAGCTTGCGAAATTAAAATTGGGAAAATGTAGTTGTGGTTGTAACGTTATTAAAAACGTTCCACTTGAAAGTTGAAATAATAACACGTCAATGAAAACGCTGCCATGCAGAAAAAAGCGCCATACAATACAATCCAACAAAAGGTATAATTACATCAAATAAATGACAAAGTGCATTTTTTTATTTTACACTAAATATACTACACCAAAAAATATAACCGCATTCCTTAGATTTAAAAAAAAAAAATTTTAATTTTGAACTACGTCACTTATTATAAAATTTTTGTTTGAAATTGGGGGGGGGGGGCCATGGAACCCTAATACCAATGTTGAGGGAGACGGCTCCTCTGTCCCCCCCCTCCCGCTAACGGCGCCAGTGAGGCTAAGCCATCTCCGGCTCCACCCTTTAATTATGCCATTAATTATAGATGGTTTTTTTTAATTATGTTAACTTGTATTTTTAATTAAAGTCAAACATCCACTCCGTTAGTTAGTCCAAGAAATAGAAACTATAAATAAACATGGAAGGAGTAGTTCGTATGTAATAATTTGCCCCGCCCAATCGTTGGAAGAAAATATTACCAATTGGTGATCAGCACTCTAGCCTCTCCTGGCGGAGCAGTCCAGATTGCGCCCCCTAGTAGAACAGTCCACATTGCGCCCTCTAGTTGAACAGTCCAGATTGCGCCCTCTAGCTACGGACATATTCTGCCCTGTGAATTATTTCAACCGACTTTACGCCCTTAATCGCTTGCGCCCTTGGCGTGAGCCTTCCGCGCTCTAGCTACTGCTCTGTTCGTAATAAATCTTTGTGAGAAAAAGGGGAAAAAAAAATTTTTTTTTTAGAGTACAATTTTGTCAGTAGATGGCGCCATGTTGGACACCATTATTAAATTAATAAAGAAGTTGCATGACAGGATTTACCAATACGTTAAGTAAGTTGAAGTCTAAGGCATACAATAATAATAATTTTTAATATTTTACATCGTCTCACATAATCTCAATGTTGAGTGAAAATTTCCCCTATCGCATCACAATTGACATCACGATATCACATTTGAAACCACGGGCGCCGTTAGCGGTGGGGGGACCCGTCCGTCCAATGTTAGCATTAAGGCTCCATATCCCCCTTCAGTTTCAAACAAAATGTCTATTAAAGGTATGTTGTCCCCCCCACCCCACCAATATTTTTAGTGCCGTGGGCGCCGATGTTTGAAACGATGATAGCTGCCAAGTTTAACTTTAAAACATAACTTGACAGTAATTTTTTGATTACGTTTTGAAGAATATAATACTATAAAAAAAAAAAGATTATCAGAAAAAAAAAAGGGCAAAAAATGGAGAAAATGTCTTAATAATAAAAGGTTTATTTGTTTGTTTGGATGTTTTATGGCGCAAGAGCATCTGGGCTATACTGCGCCAAACTACCTGAAAAGTGAATTTTCTTATGTACTTAATCAATTTCTCTGAAAATTGAACAAATCAAAGATTGTAGTAAAAACCAGTACTTTTTAAAAATTTAAAACGTGCGTATGGTCAGCATGGTCATTTAAAATGTCAGAGAGTGATGAAGAGTTAAAAGTAAGAGTGCGGGCAAGTCTATAATAGGGGCATTGAGTTAAAATGTGTAAAACACTCATGGATTCACTGCACACTTGGCAAATTGGTGCTGGTCTTCCTTCCACTGAGAGCATGTGACCAATTTTAATAGCCCATTCTTGTTTTTTTAATAATTTTATCCTGCCTTTACTTTTGAAAAAATCCGCATATCTTGTACAGTGGCAGTTCTAGTCTGGGGCCAGGGGGCCATCCATGGCCCCCTCAAATATAACCGGATTTTATTATATTGCCTATGTACACAAGAGTCGTTGGTGGCGTCCGTGCACATAAGTAGCAATTTGGGCCCCCAAATTTTTTGGTCTAGAACCGCTACTGTTCTTGTGCGGGAATAGGCTAAGCTCTGCTATGGAAGAAGTGTTCTTTGTTATGGTACTAAACTTCTCACATGCCTTAAAGCAGTGGCTGATCCACCGGGTGAGGGGAATTTCTCCTTCGGCAGAAATCGGTTATAAAGAACGCCAACTGCGTATAACGGCGGAATTTTTACAAAAAGTTTGATTGCTTATTTTATTTTTTAAATTGCTCGTTAATTTCGGGGTCCAAAAAAAGACTTATTCGTTAAAAGTGATTAAGTTGCATTGTGCTGAGTCATCATGCCAAACAAAATCCATAGGTTTCTCGCCAACTGCGGGCTCGTAATAAATGCATCCTACTGTATTTTACATCCCCTCCCCCAAAAATCCCTCGCTGAACCCGCCTCTGCCTAAGGCCCGTTGAGCACAGGAACAAAATCTTAAAAAACATGAAAAATGACTAATATAGAGCCATAAAAAGCATTGTTCTATTGAAGAAAACCTTAATGATATAATAAACTCTCCAAATAACGGCCTGCTAATCAAAAAAAAAAATCTTAATGTAATGGCCGTATTTTTGCTAAATGCTCCATAGAAAATAATGACATTAAAATCTCTCAATAACTTCCCTTTAATTAACGGAACTTCCCACTTAACGACCGTGCTTTGTGGTTCCTCTGACTGCTCAATTGTTTTTTCTTCTTTTTATAACAATCTCTTCAAAAACTGCATATTTCTTTTTATTCAATATTTCAAATCTACATGTAATTGAGAGTTAAAATATGTAGCACATTTTTGTAACCAAAGATGATGAGAGATGAAATGTGGAAAAATCGCATATCCGCAAAAATCGGGGAATTAAAAAACTTCGTTACTTTCCTGTTGCCCGTGGAAATCGCGAGATAAGTAGCGAGAAGGTTCATGAATTTCTGATTAACGATCCCATTTTTTTTTTACCGACATTTAGCCTGCTGGCTCCCACAATAGAAACACCATGTTCACTTCGCAGGCTTTCCTAATTGTTGCCACTTAGAAACGCAAGGAAAGAAAACTTAAGTTCAATTTCTAAAATTGGCAAAATGCCAAATTGTTTTCGTTTGTGTTTTCTAAATGTGCGTAATTTTACTTTCCGTATCTGGCAACAAAAACAGTGTATAATTATAACCGCTTTTTATATTTGACAACAGAATTTGTAATTGTTTTCCGAATTGTAAAATCAAACCAGTCCTCCGTTTACCATCAAAATCTGCACACGCATTCTCGTAGACTCCGCCGAAAAGGTGTATTAAATTCTTTTAACGATGCATTCGAATTAATTTATCTTTTGGCGAATTAATGAACTAACAAGGATTAAAGCTTTTAATACATGTTTTAACCGGATGTGCATTCCTTCAACACATATTTCTGCAAGCCATGCTTTTCACACCATTCCTATTTACTGTCGTTGAATACAAGTATACCGATTGACTGTCCGAATTGATGAGGTTTCCTTTGTATATAAAGAATAACTTTGTATATAAGGGGCTCGTGTTAGTAAATTCAGTTAAGAAATGGTCACACAATAAGAAAGCATCTCATTCTTCAAGATAAGGTAAAAATTATTGAAGAATGGAAAAACGGTTATGGAAAAAATAAATTACGTAGTTAGCAAAACATTTCAGCAGCCTAAGTGTGGTGTAAGTAGAGGCAAGAGTACTATGTGTAATTTTTCCTTAAACCACATACATTTAAAAACAACGTACTATTACTGAGGAAGAACTGGAATGGGCGCTCTCATGAACAACGATGGTTTGAAATCATGGTAAATTTGTATAATATTTAGGTAAATATTTTTAACTGCAAGTTTATGTTACTTTGGTAAAATTTGCATGTTTTTGCACGTTATCTAAATATGCCAGTAAGCATTCAGTAAGGTAAGGATGAAATCTTTGAAGATTAAGTAATGTGTAGCCCGTGGTATCAAACAAGGTAAATGCATAAATCCGCAAGTTGCAGTTAGGTAATTGTGTTAGAAATCATTGCCTGAGGCAAAAGTACGCAGAATTTATATGTCAAGGATACGCTGCATTTACACATCATATGCAGATAACATGATGGCAACGCACCCAGGAAGACCAATCACCATGTTCCGAGTGGTCCAAATCTTTGGATCAGCATACGCTAGGGCAGCAAATGTAGGAATTGCTAAACAAGCATTCAGATCATGTTGGATATTGCCTCTCAACAAAAATGTCTTCACACCCGATGAGTTTCTGCCTTGACCGTGGTAGATTGGCTAGACCCTGCTTCACTTTTACAAAATCAGCCAATAGGCAATGATCCACATACATCAACTAGCTGCCTTCATTCCCTGCTATCAACAAATGCTCTCCAGGGCCAGTAGTGTCATCGACCACTGCCCTTCGGCAACCAGCATTTACGTCAATCTCCAGTCTATACGATCCAACAATCTCTACGCTCTTTGACCAAGATTCATCTCGAAAACCAGCCACTGCTACAAATAACATCACTCCGGGATATTGTTCACCTATCGCAATTAGACCGTTTCCTGAAGAATCAACGTCAAACACAAAGAGGATCTTTAAAATTTATTTTGACTTCAGTGTCATTTAAAAAACAGAGGATAAACAAAACGAGAAGGACGACAAGGAAGCTAAAAAAACACAAATTTTGCTTGTTATTACAGTCGTTCAAATAGAGCGTGCTCTTGCTCCCAGACCGGGGTAAAAGTACGCATTTCCCATTTCTTCTTCTTATATCATTTACATAGAGAAAAAACATCCGTTCATAATTGTATATTTTTATTTAAAAAACCAAAGAAGTAAAGTTTTAAATACACATAAAACAAATTGTTTCGTTAAGTTTTCTAGCCTACGATTTTTGTCAAAACTTGCGTATTCTTGCCCCTGGTTCACCCATTCTTCAAGCCATCTTAACAAGTCTCGAGAAGGTATTAGAGGCTGCCCAAATTGCGGACAGTTATCGAATAAATGTCTGAAAATACATTGTTCTAAAAGAGAAGAAGTTGACAAATCTTTTTTTTACAGTGGTTTAACGAATCAAAAGCAGCTAACAAGTTTCTGGTGTATTGGCAAGGAGGAAAAAAAAAAGCCCCATATCTTTCAAATAAATTTAAAATACATATATGCAGTATATGGAAGTCATATTCCACTTCCATACTATAATGTACTGTATGTAACTTTATTAAATTGTAAGATGTAATAATTTCAAATAATAATAATAACGATTTCCCAACACGCCAATGTATATGTCAAATGTATTGACATTCCTAAATCCGGGATAGTGAAAGGAAATGAAATAAAGCACTAAAATCAGTCCTTACAATATTCCAACCAACGAAACTTTCCGATTAAAGACCTTTTTTTCTGGGTCTCTTGAGACACTTCAATGGCAAAAATTACTATATGTCACAAGATATGAATCTTTCTGGGGTGGACAGGCTCCTCTCAAAGGGCGCATACTTTAGATTATCAGAGAGCGCGAATCCTTCCTATCGCCCACGAGGGCGCACCCTGCCGGCAGCCCAGTCCGCCCCTGGTTTCTTTATGAAGTCTTTCACCAAACTGACCTTGTAGAAATCACCAGTTCTTCCAGCTGGATAATTTAGCCCTTTTTTTGTTGTCCTTGGTCATTCATTGTTTAGTGGTTGTTTACTGCTGCAATTTTTCTGCCTCGTCTTAAATAATGACCATTATCTGATCATCATGAACCGGTATGACATCATCATCACAAATGTTTTCATCATCGATGATAGATACTATATGGCAGGTGATAGGTACTTACGGCTAGTAAACTTGTAAGCCAGCATTCAGCGTCTTTGTAAGGCACACTTCACAGTTTAAAGAACGAAAATGTAATTTGATAAAACAACTTGCTAAAAATTGGTAGATGAAAGTAGGAATGATTTCATTGGTAGAGAATAAGGGCTAAGGCAGTGCCGGATTTAGACACTTCCCACCCCATCCCCCTTTGCATACCACACACACACACATCGATTTAGACAAAAAGAGGTGCTTGGCTATTACATTTGTTAGCCTATTTGTTATCTATTTTTAATATGTCTACCTTAAATTTGTTTTTTAACATATATGCAGGGCCCAGATCGGTGCATAAAAATTAAAAAAAGAGTGGGGTTCTTAGAATTTTTTTTTCTATCATGAGGAATTTGATATTACAACCAATGAAATCTATAAAATCAGGGGTTAACCCCCAACTAATGACGGATCCAGAAATCTTTCGCGTGTGGGGTGCGATTTGTTTCCGATTCCCATTTTTAGCCAAGTGACCGGTATGTTTCATTTCATTGTTCATCATGTAATCCCGGCTCAAGGTGGTGGGGGAGGGGGCGATCGCCCCCTTTGATCTGCCAGTCCCCCCCCCTCTTGTGCCCGGCCTTGGCAGAATCACCTTCATTTACTATTGGGCTAATAGTTCTAAAGCCTCAGAGAATCTACATTTATATAGGTCCTATATACCTGTATACATCTTTATGATTTTAAATATTTCTTCACCAAGGTTTATAAATATGTCTATTTTGTGGTGCTATACACAGTGGCATAGCTATAGAATTTGAGCCCCAAATTCAATCGCTGGTAGAGGGGTTCCCACCCCATACCAGCATCCCACAATTATGCTATCTAACGCGCTTGACTTCAAAGCCCCTCCCCAGAGGCAAGGACCCCAATGCAGTTGTATTGGCATCACCACGCCACTGACTATACATATCACAACGGCATTAGTACAAATTTATTATTAATACGATTTAATTATGTTTTATATTCATCACTCCCTCCCCGCACCACAATCTCATCACTTAACCTATGGGGATTGAATGCGTTAAATTTGGTATATACTCCGTTCCCGGAAAGTTGGCGTATATAGCCCTTTCGCGGAAAGTTGGCGGGTAGTACCGTTAGAATTTAAGGGAGCCGACGTCACAGACGGCTTGTTTCATTTCAGTAGAGGGAAGGGCGTCTTTTTCATAACTCGTTGTGCGAAATCGGTGGATATTCCGCTGAGATTTATTTTAATCATTCGAGGAATATACATAGAACGTTTGGATACCTGGCTGTCATGTACAGCTATGCAGTGTGTTTTGATTATTTGCATTATAATTTTACATTAATCGGAAACTAAGTTACGGTTGCAAATTGTATTTATTGGCGACATCTTAAAAGTTGCGCCAATGTTTACATTCGTCGGATAATCGCGGATTGTTGATTATTTTTATGCCAAAATAGCGATCATTGCTCTAAAGTGGAAAACCTTTATCGCCAAGGTAAATGAAACCGATTCAATGCCTAATCTACTCCAAAAGGGGCAGGCCACGTTCGGTTTTGCGTATTAATGGGCTCATGGAACACCTGCAGCAAGGTGAACATTGTGCTTTGCGGATTTTTAATAATTAACTCACCTCGTGCTATCGTCGCTCGTGGTGAGAGCACTTGACTGCTCCCACTTACAGATAGTGGTTTCTTATCACAGAAAACCGGACAATGAACCAACACGTTTCAACTTGTTTTTTGGACTGTTTCACTTGGCGCTAGTGAAGTAGTGGCCCCCAACTTTATCATTAACTTATAACAAAATGGCTATCAAAGCGAAATGCACGGGCGCTGCCTGGGTCATTTGTACAAAAGAAATAAATTCTGTATAAAACCGGAAGTGCGCAACAAAATGGCGGCTGCTGAGTCTGCCGATAACTCTAGGGGCCCAGCCCAAACCTGTCCTGGCTATACGTTTTATCGCACACACAAACATGAATAAATAAATCAACTTTTTTACTCAATTTAAAGTGTTCTCCTTCAGGCAGTGGGCCCCAATTCGTCTCATTGGGGGCCCCCTTGCTCTAGTTACATTGCTGACTTTGGACAAAGTTTGGTTTTCAGTAAGCTACTGAAAAGCGGGTGCGCACTATCTTCCTTCCACTACTTTTTAATGGATGTCTTTCTAACTCTGAATATAAAGCTGGAATTTGGGACAACATGACTTTCACTGTCCTTGCGCCATTAAAATTTAACCAACTAACCCAAACTAGAATTTTACTCAATAAAGCAAAGGGTGGTCTGTCTGTGAGATATACTCCGATAAGCTAATCTTGTTTACCGTATTAGAAATCCTTTTCCATTTTCGCTCCCTTTAACATACGATAAGTGGGTTTCAGGGTCTCCATTGACGTCATCGTTGACGTCACGAGGTCCCGCGTAGCCACCAGAATCCAGTCCTGACCAGCTCATAAAACTTGAATGCTAAAAATATTTTTTTTTTATTTTTTTTGCCTTCATTTTTCTTCTGCAGTATCTGTCTATTTTACCACGATACGAAAATGGGTCAGCATTTAAACATCGTTTTGTTGTTCACTTGAGGTATTTCTATTTTAAAGAGAGAATGGTTATGCACAGTTTTTCGTAAAAAAATAAAAAATAAATAAATAAATAAAGGAATACAAGTCGAAATGTAGCCAATGCGTAGAGTAATGAGCTATGCACAATGTAGTGTATTTGTAAATGCTAAGTGTAGTGGCGGATTTACGCACAGGCGCACAACGCGCACGCCTGGGGCCTCAAAATTTAAATAGGGGGGAAATCACGTGTTACTAAATATGTTTTACAATTTTTTACTACAGATAAATATTTTTGTTTGTTTGTTTGGCTTTTTTATGGCGCAAGAGCATCTGGGCTATACTGCGCCAAACATGGTAAAAGAAAGAAATATTTTTAAAATAAAATGTGTGTGTGCTTGCTCTGAATTCATAATTTCCGCTGAAGTATTTATAAATTGCAGTTTTAAAACGCGTTTTCCTAGATGCGCATATGTGGCGGCGCAACAATATAAAACGCCGAGATGAAACTCAAACAATAAAAACCAATGGAAGCGTTCTGCGCGTTATAGGAAAATACCTACATTTTCTATTGTTCGAATCAGTTCTTGACGTTTTTCATTGTTGCGCCGCAAAATATGCGCATGTAGGAAAATGTGCCTTTATGGCTTGCAGGCTATGTGATGTATCATGATGTCTTCACACAAACGTTTCTGTTGAATTTAAATACAGACAAATGTTGGGAACTGAACGAAAGAGAGTCCCAGTTAATTTCCACATGTGGTCATGTGTTACCTCTTCCCTCCCCACTCGCTCGAAACAGGGAGAAAGTCCTCGAGTTGCACACATTTCTTGCATTTCCTAAAAATTTATATGGCTGCCGTTCAGCCTCAGGCGAGCGCTCAAGCTCTACATTTTCCTGCCAAGTTCGCCATTAACACACAGACGGCGCTACAGTAAATATGATACTGGGCGAAACCATATTTTGGCGCCCCCCTTTCTAATTTTTTAATAAGTAAACAATCTGTTTTACTTATATACAATCGACTTATTGATCACGGCGCCTCGGGCTGACGCCCGCTTCTCCCGTACCTTCCGCCGGCCCTGCATTAATAGTCCTTGAATAAACCATATGTGCAATTCTGATCCCTAGAAACGAGCAAGACAAAACTTTTTCATGGGAGCACTGATTATTTTACCAAAGTAATAGGCACGTGGACAAAATCTTAAATCAGGAACCACACTGAGTTTATGAGTTGAAAGTGACATTCCCCGAAATCTACACACTCCTGATGCCCTCAAGGCTCCGGTAAAAGCTGAACTGAGCAATGTAAATTCGAATTCTTGCATGTCATGAAAGGTGGTCTCCTAACATCCTTCCTTTTAAGATTCTATAGACTTCATATAGTGGTCTCACTTATCTTCATTTTCTATCACTTCATATAGTAGTATCTCATCAATAAGCCACGCTATCAGCAGCTGTAAGAAATAAGAAAAACAAAAATGTCTTCTCGCCAATTTCCGCGCAAAGCGTTTCATGTGTTTGTGTTCCCTCTATGCTATCAGCAGAGGTGTCCTGAAGAAAATTATTGAGAGTATGCGGTGCTGTCTTAATTAAAGGATATTGTAATTAGGACTTCGTGACGTCACCGCGCAGCGCTAACTGGTATTTGATTGGTTGTCTATCGTCTGTCTAAACCCAAGGTGGAAGTTGCCACTAGTGGCATGGTTTGGGAGGGTGCTGCAAGCGGGGCGAAAGCCACGGGCTCAAATTTCGATACTGGACTAGTGAAAGAGAGTGCTAATGGGTTTTAGTGGACGCAATACATAACTGTTCCCTGGCGTTACAACATACGTTGCGCCGCTGGTTGTCATATTAATTTTTCCTTCCTCTTCTGGTCATACGCAGGATATTATTTTGAGACCTGGGGGATTCACAGGAGTTTTCCTCATTTGTTTCCATTCAAGTTTGTAAATGACTAGAAAAAAAAAGGCTGAACTTTGTTGAAAGTTGCCCAAAAACCAGCAAATACAAAAACTTTTTTGAGAGTATGCGTCGAGTACTCTGCATTTTTCAAAATTTTTTGAGAGTACCCGGCGCGTACCCTTTTGGGACGGCCCTTGTTATCAGTGCTATGAACGCCCATATGAGTACTTCTAGGGAGTGGCTGAATAAAATCATTACCTCTGTCTCAACGCAGTCAGACGTTTTAGTGAATGTACAAAATACTAAAATGCTACAAAAATAATTGATACTGCTTGACAATTAGTAATGAGCTAAAAAGTACCTTATTTTAAAATGTGACTATAAAACTTTTGAAAGTAAATGCATAGCAGGTTCGGGCGAATCAAATTTTTAAACGGCTAGGGGAGGTTTGAGCCTCGATCTGCCCACCCCATATATGTGTCCACAATCAGTACTAGCCAATTATAGCGGAGATTAACGCTTGAATGGATGCACGAAATCGAAACAGAAGCATAACAAGCGTCTAAAAGGGTTAGTTTTGCAAAACGTATTCTTTTCGCAAGTTATGAATTAAATTAAATGTGAAAAAACTAGACATTCTTGGATTTTTGAATGTGAATATTTTGCATTTTATCATTCAATGTTTCAGTTTGCTTGCAGTTATATAAGTGTTGAAAAAATCCAGTAATTCATCCAGTTGAAAATCATATTTATTAATACTTTAAATATTTAATTTAATTCAATAATAGACGCCAATAAATAAATTAATTCACTGGAACACATAGTTAAAGAAATTTAGTACGTAATTTTGGCATACCCTGCGAAAATGACGTGGAAACACTTCGGTTGTATACGGAAGACTAAATTGATTTTAGAATTCGTAAAACAATTACACACAATCTTACCAAATATTAAAAGTAAAATTGTAATTATACAATATTTGAAAAATATGAAATAAAAGTAAACGATTTGGCATGGTGCCAATTTTAGAAATTGAACTTTTTAAGTTTATTTTCTTGCTTTTCTAAGTGGCAACAGTTAAGAAAGCCTGCGAAGCGAACATTTATATTGTGGGAGTCCATATGCTATTTAGAAAATAACTATAATCTAGTTTTAATTTGGTTAAAGAAATTCTGAATATTTAAAACGCAAGAACAACTTTCAGTTATATAAAGCGGTGAAAACTATAAGGGTAACAGTATTATTTTTTTTGCGAAATTGAATTACGGGAAAAATTAAGATCTTAAAAAGCTATCTATCGGTTTTATAAGGCTACTTTAAAATGTTATAAAATTCATTTATATCCATCATCGTGGAGTTCTCAAAATTATTGGTGGGGCTCAAATACATTTTATGTACGTTTGTACATTACAGTATATGTAAAATTGCAATTTATTTCAAATTATTGGGGGAGGAGGGATTCGGGCCCCACGGGCCCATTAACTCTACACCTTCGCTTATATCCTTAATATTTTCACCCCTTCATATAATCTAAAAATTTTACTACCTCCTAATAGTTGTTAACATTGACGTAAGTAACTTCGAAGTGTACTGGTTTTTTTTTTTAAAGAAAGGTGATAGCTCCCACCTCAATAGTCAGCACATAGTATTACTTTGGTATTACATTGATTCAGAAATTTTCTAGGGGGTAATATTTTTCTAGTGGGGGATACATCCACCCCCAGCCTCCGTAGTCACGGCATTGGTTGTAAGATAAATAGAAAATAGGGACAGGAAAGGCCGCAAAGGAAATATTTAGAAAGAGGGGGGGGCCCTCTCTCAAGTACTAAAACCGCCACTGGCTAAGTTCACATGCGGATGTACTCAAAGCGTTGGCCTGGATTAAAAGTGAATTAACTATTCCCGGATGTTTGTTCAACTGCCATAATTTGGAGCACCCATGTAGATTCTACAACCTTTATCTAGCTCACACACATACAGGTGAATGCGCGCGTACGTACATACACATACATGCATACATAAACACATGGACATGTACGCACATATTTCCATTGGTATACACATATGCAGGGCTGTCCCCAAGGGTACGCAACTTGTGCGCTGCGTACTCTCACGAAATTTTGAAAAATATCGAGTACACGCCGCATACTCTCAAGATCTCAATAAAGTTTTTGTATTTGCTGGTTTTGGGGCAATTTTCAACGAAGTTCAGCCCCTCCCTCTTTGAACAAATGAGGAAACCCCCTGAGCACCCCCACCCAAGCCTCAAAATAATACCCTGCCTATCTAATAATAATATGACCAGGAGAGGAATGAAATACTGATTTAAGTGATAACTGCTACCTTGGGCTTGGATAGACGATAGACGACCAGTCAAATGCCAGTCAGCGCTGGGCGATGACGTCATCAAATCCAGTAATCCGGCAATTTCGATACTCTGTAACTGAGGCAACACCGCATACTCTCAACTATTTTCTTCATGATAGCTCTGCACACATATATGAATATAAGCATACATGCTCTCACTCATACAAACACACATAGGTATACACAGCCATACATGTACAGGGTCATCGAAAAGGATGACGGGATTACAGAAACGTATTGCGGAAAATAAACAGCATATATACACATGATTCTTGTGCTAAAATATTAAGAAATGTCTAAAGTTACAGGTGAACCTCAGTAGGTTTCGATATGTGCACCATTAGTCGCTCAGCAGACGTCAACACAACAATCGATCTCGTACCACGTTTTGTAAAGCATATCCCGAGTTACGGTTACAATTGTAGACGCGATCGGCAATGTTTTCACTGTACATAATGTCCTTTATGTATCCGCAGAGGAAGAGGAACAACGGGGTAAGATCTGAGCCTTGTGGAGGCCACGCTACTGGGCCAACCCACCCAATCCACGAGTTGGAGAACTTTGAGGTCTCATACACAGAGGAAGAAATGGGGAGGAGGAGGAGAACCGTCCTGCACAAAGTAAATCTCATTGCTAGTTTCTGCCTCTAAATCTGCAATTTATGGAAAGACGTATATTTGCAACAAATCGAGATGAATATCTCCAGTAATGTTGTCCTTCCTGAAGGAGAAAGGGATAATGGCGGGATTGTACAGCAGGCCGCACCAAACGTTCACTTTTGGGGAACCGCGAACGTTTGTTTGTTTGTTTGGATTTTTTATGGCGCAAGAGCATCTGAGTCATACTGCTCCACGAACGTACTGATCAATTTCAGTGGGTTGCTGTGATCGCCAAATTCGACAATTATGCCGATTACTAAACTTAAGTTCTTTCACTACATTTCAATATAAGAATTGTAATGGATACGTTTAATAGCTTTTCAGTGATAAGGTATTGTAATCCCGTCATTCTTTTTCAATGAAACTGTATGCGCATGCATGTATTGTTCCTTCACGGAAAGTTCGAGGGAACAATTAGAAGAAATAATGGGAGGTGGCGTCACAAACGGGCTAGTTCATTACAGCAGAGGAGGGCTCCAATTTCAGAACTTGATTTTTCCGCCGACAAACGTTCACCAAAAAACAGTTCTGAAATTGTAGTCCTCCTCTGTTGTAGTGAACTAACCCGTTTGTGACGTCACCTCCCGTTATTTCCAACTGTTCCATCGGACTTCTTTTCGTGAACGAACAGTACATGTTATATGGGTTCCGCATTTGGTGTGACCCTATATCATTTCCCACATATCTATTTGATGGTATTTTTTAACCCTTCAAGATTATAGTGGGCCCCTCTAAATTGGGAGGTGGCTGCTTACGTTGACTTCCTAGTCACAGTTCCTTATTATGTAATGAATATGAACAGTCCGTCCTGAGTTTGGATATTTCTTTAGTATCGGGTCCTTCTCAAGGGCCTGAGATGTCAAAGGTATTTTCTTAGCATGTATGGGCAATTCCAAGCAAAGTGGCTTTTTGGAGTTGGTCCATTACAATTTTGTCAATTCCTATTGTATTGAGATGATGATTGTTACTTCGTCTTTTTCTCATCTTCTTCCCTTCCTCCTTTAATCTCTAAGTGAATGTAAGCTTTTACAAAGAGATCTCCATTTTTCAATTTTTTCCCCTTAACACATTTTCATGTTTTTTCTGCCTCCTTGGGTTCGCTTCTCGCAGTTTACCATGTATTTATTGTTCTACTTCTTCCCTTTCCTTGCGGATTCCAGTCTAATGGCTCAGCATAACCCTTGCTGTCCTTCCGCCATTAAAATCCAACCAACCAGTTTAATGTTTGTGTAATTTTCATATATGGCTAAAGAAATGTCTAAAAGAATGCATCTCCTAATGAAGCGATATTTCTTCATAAAGACAAACCTATTTTATGCTTCATTGATGTTTGATATTTTCTTTCTTTCTTCTTTTTCTTTTCTTTTCTTCTCTTTTTTTAGGAAGGCATGAGCATAGTTAACAACAAAGCTACCCCCCCCCCCCCATATCCCATACTATAAATAGGTTTACTATAGAATCGTGTTCTGCACTTTAATTTACACTTTAATTAGATTAATTTACACTTTAATTGCACTTTAATTTAGATAGATGCTAAGAAAATGCCGTTCAGTAACTGTTCACTTTCTTTGACATTCGGTTTAGACATTGAAGATTCTGTGATTACGTGCTCTGTAACAACTATCAACCGCTTTGCACCAACCTTTATCGATTTATTGTTTCTCTATTAATGGACAATAATTCATTAATTATTCACTAATTTGCTAAGTTATTTGCTAATTCAACGTTTTCGATTCTAAATTGTTTAACTTAAAGCTCTTGAAACAGGTTTTGTGAACTTCGTTTATGAATTGGAAAACGATTAAATTAAAATGATTATAATTATATTTAATCATCAATCGATCAAATTTAATTTATTCTAATTATAATTATCGGGTAAATTTCCTGAAATCACTATTGGGGTTAGTAAATGTATACGTTGGATATAATTTGCTTCAATTTTGAATATTTTTGAACAGTTTTTTATATAGTAAAATAGTGCATAAAAGATAACATTTTCTTGAATTAGAAATAATATATCACTTTTTGTTAATTATATGCTAATTAATGAGATAATTAGGCTGTTACTCGGACGACGATAATTTACTTTCTGCGTGAGATAGGAGTATAATTTTAAGTGCAAGGTACAGTACATGGTTGCCCGTCCGGGAAGCTGCAAGCTCATAATTATACAACAGATTTTTTAAGGTATAAAAAAATGTGAAATTAACGTTAAAAAATGCAATAACATAATGAAATTACAAATTTAAATTCAGTCTAAGAAAGTTCGACTTGGCAGATAGCTTTGTTAGAGGTCCATCCCGTGGGCACAATCAACCTGTTTAAGAATCAGTTAAAATTTTGCCATTATGTTTAGTATAACTTGAAATATCATTGATCAACTGGCGTAAAACATGGAAAAATTAATTCTTCAGAAATTGCAACTGAAATTTTATAAATACGTTAATTTCGACACTTCTCACTTCACGGAAATAAGCGTAACTCTAAAGCTATTAGAAATTTTTAAAACATTTTGATATGCCCTGGAAAAAACAAAAACAAAAACCAGGGAATAAAATAAAGTCACTTTTTTTTGTTGCTAAATTTGGCCATTTCAACGTGTACATCCCCCTTAACTAAACGTAACTAATTAGATTGTATGACGTAAGGACAGCAATGGCCATGCTGCCCCAAATGCAATGTTTATATATTACTATACCTTCATAATTTATAGATATAGTCATTGTTTTCTTATATATTACTATACCTTCATAATTTATAGATATAGTCATCGTTTTCTTGAATTGTCGAAAAGGCGATTTATTTGGGAGGAGGTTGGGAGGGACGAAAAGTTTCTTACACAATTCATTCGAAACCACCATCATTACTCACTACAGCAATTATTCGATTATGTTTGAAATATCGTCTTTGACGTTTTATTTGCTGGCATCGGATGTGGTCTCGGTTCGCCCCCCATTCTAGGGATAATGGGGTTCGTTGCCCCTCTACATGCGCTTACGTATATGTATGACGTCATCACTTCCTTTAAATGTTAAAAAATTCTCTATATGTGTTATTTCGGGTTTCATACCTAGTGAGAGTGCGTACACCACGTTACAAGGGCACTTGTTCAAGGTCATCTGGTCATTTCTTGACCCACAAGCCTCTGACCTTATTTTTTATTTTTTTGACAATTGGTTCGTATGGAACAGCATCGGGTGGGTGCAATCAAAGAATCTGGGCAAGGTGGGACGGTTTCAGCAAGAGAATTTACTATGCCTCTTGTAGTTTGTGTGAAAACGGGACCAAATAAAAATATTTTGCGGGATAGATTGGTCCCGTAACTTATTGTCACACGTCTGTGACATAAGCAGCTATTTATAACTCGGTTGCTTTGTTTAGCCCGTCTGGTTCATTGACCTGGAAATAAAACGCAACTGTCTGAGCGTCGATGACGTCACTAGGGACCTCCAAAGCGCCTCCTGGTTGCCACCTGCGTAAACACAAATCGACAGCCGGAAAAATAGTTTCCTGATGAACAAGCATTGTGTCACGCATTACATAATGTGGTTTAAATAACAAAAATAACGGCATTTTCAACCACCTTAGGAAACCTAACTTACTCAGGTATTTCCGTTTTTGAGGTTTCCGTCCATATTCCCTTCTCCTCGGGCGATTTTCAAAAATAAAGGTAAATCGTTTGTGGGTTAATGCTTTTGACGGACGTAAATCTGGCTTATGATATGACGTCATCTTGAATAAAAATGGGTCCAAAAGGAAAATGGGTAATTTTCCACTGTGTTATATTTTGTTCTTACCACAGACGTGTTTCAACTATCAGTAATAATATTATTTCAGACAAAAAAATTATTATATATTTAGATTCATTACCTATAGAAATTTTGAAACTTTCTTTTCTTTTTGTCTTTTTTTCCCAAGCTCCCTTCACTCCTTATGAATTATCAACGACTCGCAGATGTATAAAAACATATGTAAGTCATATGTTATAAATATTTTCATATAACACACGTTGTATAAAATGTTAGCGTTGTAACACCCTGCCCAAATCTCGCGATGCACATTTTGATCTACACCGTTACCTGGGCGTAGCAATTCAAAAATTGTGAGAGGGGACAGTGCCGGATTAAGGTTTTCGTGGCCCCTAGGCTGCAAGAGTAGAAGCCCCCCCCCAAATAAATGTAGCTTTTACAGTACCCAGTCAATAAATCATGAATTTTCCTTTGAAGTTTATTGCCTTTAATTTTCAGGTTTATCAACAACGAAAAAACCGTGGACATTTGTAAAAATGTCCAATGCCTAAACTTAAATAACATCAGGGCCCCAAAATCATGAGAACCTAGGCCCACTTGGCCTATACGTAAATCCGGCACTGAGAGGGGTAAGTTCAAGCAAATAAGATCAAGTAATTCAACGGGAAGGAAAACAATGTACTTCGTTATCCAGGGGGGTTGAGCCCTCCCTTTCGACGCCATTGGGAAGTTTCAAGTATTACGTAAGCAATATTTTCATTTCACCCCTGCGTTAAGCAAAAATTAACATTGGCTAACATAGGAAAATAAACACAACGGCAACTCCCCACCCCAAAAATTTCTTATGTAATTCCCTTGCACTGTTATTGCATGTAGATTCGTTTGTTTGTTTGGATGTTTAATGGCGCAAGAGTATCTGGGCTATACTGCGCCATGCATGTAGATTAATTATCTGAAAGGAAGAGGTTAAGTATTAGGTAAACACCTTGGGGGCGGTTGCTGTTGTGCTTTTCCTATGTTAGCCAATGTTGATTTTTGTTTAGGGGGTATAAAATGGTCAAAATATTGCTTACGTAATACTTGCTCTCCCAAATAGCAGTTGGGGATCTTTGTACTGCTAAAACGAATAACCTATTTAACTTCATAAGACAATAAAAATTATTCTTACAAGTTGCATAAGCTATATTATGCAGCATTACCTCCCAACGAAGGACACCTTCGGGACCGCGCATTTTCTCCCTTAAATAGAGAGGTATCTCTTCTTCGGAGGTGCATGCGTTGATACGTACATATACCGGGGACCATCGGAATCATCCCCCAAACAGAGGTGTCCTTCATTCGGAGTTGTCCGGTACGGGAGGTAACGCTGTATATAGTATTTTTTCTATTAATAATAGCGTTCTAATTAACGAATATTTCTATTCAGCGGCATATTTTCTCCATACCTTGAAGGACGTGAATGGAAGAATTTATTTTGCATTTGAATAAATATAACCGTATTTTATAATTTTTAAATATATAACTATGTTATATATTCAAATGTATGACTATAGCGTCTATATATATTTTTTAATATATATCTCCATATGATTTTATTTCCCTAAAACAAATTATGAAAGTCGTAAATATATTTTAAGAACTACGATTCTTGTCGTAAAGTTAGTTGCGATGTTTATCGTAAGTGCCGTATGATTAAGTTGTATGTCAGTGTGTCGTAGTTGAGTAAGAAAGTGATTGAAATCCCCACAAATATCCGAGAACGCATAGGATCAGATTTTCAGACTCCTTAGCACCAGGTATTCTGAAAACTTCAAGGTTTTGACAGATGGTTGCGAGGAAATTTATGTCGAAATATAATGACATTTTTTTATGTCACCATTCCAAAAGGATCGTCAGTTGCAGGTGTGGAGCAGACCAACTTTCTCTATTTTTCCATCTGCTTTTGCTCAAAAGCGGGCCTTTACTTTCTCTCTTCCTAGAGCGGGCAGCTTTAACTAGAACAAGGATAATCTTTTTGTATGTACGTATATGAGTTTCACGTGAGGACTGACCTTTCAACGCCGTTTTCCGACGTCTAAAAATGGAACGTTTCCTCATCACCTGATTGACTCAACTCTTGATGTTTGCTATACTCTGAGATGTAGTATTTTCACAAAGAAAACACATTGAAACATATAGTAAAACTTTTTGTATAACCCAATAGCAACATTATGCAAAGTATGTGGAAATGTATTCCTTAAGAAAGACGTCTTGCGCATGTCCTTTTCTCAACCCAGTCATCAGAACGAAGTTACGTTTATGTCTACTATCGGTAATTAATTCTACTATCGTTAATTAAATATACTATTAAAAATTGTATGCATGTTTGATATTATGCATGCTTGAGGTTGAATAAAACATTATTATTATATCGCTATTCTCAATTACATCAACGATGTATTTTGTTTGTGAATGTTGATACGTACATATTATACACAGACCTCCATGTGTTAAAACTTTCATATATAGAAATTCTAAACATATAGCCAAATTTCGCGAAATCCCTGTGATTTTATGGTATAGAAAAACTGTCGAAATAAAACCGTGTAAAACAAAAATCCACATATCGACTTACTTTCAAGACAAATCGATCTGTGGGGAGCGATTGCAATGTCTCCGAGCACCTCAGCAATGCTGCATAACACCCTGCTTTTTTCATCTTAAATATTCAGTGTTAAATAAGGTTATACGAATCCTACACTGCCTAATAAGTCTCATCTCAAATGAAATATGCACTATCTATAATATGCAGACCTTAGATTCGGATAAAAGATGGTGTTTCAAAATATAATAACCATGTGTACGACATATACATTAAAAGCAGAAAATTACTAAGAAAAGAATACAAAGTTACATATGACTATTAGGACAATGGACATTCACCATCCAAACATATGCAATAGGACGAAGCATTAGCAACTTGGTCGAAAAAACTGAAGAAACCAGGGACGGACTGGGTCCTCTCAAAGGGCGCATATCTTGGATTTTTGTAGGGCGCACCAGCCCTAGGGCCCAGTCCGCCCCTGAAAAAAATCATGCTCGTAGTAAGATGTCTATTTGTATGAGTGTGTTGATGCTTTGTCCACAGATGAATTCCTCGAGGCATTAGTGACAAACCATGGCGCACAAATGATTATTCTTAAGAATTTGCTTTCAATTTTGGCTAATTTAACACAAATTAGAATAACAATAAGACAAATCGAGATTTTTCACCCGTAATATTTCACCTACATGATTAATATAAATACTTTTATGATGGATCATTATCAAAATTTGTTATGCAGCAAGACATTAGAAATTTTTTACACAAATGTACATGTACATAAGTGTAATATTTTCGATGCATGTTCAATACATTTTTAATGAAACCATCGCTTTCGATATATGGCGCTTCCGCTGTATGTAGTATAATAAACTATGCTTAGAATATTATTGCAGTAGCTTCGTTTTTCTTTCACATACACCTTCCCCCGCATCCCATAAAAAAAAAAGTAGGGCATAGCATTCCTCGAAAATGGGATCGAAGTTGAATCCAGGTGGAAACGCAGCCCCATACTTTAACAATGCTCTCTGCTCCGTGCATACATTCCTTAGATATAGCTGCGTCAGTGGGGAAAAATATGACCTGGTGTATATTCTATTATCCTTTCAGCGTTATTGGCCCCTTTTTGCGATTTGAATGAAGCCCAGGAACCCCTTTTCGGTTGTTCAAACTATTTAGTCCTCTTTTGGCAGTTTGAAGCCTATGGACTCTTTTTTTTGTCAGTTTCAAGCCTATGGATTATATTTTGGCAGTTTTCAGCTTGTGAACCGTCGCTTGGAAATAATGTTAATTATTGACCCACGATAATTTATTTATTAAATCAAAATTACTATTAATTAAATCGTTATTATACTGCGTTGATCACAATGCATCTAAATCCTTGAAAGGGTGGTCCATAGGCTTTGAACTGATAATGGAAAATGATATTTTCAGATGCATTATCATCATACGCTGTATAATATAACTGCTTGGTTGATAACTAGTGGTTTTGACTTCATGTCTAAATGATAGCTAGTTCAATAACCGAATAACCAACGTTATTTCCAAAGATAATGAGTGTAAACTATATTTAAGAATCACAACAACAATAACTACGTATTTTTAAATCGACAATTTCTTCATATTAGCCGATGATGTGGCAACAATAGATGTTAAATTACTCGTAAAGAAAAGAACGATCTTTTGGCGCATGAAAATCGTTCGTTTCTTTACAAGTAATTTAACAATTATTGTTTGTTTGTTTGTTTGGGTTTTTTATGGCGCAAGAGCATCTGGGCTATACTGCGCCAAACATGGTAAAATCAAAGACTGTAGTAAAAGCCAGTACTTTTTAAAAATTTAAAAACGTGCGTATGGTCAGCATGGTCATTTAAAATGTCAGACAGTGATGAAGAGTTAAAAGTAAGAGTGCGGGCAAGTCTATAATAGGGGCATTGAGTTAAAATGTGTAAAACACTCATGGGTTCATTGCACACTTGGCAAATTGGTGCTGGTTTTCCTTCCAACAGATGTCTATGGGTGAGATGGGAATGCCCAATGCGAAGTCTGGAAAGGAGAACCTAATAATAACTATTGCTATCTACAATACTAGCAGTAGCATAGTAACTATTGCTATCTACAATACTAGCAGTAGCATAGTAACTGTGCTATCTGTACTAGCAGCATATTAACTATTGCTATCTACAATATTACTAGCAGTAGCATATTAACTATTACTTTATCTACAATACTAGCAGTAGCATAGTAACTATTACTTTATCTACAGTACTAGCAGTAGCATAGGCACCTATTGCTATCTACAATACTAGTATGGAATATCTGCATAATAATGTAGAATATCTGCAATAATGATATGATATCAGTGGCAAAGCGGCTCACCGGGTGACGCGAGTGAAGCGGCACTTCACCTAAAATTGGGTGGTCGAACAGGTTTTTTTTTTTAATTTAAATTCCAAATCCTTTTTATTTTTTATCAAATTTAAAATTTGATTAGAAAAATAAAATTCAAAATTTTATTTTGAGCCCACTATTTTTTTTTTTTTTTTAATTTAATTTCTTTAATATAATTGGAATTACATTCAGGAACAGAAGGCTACGTTTTTAAGTCAGGTTTTCTTTAAGGTTTTCTCAAACCACCTAGAACAACAACATTTCCTTTACAATATGACGTTTCCCTTAAATGACCAGGTATGTATTTTATTAGAAACCCATTTTCCAGGTGGAATAACGATGATAAAGAAGATTTTTTAAGTAAAGAACCCCCCCCCATGCCTGTGTTAAATGCAAGTGAAGTTGGGGGAAAAAAAAAAGACAAAATATATAATCGGCGTTTTAAGATTTCATGGTATTCGGAGATTGAATGGCTGTGTAGGAGTTATTATTTAAATAAACTTTTTTGTATGCCATGTTTAATCATTTGTGTTAAATCAAATGTGTGGAATAAGAGTGGTTTCGATGCTTTTGGTAACGTTACTCGTGCTCTTCACAAACATGAAGATTCTTTTGACCATGTGTACGCCGAATAGAAAGGAAGGACCCGATATTAGAAAAATTGCGCGTCCCGGGGACTCGTTACTCAGTAAACGTGCACCCTTGTTCCACACGCACATTTAGTAAATGTACGCCCTTGTGGGGCCTGATGATATCATCATTGGAAGGGCCCCACTGTCCGTGTCAAAAAATATAATTGACATAGCAAATGGCATTTTCTTAAAGAAGAACCGTTCAGGTGGTTCAGAGTCATAATATGTTCCTGTTTAAAATTTAATATTTTAATTATCCCTTTAATTATTTGAAATGTAATATGGAATAGTGTTATGCTGGAAACTTATCAAAATAAATGTGTCAATAAGGAGAAAAATTATTTTGTCGTTTGGGACCCTCATTTTCCAAAAAATACTCGCATTTTTAAACATTGCGAGTCCTTGGGACTCAGTTTTATGAGCACTCAGCGACACCCCTGAGATATGACGTGTATTATGTCTCTATGTTTAGATCTATCTATGTTTATGTCTATCTATGTTTAGATTCCAGAGAAGGGGAGAGACGTGGTTCGAGGCAGCGCCACCTACATTAGTAATCTAGGTGGATAGATATACGCCGTTAGCATAGGCGTACGCAGGAATTTCATAAGGGTGGGTTATAGGCTCAATAGGGGGGAGGAGCACAACTACAACTCATATATATTCCTATGTTAAATATAAAAATTTAATTGTAAGGGGGTTATAGGTGACAACTCTGTGTACGCCAGTGGTTGTTAGTGCACACGCTAAACACCCAGATCACTCTTCAAATGTAAAAATTCAAGCAAATCAATAATTTCTCCTTTTTTTTCTTTTTACCCCGATGATTATCAGAACAGGTTTCGGAAAATTCAATCACGAGAAAATTGTACGTGACCCGTTTGGAATGGTGGCTGCCAAGGGCAGCTCTGTATTTCCAGGAAAATCCTATTACGGTTATTTTCCAACTGATGTTTCTCCGAATGATATTTTTTCGTTAAATAACATAATTTGCCTCTTTCCAGCATCGCATGTTCGTAATTCCCATTTTTCTTTTATGAGATCAACTGTTTCGTATACAGAAAGCAAATTTTTCCTCTTAACTGTCAACGCATTGGTTTTTCCTTTACGGTTTCACGAATTGTCTTTTTGTTAGATCGAAAGAGGGATTTGCCAAATTAGTTGTTCATAATAACCACAATTATTTGAAAGATGACCAAAAATAGAATATTAGGGTCTGAGGCAATATGACAAAACGAAAACAGGTTCATATTTCTTCTAACATTTCTAAAGTGCAGTCTACGGTTTTACTAGAAAATCCAAAACCTCAAAGAACTATTGAAAAAGTTCTGCATCAGCTTCAACTATAAATAAATAAATTAATAAAGATTTGAATTTAATCAAAGCAAAAAAAGTGCAGTTTATCGTCTGCTACCTCGGCATGTTGCTGATCGTCTAGATGCAAATCGTTATATGGAAGTCATTTAGCAGGAAATGGATGGAAAAAAATTGTTACAATTGACGAAACATGGATTTATTTAAATGACTGCAATAAAAAAGATCGATTTATTGTCGAAAAAAGAGTCCCGGGAGACTTAAAAGCTTGATTCAAAGTGAACAAAGAAACTTTCAGTAAAGGATTTATGGTTATCGCTAGCCTCTCTTATAACGGAAAAATGAGAAATTTTAAGAAAACGCAAAAATCAAATCGACCTGTCATCAAAATCATTTCCTGGTTCTTATTTTTAAAGAAGATATTCCAAAACTGTATCCTACTAACTTTCGAAGTGTGGAATTCCATCAGGATAATGCGACCAGCCGCACCTCAAAAAGTATAACTATATA
>QLNU02014802.1:48672802-48699753 GCA_006491805.2 Dysdera silvatica
GTAAATGGTGTTCAGCATCCATTTTGATGGGGTCTGTGTCCGGTGTTAGTTGCAATTTTTTTCCATCTTCGATAGTGATATGTTTAGTTAGTGACGTGATGCTTGTGTTTTATGTTACAAGAACAGCTAAGCTCATACCGCATCCATCTACCATCCCCTCCCCCCGGTATCCAAACCTTGCCATCCAACGAATGAAATCTTGGTTAGTGGTAAAACGGCAAGTGTTTTTCCCATCATTTAGATTTGATCTTAACCCCTTCACTACCAGGCACACTACTACGTATGGTGTAATGATTTGCCGTTCACTACCAGGTACACTACTACGTATGGCGTGGTGATTTTCCTTTCACTACCAGGCGCATCACATATACTGTGATGCCGACTTTGAAAGATTTAGCTTGGTGTTGGCTTCTTCAGTTCCACATAATTACTGTGCTTCCCTTTTTTTATAGGGATCATCCAACTTTACCTAGGGGAAAAACAATTAATGTCGCCCCTGTGAATCACTCCTCCTGTAAACGGTCATGCATGCACGGGAGTATCTCCCCCACAAGATACTTCCCTTGTATATATATGTATATGGGGGAAGTATCTCGTAGGGTCGATACTTTCCGTGCATGCATGATTGTATACAGGAGAAGTAGCCCGTAGGGGCGACATTATTATTTTCCAGGGAAAGTGGGTAGACCCCTATAACCGATGCTGACACGCCAGTAGCAAAACGCTAGTAACGCCGACAATATTGTATACAGTGTGAGGGAATGCCAGGACTGTGTGCTATATGCAACATTTTGTGGAGTATCACGAAAATAATTGATGCTCAGTTTTGTTGTTTCTAAATACGCTTGTTTATAATTCTATTATACATTTAATATTACCATTGTATTACGTCTTTATCATTTATAGCATACAATATTTAGCAACGTTTGTAAATATGTTGTTCTACGTATTCGTCTATGATCACTTTTGATAAACAGCTCAAAAAAAGTATAATTGCAACTAAAACCTTCCTGTTTTTCAGGATATATTTTTTTACAAATGGGGGAAAAAAAAAAACACGTGTTAGTGCCTGTATGGGTCCACGTATTGTGTATAAAAATACAAAGGGATAGTCTAAAAACTAAAGATAAATAAAAATATAATTTCTTGAAAAGGCTGGTATTGCACCGTTTATATCTAATTTATATCTTGTAGTGAAGAGATTAAACACCGAATTGAAATTGACGAGTGCGTACACGAATGCGCAGTAGTGTCAGTTTTGGAGTGATTGGCCAAGAAAAAAATACCTCTTTTCTCAATTACAGTAATCATTGAATGAATGTGGAATCCGATGGAATCACAAAACGTAAACAAAGCAATAAATCTTTACCGTTGAGAATGGAATCATGTTTTTTTTACGTCATACAAGATATTTACGATTACGTTTTTGCAGGATATTTACGATCGCGCCACGTATATCGTAAATTTATCGTAAGGTGATTGTTTTGCTTTATGGTTTAGAAAAAACGTTTTCAAGTGGTCTTCCTCCTGACATATAATGGGTTTGACTCCCGAGTTTTATAATCATATTTTGATAGGGCTCGTGCAGTCGCGGTTCTACGTCGTATGAATAGGGAAAATCCCCCCCCCCCCAATCCATAAAAATGCGGAAAATCGGTTATAACGAGCGCCGATTACAACGACAAACCGCATACAGGATGAAATTTTTTACAAAAAGTTTGATTTCCCATTTTATTTATTTTTTAAATTGCTCGTTAAATCCGGGGTCCAAAAAAGACGCTCGTTAAAAGCGGTTAAATTTTATTGCGCTTAATCATTTTAAAAAACAAAATCTCGATTTTCTTCGCTATATCTAAAAGTGCGGGCTCGTTATAATTGGTCTTACCCATTTTGTCCCAAAAAAAAATCCCTTTCTGGATCCACCTTTAATTTGTATGTAGTTGTTAATACTATTATAAATGGGAAAGTTGTTTATATATGCAAATTTGCGAAAAAATTTCAAAGATTTCCTTTTCCCCTATTATTGATTTCTCATTTCGAAACATATATTTTGACGTCCATGATTTAACTCTTTAACTAGAAGCTCGATTGAGCCGCTATTCCACAATTTGGTAGAATTAAAAAAAAAAAAAAAAGAATCAAGTGAAAGAAAATCGCCTAAGGTCGATATTTAAATTTAGCGGGTTTCAATTAACATTAATTCGCAACTCTGAAATTCTCAAGTAACTTTCTAGTTTTTTTAACGTTAACAATAGCTATCATTATTGCATTTACGGAAGACCTTTACCTTACCCTTTTCATTGCGTATAGACAGGCAGACAGGAAAGCCAAAAGCAATAGCGGGTTCAATATCTATTGAAACCCGCTAAAAATAGCACTCTCCTGGGTTAGAGTTACACCAAGTACCTTTTCGTTAGAACCTAACCTTCTAACAATTAGACTATCGAGATTTGAGAGACGGTGCCGTGTATGTATGTGTGTATGCAGGGCCGAATTATCGTAAAGACAAACAATACAAGTGTCTAACGATGTGGAAAAATAACAACGTTTTAACGTAGTAGTAAGTTTAAAAAGATGGTTCGACGCGTTCAATGGCGTGCAGTAAACAATGCTCGGTACTTTGTTTGTGCGCGCTGGTTCGAACGAAGGAGGACGCTTGTTCTCAACGTGCGTCGAACCATCTTTTTAAACTTCCCCAGATAAAACGATATTCCCATTATTGATATATTACGTAGTGTTCGTCCCTTTTCAGTCTTAATACAAGTGTCTAGAACCCGATTTTTTTTTATTTATTTATTTATTTTATTTATTTATTTATTTTTGATGGGTCGAATGGGATGAAAATCCAACGCTACTTTAAAATCGTTGATAATCAGACCTTATCACTAGAGCAGTGATTTTATTGCGGAGCGAATTTCCGCGAATTCTAGATTTTTTGCATACACTTTGCATGCAAGTCTGTTTACTGTACCGATTTTATTTTCAAAGTTTGCAATTTATATGTCAGATACGGATGTACAAAGACATCGGATATAACGAGCATTTTCATTGGTCCCAAGATCTTCGTTATATACAGATCACAGTGGCGCACACATAAATTTTTATCGGGGGTGGGGGGGCTTCATCCATAAGTCAGAAGGTGGGGGTAAATTACTTTTACGAAAAATCGAACTTTATGTATAATACAACGATTTTTTTTTTAAATATAAATTTCAGGTTTATTGCGCCCCCCGCCCCCCATATTAACGGATCTAATGTAGTTACGAAGCAGTACCACTACAAAGGGGCCCGGGAAAAATTTGTCTAGGGGGCCCGACGACACCTTAATCTAACCATGATACGTAGAATAAATGTCCAGAACCTTACTAGAATGGATATGTAGAAACTCAGTAGAATAAATATGCAGAATCTCAGTAAAATAGATATGTAGAATCTCAGTAAAATATAGGCTATATGTAGAATCTCGGTAAAATATATATGTAAAATCTCAGTAGAATGTACAGGTAGAACCACTTATTTGGTTGAGTGAACATTTTTGCGCCTCTCCCACTATATACGTGGGCACTTGATAAGGGGGCAGAAGGGGCTTGACCCCCCCCCCATCAGTTTAAAAATTTGATTTGCTCGATTCTGCTGTGTATTTACTTTCAAAAGTTTTACATTCACATTTTAAAATAAGGTACTTTTTAGCTTATTACTTAGTCAAATAGTATCATTTATTTATTATGTTTGTAGCATTTTAGTATCTTGCGTATTCACTAAAATGTTTGACAGACTAGAGAAAGAAGTAATGCCTCAGCCCCCCCACTAGAATTACTCACATGGGTTCCTATATACATACTTACTTACACTATATTCACGATACTTTTACTATATTCACGAGTGCCCTTCTGTGCGTGTGTGTGAGTTCTATTATACTCATATCAGAAAGTTCGTGTGTGACGTATACTTCCCTGTACGCAAGGCCGTAGCCAGGATTTAATGTCTCGGGGGTTCAAATATTTTTACAGCATATACTGATACAATCACAGCATGCAAGGCCGTAGCCAAGTCCCATTAAAAATTTAGTTTCGGGGCGAGGGGAACCGGTACCTAAGACACCCCAGTTGATGCGGTCATTCCCGTACGTCACGATAGCCGGTCATGCCCCTGCGTCACGATAGCCGGTCATGCCCCTACGTCACGGTAGCCGGTCATGGATCCTTGCAAATATCGTTTCTTGGGGCGCGAAAGATTTTTGAAACGTGACGGGATTTGTAGATTAACCCCGTAGGGATTTTTCAGGAAATGATAATGGGGGAAATTAAAAAAAAAAAAGTACCTCTACGTTTTGAATGAAAGCATTTTTTTCACTGGATTTTCTTCTCTGACATCAAAGAAAACAGGAATTTGGGTCTGATCACCGGATATTTTGTCACAACAGAAAGGGATAAATTGACAGATACAAATGAAACTCTGTCTGTCCGTCCGGTCGTTCATTCATTCCTACAACTTTGTCATTCTGAATGATGCTTGTTTAGGTGTTTTATGGCGCAAGAGCATCTGGGCTATACTAGAGCTACTGGGTTATAACGCAGACCAATATTTAATACTTTCGTACCCAACAAGCACTACTGGCTAAATTGTTCTTAATAAAAGGGAAGATAGTAACTAGCAATTCCTGTTCTCTTAGCTAGAAAGTAGCTAACCTAGCAATAATATCAACAACGATCATTGATAAAATCAATGAAGAGTGTTTCCTTGTTCTCAGACTTTCCTCTTGAACGGCAAGTTTTCGTTTGCGCAACTCAGTGGTTCCCAACCTTTTTCAAGCCGCGACCCATTTTTATAGTAACCAAGTAATCCGCGACCCCCTTTTATAGTAACCAAAAGATTGGCGAATTGGCGACCCCACGTCCGTCGCCGCACTATTTGCATAATAAAACAATTTTTAACAGAGTAAAGAAAACACATTAAATATAAAATTACACTACATTAAATATAAAATTACACTACATTAAATATAAAATTACACTACATTAATTATATGTATTATATTAATTATGTATATTAAATATATAAAATTAACAATCAGTGGTAAAACATTGCAATGACACCAAATAACACCAGAAGCGTCGTCCTGATGACAATCAAATGACTTAACTACACGCGCAAAAAAAAAAATAAATAAAAATAAAATTATCGTGTTTCTCTTGTATTTTATTTAATGGTTGAAATTATTATTACTGGTTTTTTTTTATGAACTTCCTCCTCGTCTCCCCATTATTAATATGTTTGTTTTTTCTATTTTCGTTATTCGTAGTTTAAAATTAAAGTATTTGGGGGGTCGGGGAGGATATTGGTATTACGGATCTTTGTGGTAGCTTTTTTCCACATTAAACGAAATCGTTTCTCTGATCTCAGAACCAACATTTGAGATTGCGGTTTTTTGGTTTCCTTTCTACGTCAATGCGTTTTCTTCGTGGACGTTGCTGCGCGTCAAGGGATGGAATTTCGTCGACGAGCGACGCAAATGTAAATGCAATTAATTGTCACCTTTTTCTTAAGGATGCAATTTACCTTATTGCATGAAATGTCCCAACTTCTTGAGACGTTGCATCAAGTCTGTATGCTGTGTTTCTTAATTAGTTTTAATCGCGGCCCACTTTCGTTCTTTTTTTTCGGTCGGCGGGCCAGAAATGAAAAAGAAATTATCTTACACTCTATATAGACATTTGCATAACTAGGTGGGGAGGAGGAGGAGCTGGAGACTTATAGCCTCCACAAGAAATTTTCTGATTCAATGAAGTAGGATTGAGATGAGAGCTTTAGCCCCACCTCTGGAAAAAAAATTGCCCACCCCCCCCGAAAAAAATTAACGCCCTTAGACTGTAAAGTTAATTACGCTTATGCATAGGCGTAATCTGGCGGGAAAGGGGGGCAAGAGAGAACATACCCCTAGTTTTGTTTTGTTTTAGAAAAGAGGTAGAATCCTATTTTTCTCCCACACAATTTTTTGCTCCCCCCCCAGTTTACTCTATGTTTAACCCTAAAGTTACGCCTATGCTCCTAGACAGACGGACGGACGGACGGATGGATGAATACTGTAATATTTCTAAGACCAGTGGCGTAGAAAAAGGGGGTACTCAACCCCCCCATCCCCCGACTATTAGCTATCGAGCATTGCACATATGATAAATAAATACTGCAAAAGATTTTTGGAAAGAGGAAACATGTGTCCCAAATCTCCGCTCGTAACATTGACATTTTATTTTCAGCACAGTTTTTATTTTTTTCCCTATTTCTTATCTTCTCTAGCCGGGCCAGATTTTTATTGTTCGAGGGCTAAGTTGGGATCGCGGGCCACTTACTGAAAATTTCTGTCAGTATGGTTGTTGAAAATGATTTTATCCGTAGGTGGCACCACGTCATAAAATTTTTATGGCAATTCCATGGTTCCAGTTCCCTTCCATGACATTGCCTCCGTCCCCCCCATACACAGACACTGTAGTGTGTCTACATACCTACATACAGTAAGGGGAATGAGTCAATGCCATAGATAGATATCTTAGCGGCACGATATTCATACATCCCTCCCTTCTCACTGTAGTGTTACGTTCATTAAGGGAAATCAATAAATATCATGGATAGCTCCAGTTTCCATTCATGACATGATTCCCTCCCTCCAACCACTCATTGCAGGTAGTACTACAGTCCAGTTACTATGCTTAGAAGCAAGCTGGAGCGCTCTATATCGTCGAAATTAGCATGTGGGCCAGAGTCGACAACCTACGGTACACGTGTCACACATACAGAGCCCGAACAAGACAAAAGCGGGGAAGGGTCCAGGACCTAGTATTTATTCGGGGTCCCTCCCCATGTATTCGCAACAAAACTTGTTCAATAAGTAAGTAATAAATACAAACTCTTGTTACACTGCTCAAAACAATTATGGGATAGTGTGAATTCGGTAAACAATCATATACTCGACTAATGTTTTAATAAAAATGAGAAAATCGATTAAAAAAAAATGGGAAATATTTATGTTTGCAAACTTTGTAATATTCAATTTTTTTCTGTGACGTCGAAAATTACTAGTTTCTGATAAGAAGTGAAAAGCGACCTGTAACGTGCGTTCTTTATGTAGTTGGAGGTTAGAAACAGTTGATATGCGCTAAACGTTTCGTAACAGTGAATATACCATGTTTCAACAACATGACTTAGCCGAATTGGTAACTTGGAGGACCGACCATTGGTCGCTTAGAGGCGGGCATAATGCAAACCATCGATTTAATTTGGTGCCCTTGGCGGTTATTTCAAATTCGCCTCATCTCAAGCATTCACCAATTTGGCGCCGTTTCATCCTTTCTCTAGGTGGCGCCCGCAGCAGCTCTCCCTTTGCCAATGCCTAGTTACGACCCTGAACATAACAATTCGAAACTAATAATCCAATTGGTAACCAAAAAATTCAGCCCCGCTTTTGTAAATTTTTTTTCGAAAATTTGACGCCGTAGGTTTTAGCCCATTGTTAAATTCGTTATCATTAGAGAGATTTGAAGATATTGGTGAACATAACAGATTGAACCAGTACTTTTTAAAAATTTAAAATCGCGCCCGTAAAAACTACTAGGTTTTACAACAGTCTTTGATTTTACCATGTTTGGCGCAGTATAGCCCAGATGCTCTTGCGCCATAAAACATCCAAACAAACAGTGGCGGATTTAACAACAGGCTAAAGCCTACGACGTCAAATTTTCGAAGAAAAATTTGCAAAAGCGGGGCTGAATTTTTTGGTTACCAATTGGATTATTGGTTTCGAATTGTTATGTTCAGAGCCATGTTATCCATGATTATGTTCATCCGCCACTGACTGCTGTATTTGTTCGCCCCGATCATCCGAGATGACGTCAGCATTCGATTAAGCGGAATCGACTGCGTTTCAGAATGTCTCATGGCTCGGAAATTCGGAACATATGATTTTTCCTTCTTGAATGATGCAAATGGGCGTCACTCGTACGTATGACATCTACTTCTTCGAAACATCTGTTTGGGTGTTGTTTGGCATACTTGATATTTAATCGGTTGCGCAATTGGAATGTGATTTACGCTTGTTTTGCATAATGTGTGTCTACTATTTTACTTCCTCCGGTTGGGACAGTTGCCCTTGGTTGTTGATTTCGACCACAGCTGTCTTTTTTGTTTGCGAAGTGGGTTTTGTGGAGATCTCCCATTCCTGGAAAAGTGCTGGAGCGTTAATGGAATTATCTTTTGCAAATTTGTTGCGTCCTATCTCTGACGTATATTTTGATAGTGATTACTGAATATTTCTATATCGATCGATGAATAATCAAAATTAAAAACAGTTGATTAATTCCCCCCCCCCCGTTTCAAGAACCAGATTTCTACTTGGGGCTTCAGCAACGAAATGGTGGGAAGAAAACTGTACTTTACAGTTCCGCCCCTTCTGCCCATCGAAAAGTTCTCATTGGCCATTGATGCAATGTGCTAACCTTACTAATCACTGGTAATTACTAGTTATATATTACTAGTATATATATAGTAAATATTACTAGTTTTTAATTGGCCGAGGGTAGTTGCATTTTAATAGGTACACAGGAAATTGAATTTCGGTTTTAGCTTTAAGAGATGGAAAGCGAGATATAATAATAACTTACTTAATCTGAGATAAAGTCTGTTCACGAAAATATATCCGATGGTACCGTTAGAAATAACGGGAGGTGACGTCACAAACCAGCTAGCCGCTTACAACAATGTAGGACTCCCAAGTTCTGCACTCATTTTTGGCGACCGCCAAAAATCAGTTCTGAGATTGGAGTCCTACTCTGCTGAAAAGCGGAAAGCCGGTTTGTGGTGTCACCTCCCGTTATTTCCAGCGGTACCATCGGACATCTTTTTGTGAACAGACAGTGCATCTTGATTGATACATACTATAAGCCGAAATAATATATCAGGAAGGAAAGAAATCGTCTATTAAAGTTGTTGATAGAGCAGAGACGGGTTAAGGGCGGTGCGACCGATGTCGTCGCAATGTTCAGCGGCGGGAGGTCGCCAAATTTCGGGTTCACACCAAGCGCCATGTGAGCTAAATCCGATAATAGAGATAGGCCTATCTGATAGACGACGCAACTTTCACGTATAAAGAGGGCCAATATGGCTATGCTTTGGCAATGTCTTTGATTAAAATGACCCTTCGCAAGAGCATGTTGCTCTGGTTCCTGATTTTATTTAATTGTTACAAGTATATATAATTATGAAGTTTGCGAAGACGGGGAGATAAAAACCTCACAGCTTGACCACTGTCCATTCTAGTCCTGTTCAACTTAACCTGACAGTGGAGGGAAGGCTATGCCTTGTAACCTTCTGCCCTTACAAAATAGTTCGTCAGTTAAGTACTGCATTTTTGTATTAAATTCATCGTCAAATGCAAACAACATGTTTATATAATTAATCTAGAATTTTATATATAATGTGTACCCAATAATATCGCATTTCGTCTTTATTTAAAGAAAAATGTGTTTATTACGTCATCGCTTTGATATCCAATAGGGTCAAAGCATGGTTTGGCGCAATTTGGAGAAAGTGAAAATTGCAGCAACCCTTCCGCGCTCACCCCAGAACGGGAAGACGATTCATTCTCTATTCTTTCTTTCGGACTTCACACGTAATAATGGCTACTACTCCTGTGTTGAATAATGATTCTTTTACATTCCAACCGCATAAGGCTGGAAAATCACAGGAAGTTCCGCTAAGGTAATTGTCATGAATGTTTTTTGCAAATACGTGATGATTACCCCAAAAAATCTGACAATGATGTCATAGTGATTGTTTCCAGCTTAACTGGTGTTTCTCCTTCCAGCATACACAGAATGAAAGCTGAATTAAAAGATAAAGGGAAGTTTTCAACTCCGGGGAGAAAACGCCCACTAAAAGTAGCAATGCATACGAGGATAAAAATTTACGATGAATTTATATTATCGGCAGTACGGAGAAAAGTTCACGCTTTCTTTTTCAGGAACGAAATTCCTACAAACCTAAAAGTTATGGCTATAATTAATGAAGATGATGAAATCACCAAACGTCAGTATTAGTACAGCAAGACGTCTACTAATAGATTTGGGTTTCTATGTTACTAAACGAAAACGGGAGTCTGCGCTGATAGATAGCTTGTTTTTTGGTTTTACGGCTCAAAGACTACAATGGTCATGCTGCGCCGGGACCTACTGTTTTCCGAGGAATCCGAACCTCTTATGGCCTAGGGAACCAAACCCCGGACTACAGTGAGCAGTGCGATCTTTTATGATGATAGAACGCGATGACATTCAGTGTTGATGTGCGTCATCGCTATTTGCGAGACATCAAACGTTTTCGTTCTGAAGGTCAACCCATCGTTTAGAGCAATGAAACTTGGGTAAATTTTGGACATACCAAAACGAAAGTATGGGTCGATTCCACTGTCAAGTCGACGAAACAGGCGTTTTGGGACGGCCTGTCACCGGGCTTAAAAGCTCCATCCGGAAAAGGGTTCAGAAAGATCTTGGTTTACGTTGGAAACGAGGAAGGTTTTATAGATGGTGCTTGTGATACGTTTTTAGCTTGCAAGAAAAAAGGCAATTACCATGGGAAGATGAATGGGGAATATTATGTGGATTGGTTTAGGAAGAAATTTCTCGCCAACGTGAAGTCGAATAGCGTCATTGTATTCGATAACGCCTCATATCATAGCCTATTGGTTGAAACTATTCCATCTACACGGAAAGCCGATATTCAAGCTTGGTTGACAACTAAAAACATTCCATGTACTTGCGATATGTTGAAGGCCGAACTTTTACATTTAGTGAACGACGTCTGTAAGAATTACACAAGTTATCGCATTGACGAAATAGCTGCTGAAAGTGGGCACACTGTCCTCCGCATACTCCCCTATCACTGTAAGCTTAATCCTATTGAATTGGTTTGTAGTCAAGTGAAGGGCTACGTTGCTGGTCAAAACCAAACGTTTAAAAAGAATCAAGTTTCGAAACTGACACTCGAAGGCATCGATCGAGTCACATAGCATGCCTGGAGGAATTGCGTCGATCACGTAATAAAAACTGGAACTCCAATATGGGAATTGGATGCCCTTACGGAAAATATTGTCGAACCTGTCATTTTTGCAATTGGCGGCTCCGACACTTCAGATTATTCAGACGATAACCTTAGCGGGATAGAATAATTTTGATTACAAAAATTCGCTTTCAGGACCATAAAATAAAAATAACAGGAATAAAAATAAACATTACTCGGTATACACAACGCACGCCTAGGGCCGTTTTCTATGTTGTAGCTTATAAAGAGAGAGAGAGACAGCTTCCGCCCAGGGTTCTGGCTACAAATTACGTCCACCAAAATTTTGCCACATTTTACCCCCCATCCACAATTGTCTGCTTTAATGACCCCCGTTGCAGGCACCTTACAGAGACTACTCCCCATCGGAAATTTCATATTTTTAATGACCGCCTCCCTCGGTTTAAATTTATCTATGGGAAGGCAACCCTCCCCAACACACACTGCGCTATCTCCCAAATCCCGTTTTTTTTCAAAAAATCTGCTATTATCTTTTAAATTCTGAATTTAATCAAAAAAATTTAATAATGTTTTAATTTTTAGTTAAAAACGATCTAACCCTTTGGGAAAGTTCACTTGTGAGAATTATCAAAAAAATAAAAGCCTGAGAAATGGCGAGAAATTTCCAAATCGGGTTATTGGTCGAAGACTGTAAGGGGAGAAAGCGTATGAATACTTGAAAAACAGGGTTCCTTGTTGCAATGCGGTCAGCTCTAGACTTCCCCTCCACTGTTAGGTTACGTTGAACAGATGATCCGGTTTAAATAAACACCCCGGTAGAGTGCAATAACCACCATCATCGCGTCCTCTGGGCTTAATTCAACCCCACAACAAGCGTGAACGTGAGCAATTGTTTCATGATTCGACAGTTAAACCGTATACTCCTTACAGCCATCCATAAATCGGGTCCTCGCTCGTCTTTCACGGGGAATACAGCGTCGCCTTCTGCGACAAACCTTCCCAACACCTTACCTGCGCTTACGTTTGCAGTCGTTATCGTCGACAGTTATGGTTACAGACCGTTGATCCCATCCCGGGTAACCCCTAGTGTAGGCTGAAGATATAAAAAAATATGCCAACTCACTAGTTTAAATAAAATAACATTAAAGCTACTCCACCGACTAGCATCACCATTAGTAGGGATGGTCTGACCACTGTTGTTGCCAGTTCTGGTAAACCTTGAACAATCGGTGTATTCGTATATCAGAAATATTTACCGACAGGGGCTATCCTAAGCAGAGAAAGCGATCCAGGAGCGTAGCAATTAAAAAATTATGGAGGAGGGAGGGCTCTAGTTCTTTTATTGCAGATCATGTGACTTGATGATAAACAGAACAATGCGTTTTGCTATCCATTGGGAGGCTTCAGTCGTCTACTTCCTGCACCACTGAACTGATCCCCAATTCTCTATGCGTCAACCCTTTTGTCTTCACGCCAGAGGGACATCAGATTCCTGGAAGCACTAATGACATCTCGACCACACTGTCAAATTTTACTGCTTACGATAAGCCATTATAATTCTTTCGTCAACCATTAAATTCTTTTGTTAACCATTATGTTCTTTTGTCAAAAGTTACTTGTAAGCAGTATGAGTTTAAGAAATGATGATTCAAAAGTTTGTAATCGAAAATTGGCGTTGTACCTGTAGGATGATGATGATGATGATGTATACTGAGCACATGCATGGTTTGTATACTGATGATGCAATGCATAGTTTGTGTACTGATGATGTATGTTTTGCATGATAATGATGTATTGCATGATTTGTATACCGATAATGCAATGCATATAGTTCGTGTACTGATGATGTATGTTTTGCATGATGTATTGCATGGTTTTTATACTGATTATGTATTACGTGGTTTGTGCACTGATGATGTATTGCATGGTTTGTATACTGATTATGTATTGCATGATTTGTATGCTGATGATGTATTACATGGTTTGTATACTGATTATGTATTGCATGGTTTGTATGCTGATGATGTATTGCATGGTTTGTATACTGTTTATGTATTATATGATTTGTATATTGATTATGTATTACATGGTTTGTATACTGATTATGCATTGCATGGTTTGTATACTGATTATGCATTGCATGGTTTGTATACTGATTATGTATTGCATGGTGTGTAGGATGATACATATTTTGCACGATGAATGTTTTTTGTTTGGACGTTTTATGGCGCAAGAGCATCTGGGCTGTACTGCAAGAACACGCACGATGTGTGTTTGCAACAATGATTTGATGTATGACGCAACAATGTGTGTTTGATGCATGTTTAGATATTATTGAGAAAGCAGAGAATTCCCATGGTCCTGAGCCTAACCTATTGCTCTGGGTAAGAAAGAGAACGGCTGCTGGTCATAGCCCAATCCAAATCCATTAAAGTAAATTTCAAAGTTTAAAATACATTGCTGTATTTCAGTATATCGTTTTTTCGCTTTTACTTTGTATAGCTCAGAGCCTTACATACGTATTTTAAATGTAGACGTATTTATTTATTCCAACGTCGCACACGCAGAAATAACAAAACGACGGGTGTTGCCTTTTTTGAAACGAACATCTTTTAGGTCAGCCTTGGATATTATTTCGGGGTATGATTCTCAATGCACTTTTTTTTCTTTTTTTTTCTTTTTCACTAATTAAGCCCAGAACAGTAGTGCCGCATCCGGTTCTGAGGATTTTTTTTCCCCCACATTTCCGGTTGTCCCATTTTTCTGTTGTTTCCTTCCGTTTCTCGTTTGCGACAGGAAAAGAGAAGACGACGAACATTCGCAATTGTCTTAGAATGGGTATGACGTATATCAGAGAAAATGTTGTTATTCCTTAGAAATAACCAAAATTCGACGTGGGCTCCGGGCCCCGCAGCGAGGGCGATAACGATTTCTGGAATCGCGACTGCTAGAAACGCGAGAATTATGTTTTTCGTGATTTTACGTGTTTTGTTCTTAAGCTTCTAAGAAAATTCGAATGAATCGAATCTCGTTTTTACTTTTCAAGTGCTTACTGGGTCATCTGTGACTGGTATGCCACGCACAAATCTGGATTTTCAAATACAATGATATGGCTAAATATAACGTAAGCATATAATTATGGATTTAACGCTCGTATATGCACTCAAAATTGTTAGGAGCATTCTTGTGCGCTCAAAATTGTTAGGAGCATTCTTGTGCGCTCAAAATTGTTAGGAGCATTCTTGTGCGCTCAAAATTGCTAGGAACATTCTTGTGCGCTCAAAATTGTTAGGAGCATTCTTGTGCGCTCAAAATCGTTAGGAGCATTCTTGTGCGCTCATAATATTTTCAATACCAGTAACACCGTAGCCAGAATTTAAATTCGAGGGGGGGGGGGGTTCAACATTTTTACAGCATGTATCGATACAATCACTACATGAAAGGCCTTAGCTAAGTCCCATTTAAAATTTAGTTTCGGGGAGATCCTTAAAGACCCCCTCTGGATATTGGCATGAATAACAGTATTTCAATAGTGTACAACGTCTATGCGAAGATTCCGAACATCCGCAAAGGTACAAAATTTACAATAAGCAAATACTACTACTCGACCAAGTACAATTTGTTGATGATACATACGAAATACAGTTTACAATTTACAACACTATAATACGGCAATTCAATTTTTAATTTGTTAAATCGTCTGAAAACAGCACAGCATATTGTACCCTACATGGTGCGCAATACATTTAGCAGAATACAATATATTTGAATTCACGGGCAAACCTTATAGCTATCTACTTTTTTGGTTGGGTCTTAAGCGTGAATTTGGGGTGGGGGGGTAAGGATCTTTGCCCTCAACAATTTTATTAAAAAATATTTGATAATTATTACAACATTGCAGCTTAATGTAGGTGTAATGAAGTACATAAAGGTCTGTTTTCCCCTACTAATTAACGTTTAGCCATATCTATACAACTGTATGAAAAATACAATTAATAAATATTTCACCCTTTGCTATGTTGTGCATTTCCTTATTTATTTATGACCCAGTGATATTGGAAGGGTCCGACCCCCACGCACTGGCGTACGCAGGGGATTGTGACCCCCAATTGCGATTGAATTTTATATGTATAACACATAAATAGGGAACGTTCAAGTATTACGTAAGCAATATTTTGGCCATTTCAACCCCCCCTGTAAGCAAAAATTAACATTGGCTAACATAGGAAAATAAGCACAGCGCCACCCCCAAAAGTTCTTACGTAAAACTTGAAATCCCCTATATATGGAGTCAACACGGCCCCACAATTGAATTTCTGTAACCCCCTTATGAACTTTATACGTATGCATATACCACGAATAGTTTTGTGGCCGGAGCTTAAGTCGAAACGTACCTAAATAGTAAGTAACATAAATGTATGCAGAAATAACGTAATGTAGCAATAAATATACCATAGCAATCATAGTTTGCTGACATTTCTTACGGTTGTGAACATAATTCTGTCCTGAGCTAAAATTTACCCCGTATCAGATTCGTCTCTTGATAAGAGAGCTATTTTCTCTTCGCTTGGGGCGAAAATGATCAATCACCACGTGTAGCTAGCTAGCTATCTGACGTGTAAGCCACGTGTAGTGTCTGAAAACAAGCAAAAAGAAGTTCGAAGACCCTTTCTTGCGGGTTTGAACGCGGCTGAAAAACGAAATGGCGCTGCCAAACGGATTGCTCTCTCTCTGTCTGCGCAGGGTTTCTGGAAAAGGAGTTTCCGCTCTCGGATCTTTTGCGGATAATAAAAGTATAAAAAATCCGGAATGTCCTGGAATTTAGTCAGTTCGGATTTACGAATTCCCAGATTCCCGGGCAGACACTTCTTGAATTTAAGCAAAAACAATGAAACGAAGAGGTATATTTTGTGGGTTTATTTTTGCCGGGTTGGCAGTATCGAATGAAGTCAGACTCGAGGGGCGGGGCCTTTATTTTGGGTGGAGGGCGGTCAAAGACAGAAATTTAACATGGTCTTGGAATAACACCATTTATCATGAAAGTTGGAATTTTTTAGAGTGAAAAAAAAATTGGGAGGGTCATGACCCATGTGGCTCCTCCTGTTTCCCCCTTGGTCGAACCCAGGGCCGGATTTAGGGTACGATACGCCCTGAGCACAACAATTTTTGGCCTCCCCTACATTGCCGTAACTAGGCGACTGACTCCCTGGAAAATTTCTTCTAAGCATTGAGATATGTGGTTTAGCCCCCTAGACTTCGAAGCTAGTTACGCCCCTTCCCCGTACTAGTAGAAATAATAAATTTCTGTCGTTCCGCCCACCCCCTCAAATTCGACGAAAAATCGCAGACGATAGGGAAGGAGCGACATTTATGGTTAGCCTACCTTATATGCATTATTATAAGATATAATAATGATATTTTTATAAACAAATTTAGTTATATATAATGATGGCGATTTTTTGGATATTGGTGAAGGAGGCAAGGGCGGATGCAGAATAAAATTTCAGAGAGGGCGCAAAGCTTGAAAATTCACTTGTAAGTTTAGTTTTATTTTTTACTTGAAAATAATCATTTTTAATGTAAACTCACTATCAGGGTGATCACTCAGGGTGGGGGGCCCACTCCACCTGCCTGGATCCGGCCTACAAAGGTTGTTTCACGCAATTTTTCAGAATTTCAGATTTAGAAAAAAAGTGGAGGGCGCCTTCTCGGGGAGAGCTGATCGACAGAATTCTACGGTAAATAAATTGCAATTAAAAAAAAAATCCGCAGCCTCTTACGCCCTGGGCAAGTGCCCAACTTGCCCATTTATAAATCCGGCACTGGTCAAACCTGGTTATAACAAGCGGGAATAAAATACACTGAACGTAAACCCTTTATTGCGAGGAAAAACTTATTGTAACGAGCGATGACCTAGTGAAATTTCCCTATAATTTGAGTAGGTCCAGGGGCGGACTGGGTCCTTTCAAAGGGCGCATATCTTGGATTATCGAAGGGCATAAGTCCTATAGCCCATGAGGGCGCACTGGCCCGGAGGCCTAGTCCGCCCCTGCATAGGTCCAGTCTAAAAACATAATTCTTCCCCTTTTTACGAACATTCCGTCGTACTATTTATAGTAAGAGGGTTTGTTTTTTTTTTCCAAGTAAAAATGATAAGAAAAAAAATGTAGAATTGTGATATTTAAATATACGCAAATGATAATAATTATTTCGCTATTTTTCGAAACGTTAGTCCGGTTTTAGCTAGCGAAAGTGCCGGTCCCCTCATGCTCGTTATAAACGGGTTTTCCTATACGTCATTTATCAAAATGAATATAAAAATAGTTTGAAACGTCAGCGTTGAATTTGTTTGAAGATGTTCGTTTCTGGTTTAAGGTGGAAGGACAGCCAATGTCATCGTGTATAGGAACCTTTGTCGTCATGGGAACCAAACCTCGGACTACAGTGGGCAGAAAATCGTCCCCTGTTGTACGGCTCCTTTGGAGTTGAACTCGAATTAATGGCAAGAAAGAGATGAACGTGTTACCCCTACTCCTAGAGGTATCTTAACATATTCGAGAGAGGGTGGGACGCCCTGGGTGCGATTGTATTTTAGGGCTCTTTTTACACTAACTTTTAAATTTCCAAATTTTTGCAATAACAAAAACATAATATATAATAAACGAACACAAACTTTGCCAATTAGCCCCACCACCAGGGCGGACACAGAGTCATGACCTCCCCAAAATATTTTTTCCTGTAAAAGATTTAACTTTCATGATAAATGAGGGTATTCCAAGACCATGGTAAATTCATGTCCTTGATGCCCCAAAAAGGACGGATGCAGGAGTCATGACCCCCAAAATATATTTTTTCACTGTAAAAAATTCCAACTTGCATGATAAATGAAGGGTGTTATTCCAAGACCATGGCAAATTCTGTCTCTAACATCCCCCCCCCACACACAAATGAAAGTCTGCGTCCGCTATTGGACCCCCCAAAAATGGAAGTCCGTGTCCGCCCCTGCCCTTCACCCATCTGTTAAGACTCTATTGTGCGGCGAAATCGAGATGTGTGTCGAGCTGTTCATAATTTCTGTGTATTTCGAGTAAACTGGGTGAAAGCGATTTCAAGCCCGAAGTGAAAGACGACGCGTAACGGCTGGAGCGCAAAAAAAAAAGTACATATCCCTCTCATTTAAAGGTTTCTAACTTAAGTCCGTGAAAGTGACGTGGTTTCGATCACTTTCACTCGAACCTAAGAGCGTTCAAGTTGTTCGCGGCCTTGTGTGAAATCCGTTTCCATCAGCTGAAATTTCTCATGCACGACTTTAACATCGGAAGATGATTGTATGACGCAAATAGAGGATTTTTTTTTTTTTTTTTTTTTTTACTTTGTATTTTTCATTCGGCCTTCTAAATTGTGGGAAAATGAGTTTGGAGTGGTGGGCCCGCTCGGTCGGACTTTTTAAATAAATATTTGTAAAAAGTTGGTTTCTTATTACACGTTTGTTTAGATAAACGTTTTTCCTTGGCGCAAATGACTTGATCAAGCCCGATTTTTTTAAGGCTGCTTTAGATTTTGGTTCGCATTTCATGACTTTCTTGAAAAAAAAATGTATAATATTTTATTTCGAGTAGTATTTTAAGAGTTCTATTACATTTGACCTCGAAGAATTTCCAAGCACAAGTCATGTTTGTCTGACGAATGAGGCCCTTGGTGTAGAAGTTTCTTTAAATAAACTTTTTAATGAAAAGTTGGGAGGGGGAGGACGAATTAAATAAACATTAAAATGTATAAATATTTACAGACATTATAAATATTTACATTTTTGTGCAAAATACGTTAATGCGAATTCCTAGGCTGTCGCCTAAATCGCCTTGCCAAATACCATTGTTGAACGGCTTCACAATCGCGATTGTTGAAATCTCGTGGCCGAGTTCGATTCCCGTAAATGCTTGAATGCATATAAATCAGAGGCGGATACAGACGTCCTTTCTGGGTGGGGTCAAGAATAGAATTTTCCATGATCTTGGAATAACACCCTTAATTTATCATGAAAGTTGGAATTTTTTTACAGTGGAAAAACATATTTTTTGGGGGTCATGACCCCTGTGACCTCCCTCCTGTGTCTGCCCTTGATACAACTGTACATAAGTAGCAGCTCTCAACAAACAGGCTCCAGTTGACCTGAGATTCAAGCTTAGTACCATTGACGTAACTATCTCAAAGTTCTACGGAAGTTTGTTCGTTTGGATTTTTTATGACGCAAGAGCATCTATGCTATACTGCGCCAAATATGGTAAAAAAGAGCAGTAATCAAGTTCTATGGAAGGTTATATAGAAGGTACTATAGCCATCACCCTAGCTTGATGATATTGCGCCCCTGGCAGAACTGTCCACATTGCCCCCCACCCCCAGTCTCAGACATATTCTCCCCTGTGAATTTTTTCAGGCGATTTTGCGCCCTTTCCTTGGACCTTCCACGTCATTCCCTAACTACGGCTCTGACCTCAACCTCTGCCGCATAGCACTTAGTGTAATTTTCGTTTTCTCGCAGCTTTCCAGGAGGTCCTAATCCCACCCCCTCCTCTAACTGATTACCTGTGCGCCCGAGAGATCCGTCATCTCTCGCTGCTACGACAGCTTTCGGCATTCTCTCTGGGGAAAAATGCATTCGTCTTAGCAGCTTTAAAATACTATTTTAAACTAGAAATTTCAACATTTGGGTACGGAACCTCAACTATCGCTCTGTAACCAACCGTAGGCTGTACGAGGGGCTCTCACTTTGACCGTCGCTAGCCAGCAAAGACAGATCAGGTGTCCCAGGCGGAGCCGTTACGAAGAATGGGGCATCTGTCAAGTGTTGCGTATAAGAGCATGTTACGAGAATCGAATCAGAAAGTCTTTGCCCCTATTTTTTATTAGCCAAAATAAGGTACATACAGGTAATTACAAATATACGTACTATTCTACGTACCTTACACTATTTTTCCACATAGTCCCCACACCGGTTCAGACATTTGTCCCATCGCAGCACTAAATTTGAGATGCCCCTGTGGTAGAATTCGTCCGGCTGACTGTGGAACCACCGTCGGACTGCTGTCTTGGCTTCATCGTTGCACGTGAATCGCTGTCCTGCCAGGAACTTCTTCAGCGGACCGAAAACGTGGAAATCACTGGGGGCGAGGTCCGGACTTTATGCAATCAGAACCGCCGACAAGCTCCGGTCATTTCACTGGGAGAGTCTGGACCACCCACCATACATGTAAAAACGTACCTCCCTAGTTTATTTTAGGACTGTAAATGTCGCATATGCAATAGACTTCCCCTTAAAGCCGGTTTCGCTTTGATCGGCCGCCGCTTCAATCGACCCCCCTCCGTCCTCTCGCTTCAATTTTCGTCATAGTACAATGCTACAACATTTTATTACCGCGTATCTTTTCTTGTTTATATAATAATTGTATCATTCTAAAATCAATTAATTTAGAAGTTTTATTAAAATATCTCGATTTTACCAATCTTTGTCTATGACCGGCTCGGTTTTTGACTTACCCGGCCAGAGACCGGTTCCCGTTATGGCCGATTAAGAAGGGGGCCCGATCAGGGTCGTATTTCCCATTAAGCTGACTAGGCCAGTGCCTAGAGCGCAAAATTTCTAAATAATAATAAAAAAAAATTTTTTTTTTTTTACTTAAAAACTTTAAAAGCCAAGAGCGAAATAAAGGATATATGCACAGTGATTGGTTGGTCCAGGGTGATTGGCTTCGGTGTCGTTGATTGGAACCGTTGCTCAATTTTGTCACTATTAAGATTCATTGGCGGTGATGACCTTTGTTTGTATCACCGCGCTGACGTCGTGATTGGTGAAATGAGAAGAGTAGACTGTATACATTTTTGATAACTCTAATTAGAAAATAAACTATTGAAGAAATATTGGCTTATACATACATACGGTGAGGAACCCTTAAACAAAGACATGCGACAGAGAAAAGAAAGATACTGACCAAGGCAAAAACTTAACTAGTAAAAAAAATAACAAAATAACAAAACCCGTACACGTAAACGTCGCAAACCCTGGATGACTAACGAGATTCTTAACCTAATTAGGAAAAGGAACAGATTGTTTTCTAAATTTCTCCGCATCAAACGATCTGATATTTATGATCGTTTTAAATTACTGTGAAATGGAGTTAATACTCAGATAAGAAGGGCTAAAAAGGATTATTTCTTTTCAATTTTCAGTGATGCTGACTCATCTGAAACCTGGAAAAATCTTAAATTATCTACCTAGTTTTAAAAGATTATTAACTCCCTCTACATAAATGTTAATGGCACTAGAATTGAGGGTAACGCCATGGTCGAGGCGTTCAATAAATATTTTTCTGAACTACCAGATAAACTTTTAGCAGACTGTAGCGTTTAATGCTACACCTTGAATTTAACGAACTAAATTTGCATACTTCTCCTTCGAAGATTATTAATTCGGAATACCTCTCTTCTTTTCGAATCAACAGAAACATCTCCCTATGTGACTCCTTCTCTCAAAATCTTTCACCATTTCTTAAAATTTCGAGATTTCCCCTGCAACAGCTCAACGACCAACTGCGGATCACACCTCGAACGCCTTGTGCGCTTTTTTTTTTTTTTTCCAGAAGCATAAATCGCCATTCAAAGGCTACTTTTGACACTACAGAAGTCGTAAAATTCCTAAGTTTGACAACGCAAACGGCCTGGATTCGAGATCTGTCCTCACACTAAGCTCCTTTATTACCACTTGCAGAATCATGTTCAGCATCCCCAAACTGCATCTGCAATTCATTTCTATGCGCTTGCGCAAACTTTTTCAACCAATAACACAGCCCTACTTTCCAGGTAATTCGTCCCACCAAAATTTTGACAAAACTCCAAAACGCGAGAAATTTTATGTGTTTCGAGATCTCGCCTTGAGGTTGAATTAGCGGCACCCTGCTTCACGCCATGTGAGCAATATTGTTTAATATTAGCTCACCGTGCGACTACTTTATCAGTACAGAGTGGTAAATACCGTGTTTCCCCGAAAATAAGACCTGGTCTTATATTAATTTTTACTACAAAAGACACGCTAGGGTTTATTTTCAGGGGATGTCTTATTTTTCATGCACAGTAATTAACATTTATTCAGGTTCAAGAAATACATTTATTCAGGTTCAAGAAATACATTTATTCACGTTCAAGAAACATTAAAAAATGAACAAAATCATTTACTCTAATACAGCCATGTCGTCTTCTTCTGGAACGTCATCATAAAGCTCCAAATCACGAATTCTGTCCTGAATTTTTTGAGACTTCATTTCTTCTAAAACCATTGGCCCTAGCCTCTTATGTTGAGCAATAAAGCTCTCCTCAAATGAGCTCTTCTTGTCCATGTAGCCCGCTCGTAAGGCATTGGTAACACAGCTGTCCGTTATTTTATCCCATGCATTCTTCACCCAAGTAAAGATTTCTTGTAACTTAGGCTTCACAAAGTTTCCTCGTTGATTTCTCTCCATTCTATTTTCAATATAGTCATTGATTTCCGTGCGCAACTGATCTTTAAATGGCTTGTTTATTGCAATATCAAGAATTTGGAGATATGCAGTCATTCCTGAGGGAATCATTATTTGATCAATTCTTTTTTTCTGCAAGGAAGTTCTTCATGGTTTTAGCGCGGTGAGTGCTGGCAGAATCCCACACTAGCATACCTCTTTGGCCACCTCGCAAAACAAGTGGTAGAAATAAATCGACCCACTTTCTTATTGCTGCTTGTGTGCACCAAGCTTTTTCAGTCTCAAGAACATAAATACCTGAAACACGTTCGATTTCCCCTTTCTTGCCCTTAAGGATGTTTGGATGGGCTCTTTTCGTCGAGACGAATTGCCAAGATACGTGTAATGAGATGAGTGCACTTTCGTAACCCGTGGAGGGAATGCATATTGCAGAGGCACCCCTCTGATCAATGGTAGTTTGAGACCTTTGACCCATAAACACTGCAATTTCATCCATGGCAATCATGTTCTAGAATTGGCACTTAGAGAAGTCGATGCCATCAACAAAACACTTGAATGCAAGTGCACGTTTAATCACTTCAGTGTCTTCCAATTTGAACAGTGTTGTCGATCTTCTTAGAGACAGTTCATATCGCTGAAGGAAGTCGTCCACCCAGTGTTGTGATGTTTTGAATTCGTCTGGCGATATGTCTAGCTGGGGTGTCATTGCAAGGGCAAATGCTTGAATATCAGCCCTGCGAACAACCAAACACTTGGCTCTTCTGTCAGCAATCCATTCACAGATGATGTGTTCCAATTCAGGAAATAATGGTTGCCGATCTGATCTACACTTACGCTTCTTGGGATTTCCCTCGTCGACCTGTTGACTGAGATTATTATACTCTGATCGCCATTTTTGGACCATTCGTAGATCCATCTTCTTCTCTTTGCAGAAAGCTGTAAGAATTTTATCCCCGGAGCCTTCCGCAATTCCTTTCTTGTACTCGACGTAATTGTTCTTTCTTTTTGCACTCATTTTGTCTGAGCATCAAAATTTATTATCCTTTATATTTATTATTAAATCAAGTGCTAAACGTCCGTTGCTAACGCAACGTATTGAATACTGAAGATTCTAATTTGTTACAACCACGTCCGCTTGTTTCAAATGTGCATGTGTGTTGCGTCTGCACTTGGTCATTCGGCAATATGGCGCCAATCTGGCTGACGATCTTAACTAGGGCTTATGTTAGGGGTAGGGTTTATATTAGGAGTACCCTGAAAAATCGTGCTAGGGCTTATTTTTTGATTAGGTCTGATTTACGGTGAAACACTGTAGGCCCTCTGTTTTATGTTTAGTTAAGGAGCGGATCGAAGACCCTCCTTTGAAAAATTTTGGCATTCTCGTCTTCGACCAATATCTTCAATTTCGTATAATTTAAGTGTATATATAGCTGTGAGTGTAAATAAATATTAAAAAGCACCTAAACGCCTCGTGCTTGTATACTAGTGCTACCAAACCTTTCGGTTAAGACGTCACAAGACCTTCTTGCGTCCTCTGTGCGACCTCCAGCTCTTGGAGCTTGCGAGCAATCTTTTTTTCCTTCGCCATGTTACTCACACTCAACTTATCACTGTCGCATCTGGGTCGAAGAAAACTAAATCTACAGGATTAGATGAGATCGCTACTTCTATTTTTATTTTCTACCGTGGATCCTGTAGTCCCTTACCTAACTAATACAATTAATACCATCTTCGAATCTGGCATATTTCCCAATCAACTTAAAAGTGCTATAATTGCGCCAATATATAAATCCGAAAATCAGAATGAATTCTCAAACTATCGGCCCATGGCTAACATTTCTGTCTTCAGTAAACTAATTGAAAAATTGATTTACAAAAGATTAACAAATTATCTGAAAAAATTTAATTTATTAGATCCTGACCAGTATGGATTTCGCGATCATAGGTCTACCGAATTAGCATTATTGAAGGCCTTAAATTTCTTACAACTTAATCTTGATCAAAATATTCAAATACTGGGGGTCTTTCTTGACCTTTATAAAGCTTTTAATGTGATAAATCATAGCCTCCTTACGGAAAAACTCATTAGTCTGGGCCTTAGAAGCATTCAACTAGAGCTTATTCATTTATTTTATACCGACAGATTTCAAATTGTCCAACATGGACGGTATGCTTCTGATAAACTAAAAATAAACTATGGTGTTCCCCATGGATCAATTCTTGGCCCTTTGCTTTTCCTGATATTTATTAATGACCTTTTTTTGACTACACATCATCTCACAAAGATTTTATATGCTGATGACAGAAATATTTTGCCTGAAATTAAAATAAGAAACACAACTATACCCTATTGACAGACGCTATTGAATTCCTTGGTGTGTGTTTTTAGGCTGATCTGAAATGGAATAGACACATTGTTTTCGTCTGTACAAAGATTCGGGGAGGCATTGGAGTCATATACAGAACACCATTAATTCTTCCTCTATGCATCAAACTGATTTTACATCATGCCCTATTGTTCCCACACATGTAATATTGCATTGCTGTTTGGGGAAGTACATTATTGAATAATAGTGTAAAGGAGAACTCAAGAATTTTTAAACTCCAAAACATTTTTATCAGACGTATGAGAAATTCTCATAATAATACTATTGATATATATAAACATTATAAGATGCTTCCAATAGATATAAGATAGAATTCGAAATTCATAGAACATACGTTTAATAGAATTAAAATGAATGAATACACAGATACAATATTTATTAATAATTACTTACATAACTATGAAACCAGAAATAGCATGCATTATTGCCTCCAAATCCTAAAACAAATCTCCTTAAAATGAATATTAATTAATAGAATTAATAGATAACTGTATAGATAACGTAAGTTATCTATACAGTTATCTATTAATTCTATATACAATAATACTAATAATATCTATGCAGTAAGTTATCTATACAGGCTTTATTTCTGAAGCTTGGAATCTTATTTTCCAACACGGATATAGCGAGCATTTTTATAGGTTTCTCGTTATATAAGTATTGTTCCGTAATTTAGAAATATAAGCTCATATGTAAGTCTTGTGATGTAATTTTTCGACCTCGATTTAATAATAAAATATAAATCCGCACGCTTTAATCATAATGATGCTTTGGACGCATTATTCAAATAAAACACATCACGATTTCGCTTTTTAGTATTTATAGTAGTTTCTGCCATAGATATAGTCATTGTTTAGCGTATTATTTTGTTGGCAATACATTGTGGACTGTCTCTGTATCCGCCTTTAAGTGTCGATGACGTCATCTGACCTATTTTGATGGTTTTGCCAGCTGTTTGCGAACCAGGATTTTGCGAGCAATTTTATAGAAGAGATAGTAGTAATGCATGTGTCATTAAATTGCTTAATTCTGTGGGCGACAGACCAAAAGTCACGAACAAAAAACTACTAAACCGATTCCGCTTGGCCATCTTGTCTTTCTGTCAACGTTACAGCACAAGCGTTCCCCGCTGACATTTGTAAACAAAATTTAATTTGTAGAAACCAATAGTTTATGCAGGATAATTTTGCAATTACAGTATAGTGAAAATCGGTTATAACGACCTCCAAGGGACCGTGCAAATTCGGTCGTTATAACCGATAGTCATTATAGCCGATATCTTTTTAAAGAGTTTTCTAGAGTTTTATAAATTATTTTGATAGTAAAAAGTATTAAACTTTTTGGTTTCAAAATTAAATAAAAATATACTTAATTATAATGAATTTAATTTCCGTCTATATTAAATTATATTCATAGCCTCACTAAATACATAGTACTTTCTTAGTTTTTTAAATTGAAAAAATTGTAGAAAATACTACTAAAGTATATAATGTAGAAAACAAATCTAATGAATAATATTTATTATATTATACTAATGACTTCAGAACAGTGCCGGTTTAAGAGCTTTATGGGCTCTACGCTGAAAAAATAGAATGAGACCCTTAAGAATATGACCCTCGTGATATTCAATTAATAAATCACTTTTTAAGTTTATTATCTTTAATATTCAGGTTTAGCAGTGATAAAAATTTCTCAGACATTTGTAAATAAACAAGATTAGAATAACACTTAAATTTTAATAACTTTAAATTTTAATAACTAACCCATGTGGTTCTGCTTTATGACTGTCAAGTCGCGTCGTTATATCCGATACGAATTTCCCTAGTTAGAATCTACGTAGACTACAAAATCGCCGTCGTTAAAGCAGGTTTCGTCGTTATATACGATGTCGCTATAACCGATATATTTAGTATGGAGTAGAATAGCAAACCAAACTTCTTGTAAAAATTCCGTCGTTATATGCGGTTAGTCGTTATAACCAGCATCGTTATAA
>QLNU02014802.1:48716907-48772744 GCA_006491805.2 Dysdera silvatica
CCGGGACCAGTGCCTGTCAATGTTTTTTTAAAGCTAATTGCCGCCCCGAATTGTAGCGCCCGGGGCGACCACCACCCTTGCCTCCCATACAGCTACGCTACTGCTGAGACCAGCTCATTTTCACGAATACAGTCATTCTTTCCACTAGAGCTTCGTTCATTGGTAAGAAATAGACAACACGCATTGGGCTTGTCAGTTTCCCTTGGTTGCAACAGCATCATTATCTCGTTCATCAGTACATTTCGTCATGCGACGTACGCTCAAAGTAACGGTTATTTTTTTTAGGAGTTGACTCATTAAATATGATTCATTAGGAGTTAACTCTTTTGAATGACTCAGTAAAACCTCAGTAGCCAAGTCGGTAGAAAACATTTCTTTAGAGCCAGAGTGCTTGTCTATTAACTGCTCAGTGTGGTCATAGGCGTACGCAGGAAGTTCGTAAGGGAGGGGTTATAGGCCCAATTGGGAGGTGGGGGTTACAGAGCTACAACTCACATATTCCTATGCTAAATATACAAAATTTCATTGCAATGGGAGTTACAACCCCCATCAACACCCCCCCCCCTGCGTACTCCAGTGGGGTTGGTTCCTTAGGTCCTAATGGGTTCTGGTTTTTGGGTGAAAAAGGGGGTCCATTACCCTACGGTGGGGTAATTGTAACGAATTCGTCTGCGTGCTATCAGCTGGTTCAATTCCCGACGGTATCGTAAAACCCGGGCCGTTTTTTTGCTTACCCAGTGCCGAAAGAAGATTTTTACGAACCTTGGACTGAAAGGGTAGAGTGGACCCCCTAGAAAAGGACCTTCTAATCGCGGAAATTTTAGTGAAAATACTTACAGAATTTTGTCGTTTCTACAGAAGTATCAAGTTTGCAGTGAAGCTACCCAATGTTGTAAATTAACAGCAGTTTAAAAGAGAAAATCCAATAGGATGTTAATACTGTAAATTCCCATACGCTTCCAAAGCGTATGGGAATTTACAGACATTTACACATTTTTCACCTGCATACGTTTGGAAGCCTATGCAGGTGACCCCTGCGGCTGAGGGGGGGCTGGAGCCTGGGGCCTGCTTTGGCTCTCAGCACCCCTACAGGTGACTTGTCGCCTTTCGGCATATGGACTCTATGAAATAGAGGGCCCCAAACGCCGAAATCGGCGTTTGGGGCCCTCTATTTTCATAGCGCAGAGGACCTTTAGAAGTTATGATGAATGATGATCTAACTAAATATGCAAACATACCAAGTTTTAGGCCTAGAATTAAGCTGAACTCAACGCTTAAGTAATAACGGACTTAATGTTCGTTCACGAAAAGAAGTCCGGTGGAACAGTTAGAAATAACGGGAGGTGACGTCACAAACGGGCTAGTTGCTTACATCAGAAGAGGACTCTAATTTCAGAATTTGTTTTTGGCGAACGGTTGTCTGTGGCAACAGTTAGTATATATTTCATTTGTGAATACATTGTTGTAAGCGACTGGCCGGTTCGTTATGTCACCTCCCATTATTTCTAACTGTTCCATCTGACTTCTTTTCGTGAACGGATGTACTTGACCTATATGCAAATCCGAAACTGTGCCTGTCCGTAGTCCCGGATTTGTTTCCCCACTGATAACAGACTTTCGGATTTCTTGGAAAACTGTAGATCCCGACGTAGCACGACCTCTGTTGTCCTTGCGCCACAAAGGTCTAACCAACCAATATTTTGAGTAACTCGCTAACTCTTTGCACATCTCTGATGCGGAATGAAAAACAACTTGCGTACTGTCTGTTCACGGAACTGTTTTCGGAAGCACCGTCAAATTCGAATGACTTCACAATACGCCTCCATCCTTTCTGGGATATGCAAACTATCCTTTTTTTTAATCATTGCTTAAATGTGTACGTTGACGAAGTTCCGATTGCATATGCCCCCCCTCCCTTAAAAAAAAAAAAGTGGAAGTGTAGCTGTGATTCATTTAAATTTGTAGTGGACCCCTCCCCATGATAGACGCAGAAGAGTTTACGTGCGATCATCCGCCATTTAAGCGAACTAACTCATTGGAGGGGCAATTTATTATTCGGTGGAGCATTCACAAACTAAATTCGCGTGTTGAAATAGATCATTTGGAATGAATGGCAGATATTCACCGTCGACTTTCAAGGTCGAGATATTTGTCAGTCCTGGTATAAATTCGTCTTGGTGACTAAAAATAACTCTTTAAGGAATTAAATGACGTCAATCTGTTAATTTTCTGGAAGCTGTTTTGTATTATCGTTTAATGTTCTGTTAATTGAGACGTTTAATTTAATAATTACGACAAAATTACTGACGTAAATGGAACCAATCAATGCACATATTCTAGGGACATTACAGCATTTTTCGATTTGTAAAAGCTTCGTGAAGCTCTTTAGATTTTTTTTGTTTTGGTTTGTTTTTTAAAAATCCTGTAAACAGTGCTATTTTTAGAATACTTTCCGTCATGGGCAGGTATATATATGCGATCACACAGCGTGTGTGCAGGTAGTCGTTGTGCTGCTACCAGCTCGGCTCGTAGCTGAGCAATATACGTCTCTTCGTGAGGCGGGTTCTTTATTCCTGTTTTCTAGGTAGAAAACTAGAAGGTCGATGATGAAGAGTGAGGTAGATATCAAGAATGAAGAAACAATCTAAGACTATTTATTGAAGGTGATTAGTATATACCTTGACATCACAGACAAGGCAACTATAGGCACACCCCCTAAGTTCCAACGTATTGATGAGGCACGGAAATCGCACACATGTGTGTCCGTCCTACTCCTCTGCCTCATTCGATCTGCCCTCTCTTACCCACTGTACGCAACCAACTCTTTCTCCACTATGATATAATTGGTCAGTCTTAAGACCGTGGTCACACCTGATTGGCCGATGTGACCCTTCTCCCCGTTCCATACATGTTTCCCATAAATATTCTGTAATGTCAATCTGGACCTTGCAGACCAGAGTTATTGCAATTTTATCCGCCCACATCCGGACTGTTTCCTCTCGACCCTTTTCACAAAGAAGACCTACAAGTCTCACTTTCCCATGCTAACGCCATGTGATCATTAATTACACTTTCCCTGTATAATTTAAGTTTTTATGATGCAGAGCGCACTTGAACAAATTTCCTTGTGTGTTATGCGTCACATCGATGACTAGTTAATTTACCGATGATTTATTTTTTTCCCCTAATGAACTGGTGTTCGATAGGCTTTTATTTTTTGCTAAAATTGAAATTTATTTCAATAAAATTGAATTTGATTTATTATATACCAAGAAGAGATAATACTTCAATATAAGTTAATATTGTTTAATATTTATGTTTCAATTCATGATTTTGTTTTTTTTTAAATATTTATTGTCAATACAAAAGTTTTTGGCGTATATTGAATGTAGCAATTTTTATGTTCTTACCAATGACTGAGAAGAATCGAATTTCAATTAATCAGAATCAATTAATCAGAAAATTAATCAGAAGCTGTTCAACATGAGCAGCTTCTGTTGAGTTTTAAGGTGTGCTTGTAAATTCTAATTAAACATTCAAGTGGACAGTGGGTGAAAATTCCAACACCCATTAGTTCCAGATTATATTTCGACCAGTGGGAGACGCAAACTTCTGTCCGTTATCGGAGGTGTGGACCATTTGGAATATCGTTCATAGTTTGTTTTCTCATAAAATTAAACCTACTTTGGATTTCTTGGCCAATTCTCCAAATACTTTTCTGATCCTAAACGCATTAAGATTCCACATAGCTACGCACTCACAACAAGGCAGTGTTGAAATTATATTAAAATTTTAATTAAAAAGTTATATTCAATTTTTAATTAAACGAATCGAAAATTCATTTTAAACGGCACTCGTAACTTTTCTTGATTGCTGCTAGTCGGCGCAGTATAGCCCAGATGCTCTTGCGCCATAAAAAAGCCAAACAAACAAACAACTACTAGTGCATTAAACGTTTAACCACACAATGGCAGCGCGTTATAGACCCGCTACTAGAAGCACGCCGCCCCCCCATACATCACCTTCCCACTCGTATTCCTCACAACTAACGACCCCCCATTCATATTGTTGATGTACCCTCCCCCCCCCCTGAGAAACTAGTCCAGGATATTCAGTGGAGTTGAACAGTATTTGCGCCTTTAAATCGTGGACTGGAGCCAAATGAACTGAAACTTGTTTTTCGGAAGATAAGCTTTAATTAAGTTCCGTTTCCGACCCTTTTTCATTATCTCATTCGTCATGGAACCAGCGCCATAGTTGACTAATTGCCAACAAGCCCATATTAATGTCGCAAAGTCCTTCTAATCGGCAAAAGCCAGAGAGTTGGCCTTCCTGTCTTTTTTTTTTTAAAGCGTTAGCCCTTCACTTCCTTTGCAGATTAGGGAGTCCATTTACAGCTGTACGTTGACGCAAAGCACGGTTTTCGGCAGTCCTTTATGTCGGTTGCTGGTGATCTTCGCATCCTTTACCGTTGTCATTTTCCCTCCATTTCAATGCCCTAAAATGTCTCGTCCGCCCTGGACGTCCTGAGTCGTCATGGTGGAAGAGAGAGGCAAGAGACTCGAACCGAAGAAGAAACTGATCCGCCGCTGTCAATTGCCATGTCCAAGGTTCATCTTCAGTTTCATTGGCGACAGTGAACGGCGATCCACTCGTGAGGTATTTGATTTCATGTCATCCTGACACGGATAAATTCGTCCTCTGGCCGGATGAGTGAATGGTTCTGCACATAGGATAATGATTGGCTGATTCGTTCACTTCTCCGGCCATTGAACAACTCCGAAGACCTTTACTCTGAGAATGATCGTCTTCGTTGATGAGCAAAGAAAAAACTTCACCTCGTAACTTCCCAGTTCGAGTACATAGGATTTAGTCAATTTATGACCGAAGAGAAAATGACTAATGAAATGACATTTTCTCAACTTAAAAATCGCAGAATTATTCGCATTCGTGTTTTATTACTTATATTCTATTTTTTATTATTAATATTCGTATTTTGAATATTCTCTCTCTCTCGTTTAAGTAGCGGCCCTGCGGTGGCGCAGTGTGGTAACGCGTTCGCCTAGTGCGCCGTTAATCCGGGTTCGACTCCCAACAGTGCAAAGAACGCTTACTCAGAGATCTCATAAAGATCGCACTGCTCACTGTAGTCCGGGGTTTGGTTCCCTAGGCCTTAAGAGGTTCGGATTCCTCGGAAAACAGTAGGTCCCGGCGCAGTACGACCATTGTAGTCCTTGGGCCGTAAACTCACAAACGATCAATCAAACGTGCTTGAGTAGCCTGCTGACAGGCATCCCAAATCCTTTGCAAATTTGAATATTGTTTCAAAGCAAGGTGAACATCAATTAAAATACAATATATATGGTGGTAGCGAAGTTTCGAGTGTGGTTTATATGGAAAATTAGTGAACGTATAGATTGAATGACTCGTAATGTGACGTTTATGATATGGTATATATATATTGAATTCTGCAACGTTAAAATAGTTTGGCATTGTTTAAGAGTGGTTGCATTAAACATTTACACGCTTTCTACCCCTTTGCATATGTTACCAAACATATTATCTATAATTTATCTCTGTGGTAAATACGGTAAAATCCGTCTATAACGATATTTTCCCTCCAGTCCCGATATAGTGTGCCATATTCAACCCCTATAACGGACTCCGAATAATCATAATCAAGTGATTATAATAGATTACATTTTCGCGTAATCACATCTGTAATTGTAATTGAATGTTTTGAAGTAGCTGTAATCTGCAATATAATCATAATCACACTTTTAAATTTCATTTAATAGTAATCATTTTTTGAAATTCTTAGGTAGTCGTAATCATAATCGCTATGATTATAATCGTAATCGAACTGATTATTTCTGTTTGCTTGCAAGTAATTGCGATTATAATCTGTAATTGTAATCATGTTTTCTATGTGTATTCATAATCCTAGTCAGAATCGAAAAATGAAAATTGACTGTAATCGTAATCAAAATTTTCATACTTCGGTAATTGTAATAGTAATCATAATCGTCATGATTGTAATCGAACTGATTATCTCTGATTACGTGCAAGCAATCGTGATCATAATCCGTAATTGTAATCGTGTTTTTTCATATGTGCATTCATAATCGTAGTCGTAATCGAAAAATGATTGAAATCGTAATCAAAATCGTAATCTAAATTTGATACTTGGGTAATTGTAATCTTAGTCCTACTATGGTAATCATAATTATATAAACCGATTGTAATCGTTCCCAAGTCTGCTCTATAATTGTAGATCAAGATTTGAACCCTCCTGATTTTACAGCGGTTGTGTTTCACTTTTTCGTACGGCTGTGAAGGTTATTTGGTCAAATTTGGCGTTATTCCTTCAACGTGGCAAAAAGATAACAAGCATTTAAAATCAAACCTCGTTCCCTTAAAAATTGATGGCGTGTTAAGTAGCGGTAACGTATTCATCTACGATGTCGCTAATCCGGGTTCGATTCCCAACGTTGTGTGGAGATATAACGTTTACCATCTGCTCACTGTAGTTCGTGGGGGTTCATCCCCTGGCTCTTACGAAGTTCGAATTCCTCGTAGGGGGGTGTAAGTTCACTGGCCGAAAATTGCGCAATGGTAACACATTCGTCCCTAGTGGCATTAACCCTTCTTCCGGACCCCCCAATGCTGTTGCAGAACGCGTGCCATTTTTATACCCATTGTAGTCCGGGGTTTGGCTTAGTTCTTACAGGTGTTGGTGCTGCAAGACCTTCCTTGCCCTTGCTCCGTACAAAAATACGAGCTTAAAGCTTGGTCCGTGTTCGCTGCGATCTGCTGCTCTTCACTTCCATCTTCCGATTCGATCTGGTTTTAGACTGGGATCGTTGGTTGCCGATGCGGTAGGTAGGCAGCCTTGACCAATTTTTAATTCGCCGATGCATGGGTTTCGAAACCATCTTTTCCGAGGAGAAGTTGGAAAATGGAGGAAGTTACCTTGTCTTTGTAGATTAGAAAAACTTCCGTAAAATAGACTTCGAGGTCTCCGCGCATTGACGTTTAGCGTTGTTACGTATTACGGCCATTTATTAAAAAGAAATGTACCAAAGAACGCCACGTGGACGCGATGCCTAAAATCCTTGTCGGAATCACGCTTTGGAGTCGATTTTCTTGTTTTTGTTCCGTTCGTTTGGCGCAGGGTGACCTTTATTCCCCTTGCGCCACAAAATTGCCACTGTAGGTAATGGTACTCTTTAATGGAAACGTGGTTGCAAGTTTAATAATAGTGAAAAGGCTGAATGTGGACAGTGGGCTCCGAGAGGTGGATATTGGATTCAGTAGAAATAATTTTTATTTTTCCAAATTTGGTCAGAAATGCTGTAGGGAGTAAAGCTTCGAGGTGGGGGGGAGGAGGGCGAAAACGAGGTAGCAGTTCCCTAATGGGACCCCACGACTCACATGCCCCCTAGTCACCTCCGGGAAGAGAGAAACTGCCCTCCCGAATTTGCGCGCTACCGGTACTTCTCCAAAATATTGACATACTTCTTTTATTTGTCAACGAGTACTTGTCTCGGATGCTTTCACCTTGCCGACAACCAAATCTCTTTTCATTGTATCCCCTCATAACAATGTGTGCTGGGAGACCCATGTGGATGTGCTGTGCTCTACAGCAGAAAGTGGATTGCAATAGTATCAAAAATTAACAATGTTAACTACATTTTCTTTAAGGTTAATTTAAATGCTGAGCTGATGTTCAGTTGGTCACTTTGCAAGGTTTCACTGTATGTTATGGTCTAGAAACAACTGTAGCGAATAGTGAAACGACATTGGTGTGACCAGCAGGGGCCCCAGGCTCTATTTTTTGGGGCCCTTTTTGAAATATAAAATTTCCAAACTTTTGCAATAAGAAAGGTATAATAAACGAACTTTGTCGATTTGGGGCCCTTGTTTGAGTGGAGGACCAGAGTCCAGTTGGCCCGCCTGTGAAGACATCACTGGCTCTAGCTGCTGAGAAACTGACGAATTTTGTTATTTCTAACCGCAGACTACAGTGGCAACCTACGCATGCGCGGTTATGGTATTTAGGGGTCCCACACGAAGCTTTAAAATAAGGGTCCACTTTTTCTAGTTAAAGCAGTGACCTTATGCTATATGGATAGAACGTTAACTTCGCATGATTTAAAGTTTTGTATGTAATTTCTTTTCCCTCCCCGCGCAATTCAGCCTTAGAGAAGTTCTTCAGGACATCCGGGCTCTTGATATTCTTAATACAGTACTGCCAGCATTCATAACACTTCATATATATATATATATATATATATATATAGTAATGACATTTTATTCGTAACTTTGCAGTGGATGCGACTACGATGGTCGAGCTCACTGGCCTTAATTCGGTCCTCTGTAGACATGGCCGTGTGTAATATAGGTCATAGGTCACGTTAAACCTTCGGTCTTGATTCAGATGACCCGTTGTGGGTCAGAAAAATAAAATTAATGTAAAAATGCAGAAGTTTTTCATGCCAAAATGTATTGTTTTCTTTCTCCTCCATTATTATTAACTGGATTTATCATTTTGTGATTTCAGGCAGCCAAAAAAGCAGACGGCCAAACAGTGGATCTTGCCAGTATTTTGAGGCCAAAGGACCGAGAATGCGAAGGGAGTAAAAAATTGACACGAAAAAAAGTACACCAACTCGCCAAAAGTGCCTTTGGAAATTACCAGAACAGACTGCCAGAAGACATTAGAAATGGCAACTCAAAGCCAGAAGAATCTTTACCCTGTCCACCAAATAATGTTCCTGACAATCTAACGCTTTTGCAACTTCTAGCTTTGGTTAGTACATTATATATTTGGTCGATGCTTGCGATATAAAGAAACCAAGGGCGGACACGGGGGTGGGGAGATCACAGGGGTCATGACCCCCAAAATATATTTTTTCACTGTAAAAAATTCAACTTTCATGATAAATGAAGGGTGTTATTCCAAGACCATGGCAAATTCTGTCGAGTGCTATCTTATTTTAACGAAACTTCAAACATTAATAAATACATTATTAATAGCATGGTTAAAACATTAATAAAAATATTGCTAAAACATTATTAAAAGCATTGCTAAAACATCAGTAAAAAAACTTATTGGACGAAATTGATCCTTAAATGTGGGGGAGCAGTTGGAGTTAACTATAGGGCCGCTTAACTTAATGAATTGGCGCAGTATAGCCCAGATGCTCTTGCGCCATAAAACATCCAAACAAACAAATAACTTAATGAAATATTGGCATAAAGAGAAGAGCTTTAGTAATTGAACGGTGGTTTCGTATTTTTTATTATTTGGGTAATTTAAATTGTCTTAGAAAATACATGTTATGCGTGTGTGCGGGGCATGTTCTTGTGGCTGTTAATTTTTAATTTATAAAAAATTGATTAATTAATGTCTCGACATTAATTTGTTTATTAACGGTTTGTTTGTTCCTCACAGAATGCTCTTGATCTCACTGCACCAGCGAGTAATATTTTGCTGCAGAATAGATTCAATAAATGGGTACAACTCTCAGGACACGAAGGTGAGTAATTAAATCCGTTACTTAATCAAATTTGTTGATTAATTAATTTTGTTAATTAGTTGGTTTGACTCACCATAAAGCAATACTTTTTCACATTTTGCTTATGTGATAGGGCTACAAAACTTATGAGAGAATGCTTATTGAAGATTTATGCTCAGTTGTTATAATTTTCAAATTATTTTTGTGGGGAGATCTGCAGTTTTACTTTTAATGATTTGGGGAGTATCACGGGGCCTTGGTCAGAAGCTTCATATGGGGGTGGGGGAAGCTTGGAATTCGTTAACGTTTTGATGTATTTATTAGTATTCTTATATATAATGCCAAATATCTGCAATATGGGCATAAGATGTTTTGATGAAGTTATTTCTCAGTACTGCACTCTTCGACAGCATTTAAAAGGCATGAAACAATACAATGCATAGGAAATATACATAATTAATGTTCAAAATGATTTATGTAAGAAAGTAATTTCTAGCAGTGAAATCAGACTAATCCATTTAACATTAATAAATTTCTTAACAGAATCTTTGCATCGAGAACTCTTGTGATGGTATGTTATAATTTCCCTTCTCCTTACTACATTAGACAACAAAGACTTTAATTTTGTGGGGGGGGAGCAAAAAAAACGTGTCGTTTTCTGTGCCTGCCACAGCCGGCCCTATGGTTCTTTCGGTAACGTGGTTCGGATTCCCCGGCAAATTGCACGTAGGTTCGTTTCACTGCAATCACCATAGCTGTTCTTGCACAGCTAAACAGAGAACAAAGAAGTGTACCCTATAGGGATAAATACTCTATTTGTATTTATTTATTTAAAAAAAAGAACCTTTATAGAAATAAATGTGTTTTGAATCAATATTTTCCGTTTTAGGCTCCTTTGCGCCGGCTGGCCCAGGGACGATTTGGAAAAAAAGCATGGCGGATCGAAGGGAAGTACAAGCGTACCAAAAACTCATGACCGACACACTGTCTTCTATGGTTCCTACATTCTATAAAGATGTCGAATACAACGAAGAATGCTTTATAGAAATGCAAGATTTGCTCTTCAATTTCAAAGACCCCGCCATCATGGACATTAAAATAGGATCGAGGTAGAAAAGAACTATATTTTCACACTCCGTTTCAACAATTCTCTTGTCTTTGCACTCGAAGTAATGCATTCGGTCATTTTGCTATCACTCTAAAATTCTCGCTCTTTGTAATTTACAGGACGTTCCTCGAATGTGAAGTACAGAACAAAAAGCCACGCAACGACTTGTACGAGAAAATGGTCATCGTCAATCCAGACGCCCCCACGCCCGCGGAAAAAGCAGCAAAAGCTATCACAAAGCTGAGATATATGCAGGTGAGTTGTGTTTTCTTCTGTCTGTGCACATCCGTTAAATCTCTAGACCCCGCCCCGGCCCCCCCAATTTCAACTCAATCGAAAAACTACAATCCTTGTTGTATATTTCATTTGCTAAGAGTCATCGTTGTGATGGGTAGAAATTGATGAGATTTTGTCACACTGTGTATCACAGGCGTAGATTTATATGGGTCTGTGGGCCCTTAGCCCCCTTCCCCCCCTAATAATTTTGAAAACTATGTTGATGCTGTGCATACATCCAAACGCTGCTAAGACGTCGCTATATCAGCATGCTAGCGTTAATAAAAAGTTTTCTTTTCTTCCGCCATTAATTGACGAACTATATCGAGTTTGTCAATACCCAAGTTTTGTAAATTGTGATATTTTGTCATTACCGAAGTCTTGTAAATTGTGATATAACTGGATTCCCACTGTCCAAAAAAAAGGCACAAGTGTAGAGTGATGTGCGCCCATAGAGCCTCGCGGGCTCAAAATAATAAAGTACCCGTCAAATGGAGATGTCTACTATTTGGAAGCAGCCCTTAAGCCAGTTTTACTGTATGTTCTAGTTTCATGAGGAGCGGCTTAACCTAATATTGATAATGTTATTAACGATTAGTGTTAATAGATTGATGTTAATTAAACTGAGCAAATCAACAGTAAACACATGTATAAACCTAAAGCATAGTGATCTTATGACCCACTTTATAATTATTATTTTTAATTACGGGTATAAGAGAGAATCACATTTTTTAATCAATTTTTCTTCATTTTTCAGTTTAGGGAACAACAAAGTTCTTCGGCCGAGTTGGGTTTCAGGATAGAGGGTTTCAAGGTATGTAAATTAAAAAGTATTGGATCATTAATAAATGTCTTGCAGTAATTTTGCAACAATAATTATATAAAGGTGATGTGCATAAAAGTTGACAATCAACAAAGGGAAAATTTATTTGCGATCTATGTCTCCTTTGGAAGTTGACAGTAAATGTTTTCCCCTTTTATTTGAAGTTAATACTGCTGTAGAGATTTTTTTCCCTTCGTTGGCTGTGAAAATTCCCCCCTTTTATTTGAAGTTAATACTATAGTAGATAATTTCCCCCTTCATTGGGAGAGTTCGCTGTAGAAACTCCCCTTTAGTTGGCAGTAAATATTTTCATCTTTGTTTTTGAAGAGTTGACAGCAAATTTATTGTAAGAATTAACAGTCATTTTTTTTTACCTTCGTCTAAAGTGCTGAACCCTAAATATGTCATATATATATATTAGAAGTTGCCAATATACACATTTTCCCCTACCGTTGGGAATTAATAATATAATTTTTCCCTTTGTTGAAAGTTGGCGGATGTTTTTTCCCTGTTATTGAAAACTAACAGTAAATATTTTCCCTACAGGTCAATGGCAAGGAACCCATTAAAGACCTTAAACAACTGAGGTGTAAAGAAGACATCTGTCGGACTATTAGACAGTTCATCGACAACAATGAAAAAATTAGATTGCAACTCATTTCTCGATTGCAGCATTTGCGAGCCAAGTTGGAGAAATCTACATTTTTTCAAACACACGAGGTGAGTACCTTTAGTAACCTGAGTGTTAGCGCAATGGATGAGAAATTAATAATCGTTAATTTTTATTAAATGGACCGCCAATTTCAATAGTCTAATTTTTATGGTTCACGATTAGATGTCATTCAGCAAGCTAATTCAACAGTTATGTACGATATGTTCTTCGCTTCAGAAAGTTGGGGGGTGGGGGGTTACTGAGCTACAACTCCACATATCCTTACATGTACACATTGTATCTTAATAAGGGCTTATAATCCCCCATCAATCCCACCCTGCATGCGCCAATGGTTTAAAGGTTATGGTAACATGTCTCATTTTAGACCTTAACTTAGAATAGTCTTGAAGCATAAAATTAAACGATCAACCATTTTTTAATGTCATTTTGAAAATTTGTAATGTATAGTATATATATTACTTTGTCACATTTATTCTGATTGACTCATACGGGTGCAAGCTTGTCTTAAAATATCATTCTTTGGCATTGAATCAGAGAATTTTGAGTAGTCATTTTGTTTTATTGATGCACTAATGAATGATTCTGAGACGTCGAATTACGCATCCATTAGTAATAATTAATAATGTTCTTAATTTTAGATTGTTGGAAGTAGCATTCTTGTAATCCACGACAAGAAACGCGCTGGGGCGTGGATGATCGACTTTGCGAAGACGCTGCCGCTACCAGAGGGCGTCACCGTCAACCATAAGACGAAATGGGAATTTGGTAACCACGAAGACGGTTACCTCATGGGATTAGATAACCTAATCACGGTAAGTTTATGAATTAGTAATTACATTTATTTGTTACGAAACTTGTTAAAATGCCTGGTTTAATGGTGGCACATCATTTTTCACATGTTTGTATAAATTGCATTCTTAAACAAAATGTAAAAATAATGGAGAAATGTGAGCGATTCAACCGTTTGATTCCCCCTGCCTCATCTGTGATAACACATGGCGCCACCTTGCGCACAAAACTCGAATTATTTCGACCGGTATATCTTAATATCAGCGTTTCTTAAACTTTTTTGGTCATGGAGTCCTTTTAAATCCTTACTCTATGACGAAGTCCCAAATCCTATCACTTAAACCTCAAAACTTTAGCAATTTATTATGTATGCAAGAGGGCATTAAACTATTACGCAAGCATCTTAGGATGGATGTGGGTTTAAACTTTGCTTATTTTTTATTTTTGGGGCAACTGGGGGCCTGAATTATGCTTACGTAAGCTTAATTCGGTTGTATTATTTTCGACGTCTTACGACGTAAGACGTCGAAAATAATACAGCAACTTATTACCAAGTGATAACTGCCCAAATAGAACTGCAATAATTAAAGCCTGTACCAATATATAAATTGCTTTTAAAACTTGTATTTATAGCGGCAAATAAAAATCAGGAATGAAAACCTTACGTAAGCATCTAGGTGGGTGAGCTTTTTGCTTATATAGAGAAGGACATAAAACAGCCCAAGATATATGTTTAAATTTAAATAATACTTGAACGACATTTAAACCGTGGTAGAAGAAATAAAACACGCGAATAAAAATAAATACCTACCCTCTTTGTGAAGGATTGGTTGGTTGGGTAAAGATCATAGCTTTTTAAAATTTTTAATCTTATTTTAAGAAATTTTTATGAAATTATGATTATCCATATTGCATATAAATAAAACACCCCGTTTTAGAACTAAAAAAATAAATTAATAAATTTAGTTAAGAAGATACTATTTTTCCAATTCCTGATTATTTTGGCACTAATATTTTTTGTGAAGCCCCAAAATATGGGAGCACAGTTTAAGAACCACTGTCGTATAGAATGTTAGTGTAGTTTAAATTCTTTGTAGTCATTGGTTATTTTTACTCTTTGAAGGTGCTGAAAGAATGCAGCAAAAGCAAGAACAAAAACCAGGCGCCATGAATTACTTGAAAGAGGTGTGGCAACGGCAGTTCCTTTTGTACTTTCCACCTTTGCTGTTCATCCGTAGACACTCGTCTGCATTATGTCACGACTAAAGCAATAATTTACATTTTCATGAATGGCAGCAGCAAGGATGTTGCTGACGTTTCATTTGAACGCAAAATAAACTTTGTGGAAAAAAAAAGGGATTACATCTTTTTGCGGAACAATGACTTTTTTAAAGCAATGATACTTTTTGCGAGGATGCAGTCTTAACAGCAGAAACTGTTATACATTAAACATATACTTTGTACATTAAACTTGGAGGCCAAAGATAATTTTTTTGTACAGTTTTTTTTTTCATGTGACGTCACCTTCTGGAAGAATTTTTTTTTTATCTTTCGAAATTTATAAATGCAGAAATTTCTAGTTTTCATTTTTAAGATTTTGGATGCGTTTTCTAATTTTTTATACTTGTATTATAGTTTCAATGTACTTTGCAATAGGGACCAGACGATTTTTTTGTTTAGTGGTCGATAATGTTGTGTTAGTGAAGGAAACATTCCAAAATTCACAAAGGTAAAAAAAAAAAACCGACTAAGTCAGTCTTAATTTTAGATTCTTCCACTGAAAAAAAAAATTTTAATTTGGCATTTTTCCTTAATGGTCAATTTTCGATAGAAATTGAAAATTTATGATGTGACGGACATTGAGCAAATGTTTCAGAAACCATATTGTACAGTGTGACAACCAATGTATATATTTCAATTTTATTTATTTGTTTTTTCGTACATTTATTAAAATGTAAAAAAAAAAATCGTTTGTTGTTCATTTGGGAGTAAGTTTTCCACATGCACAAATTTTTAGTTCACCTAAGTTAAATATGATAAAACATGCTTACAATTATATTTGAAACAATGCTATTTTACATAAACAATCTAGTACGATAAATGGTATATTAAAACTGTTCTTTTTGAGTTGAAATAATGAAGCATCTTTTTTAACTGAGGACCTTGCATAATGCTGGACACTTTCCAACCAAGTGCTCACTATTTATAACAAATAGAAAAGCGATGTTCATAAGCGTAGTAGACATTTTGTTAATAAAATTTCAACGCGTTTCAGACAGACTTCGGTCGTCCCTCCTCAGGAATACACATTTATATGGTGCTACACAGTGTTGCCGATTCACCGATGGGTTATATTGCCAGTTCCCATTTCCGGCTAAAGGGTTGCTACTAATAATGGCTGACGCCCCGTCTATCGGCAGTGAAACGCTACATTGAAGAAGGTGGGGTAGTAGATTGAATAGCTGAAAATGGGTTTCTCCAAGATTGAATGAAGCATGGAGTGGACCTATAATCATTTACGATATCGCCAGAGTGTTTGTAAATATAAAATGCTTCTAAAAATTTTAATTTTGGATTTCTGAAGAAATTGCAGGTACTCGGGTCTGACTTCTAGTGGCGTTGTAAAACGTGTCGTTTTTCTGCCCACCGTAGTCTAGGGTTGGGTTCCCTTGACAGCGGAGTTTGGATCCTTCGAGGAAGCTAAGTCTCGGCGCACTATGACCTATGCTGCTAACACTTTTATCTACCGCTTGCGACTATAAATAGCCTATTAATAGGCTTTCAGTAGGTAAAGTGTTAATACACATGCATTTTAGTTGACTTTTATTTAGCGAGTTTCAATTAACGGACCCGCTATTGTTTCTTGTCTGTCGAGAATAAAAAAAACAAAGGTTTTCCTTAAATACAATAACGATAGCTATTTGTAATATTAAAAAAATGGAATTGGAGAGTTGAGAATTAGAAGATGACGAGTTAAAATTTGGAAGTAAATTGCAACTCGTCAAATCCCAACTTTCAACTCGTCAAAGGTTAGCTAGTTGACTCCTGCTTGCTCTTTCAACATCGATGAGTAAACATGTGTGAATAATGCGTGTAAACATCTAAGACAGTACTCATCGATTGACTTTTCTATTGATGATAGACAAAACAACAGAGTCAATGTTAATTTAAATATCGACCTTAATAGATTTTTGTTTCTATTGGTATTTAAAGCTAACTTTTTTCACAAATGTAAAAAGCGAGCCAATTGGCAATATGTTCCTTTTAAAAAAAAACTTTGTATCTAAAAATGCTTCAACATATAACCAGAATGATCTAGATTCATTTACAACTTTTTTAAAAATTGCTAATAAAAATAATAGTAAATAAAAATTTAAATAATACTAAAACTATGCCATCAACAATTAGCTTAATGTCCACTTCCATAAACTAACTCAAAATTAATTTGGGTCAGCTAAATCAAGTAGATGTCGGCTACATAGATGCCAATCCTTCCGATTCTCGGAGATTTCGTCTAAAATCCCCAGTGTTTTTAAAATACTGATTTTTTAAAAAAAAGTTTAAATACCTATTTTTCTTGATGCGTGTTTATTTAAATTTTTGCGCATATTTAATAATAAATACGTATAAATAAATGCAAATATCGGTAAAAAAGTCGAAAAAATTTGCCTGCCATTGACGGCGCATGCGTGGCGTGACGGGGAATTTTAGCTCCAGCTATGACGTAGAGTGATGCCCCTGCACAACGAAATCATGCATCTGTATTTGTAGTTGTTGGGGAAGGCAAGAAAGAATGCGCTACACCGTTAAGGTTTTGGTCAAGCACGTGACTCTTTATAGGGAAGCCATGTGTTAGACATAGCTGGTATTTCTTTGCTCTGGAAAGAAAGTTTTGTTTTTAGGTGTTTTTGAAAACAACGTTAACGATGTCGACCGTTAATAAAAGGTACTACCAAACGTTTAAAGCCAAATATATGAAGATGTTTAATTTTATTCAAAAATCAAGACTGGGGCCAAAATATGCTTTCTGCATGTGTTACAGTAAAGACATAAGCATTACTCACGGTGGTAAACGCGATATTACTTTGCATTCTGAGACTGTTAAACATAAGAAGACGTTCAAGGCTGTAGAGTCTAATCATAGTATCAAGCCTTCATTTTTTGCATTTAACGATACCTCCATGATTAAAGCTGAATGTTTATTTACATCGTTTTTGATCGAACATAATTTGCCAATGAATTGCAGCGATCACGCGGGGATGCTCTTTCGGAAAACGTTTCCTGACAGCAGTATTGCAAAACAATATGGATCTGCAAAGACCAAAACTTCTGCAATTATGAAAGAAATGTCTGCAAAGGAATCCTCATCACTTGTTGAAAATTTAAGGTGCTATCCATTTTCAATTGCAACTGATGGAAGCAACGATGTTGATTCAAAGCTGTATCCAATAGTGGTAACTTTCTTCGATCCTTTATGTGAAAAAATTGTGAATTGTCTTTTATCTATGCCATCTTTGAAAGAAGATGCTACTGGGTTAAATATTGGAAATCTTCTGGTAAGTGCTTTACAATCTGAAAACTTTCCAATTTCTAATTGTGTTGCCTTTAGCTGTGATAATGCACCTGTTATGATAGGAAAAAAAGCAGGTGTAGCAGCAGTGTTAAAGAATCATCACCAAAATATTGAAATTATGGGCTGTTCCTGCCACCTTATTAACTTAGCAGCTGAAAAGAGTGCTGCATGTTTGCCATTTAAAATCGATGAAATTTTGGTAGACATTTACTATTACTTACAAAAGAGTTCGAAAAGAAAAGATAGGTTGAAAATTCTTCAAGAATTTCATGAGACTGATATAAAAAAGGTACTAAAACACGTTAGCACTCGTTGGTTGTCTGTTGGAAAGTGCTTAGAGCGTATAATCCAGCAGTGGCAACCTTTGATCAGTTTTTTTAAGGAAGAGGCCATGAAAAGGAATCAAATCACCCCACTTTCTTTCTTTACTATTCCCTCTATCAAAGTTTCGGTTGAAAATGCAGATAAAGTGAAAGAACGTAACAGCAAAAAAGCATCGCAGAAATTAAAAAGGAAAGCTCAAAATTATGTGGATATTTCTAAGAAACAAAAAACTGAAAACTCCATGTCTCGTGAAGAAAGGTTGTTTTATTTTCTGTCGGAAGATATCAATAAGGCTTTCTGTTTATTTTTATCTTATACTGTGCCTGTATTTAAAAAAGCAAATGCTCAACTTCAGTCTGCGGAACCACATATTCATATGCTAAAATCTCTTCTCTTAAAATTGTACAGAGAAATGCTAGTGAAATTTGTAAAATCAAACATGATAAAATTATGTAGTGATATTTTGAAAGTCCACTATCATGAGAGGAGTAATCAAAAAGATGATGTTGATATCTTAATTGGAAATGGAACACTGAAAGTAATCCAAGATTTTAACATCCATGATAAAAATGAATTTTATGAAAACGTCAGAAGCTATTTCATAGCAGCATGTGACTACATGCACAATAAATTTCCTTTTGAGTTAGAAGTGTTACATCATGCAGAGGTTACACAAATATCGAATTTTGAAAATGCATCATTTTCCAGCTTAAAATATTTTACAGAAAAATTTCCTGTTCTTTTGTTCAATAATACAGAAGATGAAGCTGTTGATGCTTTACAAACAGAATTCTTGGCGCAGTATAGCCCAGATGCTCTTGCGCCATAAAAAAGCCAAACAATCAACAAACAGAATTCAGTGAGTTCCAGGCTTTCGAAGTTCCACAAACTGTGAGTAATGAAGGTAGCATTTATGCACAATGGGCAGCCATAGGTAGAATAAAAAATGATACTTGTGAATTAAAATTTAAACGACTTTCTCAGGTTATGCTGTCAATACTTACGATCCCTCACAGTAATGCAGCATGCGAGAGTCTTCAGTCAAGTGAAGAAAATTAGAACTGACTTCAGGTCAACCATGTCTGATGACACATTAGAAAATTTACTAATAGTTAAATGCAGACAACATGTGAAATGTTACGAGAATGTATTTGACAAAAAATTTCTCAAATGCAAAATCTTGCACTACAGCATTTGTAAATTCTAAGAATTAATATTGCGTTTAATACAGTTTAATCCTCTATTATTATTAATTTAATAAATACTTAATTTCCTCATTGTGCCCTTTTTTCATAAATTATGTATGATTTTGTTTAATTAAAAAATGGTGGCCTGCCCACGCGTGCGTGATTGACTACAGATTTTTCACTTCTAGAAGTTGGCACCTATGCGGCTGTTTTCAATAGGTTGTAACAGATTCACTTTGATCAGCTCACTGTTTTGAGCAACTTACTGACTCTTAGCTTCAACATCCCCACTCTCGGGTCGGATTAAGGTTTCGTGGACCCTAGCCAAATTTTCCGGGCCCTTTGTGGTATAAATTAATCTTGCGTAATTACAGTAGGACCCGTATATAACGAGAATCTTGGGACTAACGAAATGGCTCGCTAAGTACGTTCTGGAATTTTAAATTTTGAAAATGAAGTCAGCACAGGTAACATATTTCAGGATGTCTATGGATCTGGAAAAATGAGGGAAGTGTTTTCTGACTGGAAGAGTTGAAATACAAAGGCCCAAGTCAGGGAAATTTGAAATTCATTGTTATAATAAATAACTTATTAAAATAATTTTCCTGAACTGTGCTTTTCATACCACATTGCATACTGAAAATTTTGAAAAACTTGTACTTTTGACTAAACTTCTTCCAAAAGTTGCCATTTTGCACCAAAACTAATATAATTTATATAAAATTATTAAGCCCATATATTTCTCAGGAGAAAATGTTTGCCAAATATATATAGTTAAACTATCTAATTTATAAAGGGATTTTGATTACACAAATCTCTCTTCCCTTATCTATCTATATATATAAATATATATATATATATATTCATACACATTTTAAATGAAATAGATGAAGCATCAGCTTTGCGATTATATAGTTAAACTCTTTTATAATGAACTCAAAAAGGAATGAAAATGCTATTGCAAATATTTAATGTATGTTTTTAGTGTAAAGACATGCACTAAAAACATACATTTTAATACAGTTTTACAGTGTACCTTTTAATACAGTTTTTGTATTTGTAAATTCACATTGAGTTATAAATGACTTTGGGGTTTGTGTTAGTGGATTTTATGGTCTTGAAACTTATTTTTATTATGCAAATTTTAATGCGTTGTGTGTTGTTTACTGTAATTAGCGACTGGAAATCGATTAAGATTTGGTCTGGAAAAGTTGGAAACTAAATTTGGGTATACACAGAAAACTAAAATTGGCGCCGCGATAAAATTACTTTCTATAGTAATAAGGTCTGATTGACAACGATTTTGAAGTAGCGTCGAGTCTTCACGGCGCCGAGCTCCCCCCACCCCCAAAAAGGGCCCTAGACATCTGCCTTGTTTGTCTATGCGATAATCCAACCTGCCCCCTCTTGTATTTCTTGGAAACCCTGTGCATCCAACTTCCATGCTTGTTTATGTTAATATTTCAGCATTTTATCAACCAATTTATTCTTTATAATAATTGCACTTCTTTTCACACTTTATTCTGGCGTAGGACCAGCAACCTTATAAGTAATTTTTAAAGAGGTATGGTAATTACTGGCTTATTTAAAAGTATTTTTTTTCCAGTGCTTTTGTTTCCACTATTTTGTTTTAACCCCAGGTCCTTATTTTTGAACTGCTTCGTTATTAATTTCTGGATATATGAAAGGGTTTTAAGGCAGAATTTTAAGTCATAAACGTGATTGAATTTTTTCGTTTTTCGAATTCATTCGTATATTTCAACCTAAGTTTTCCTTCTTTAATTAGCTTTTAAATACAGAGTGTCTCTATCATACAGAAAGTTATTGTATTCAGCCTCAGCCTTCAATCATCTTATCGTGTAAACATCGGGATGAGTTTTGCCTATTGTAGAATTCAATTTCGAACTCCATCCTTCAAACATAGTCTCAGAGATATGTGCCCCCCCCATAATCTGAAATTAATTTCGATTTTACATACACTACAATATATAAACGTACATGAAATGTGCTTGTGCTCTCAGTAGTTCGTTATTCCTTCGATGAACTGTTGTTACTAAAAATATGCTAAATATGTATGTGTAATCCTAATTAGTAAATGATAATACAAGGGAGGGGTCTAAACAATAGTGTTCCCAAATGTTACAATTTTCACCCTGGTCGCAAATGCGACGTCATCGTATTTACTAAAATGTGGAATAAGAAATCGAGCTACATACTTGTATATTTTTATTGATTCACACAGAAATATACAGATACGTATAAATAAAGGAAAAGTTTTACTATAAGAGCCTTCATCGGTTGTACACCTCCATATGGTTTTTCATATGTGAAATAAAAGTCGAAATATGTTTAAAAACGTCCACTTACACAATTATAAACTGATTGTCCAGTGATACATTATTTTTCGTATTTACAATTAAAAACCACTATGAAAGAGATTCATCTAATTTGAAGGATCGACAATTGTTTATTGTAGTAAAAAAAAAGCAGCAAATAAGAATGCAACTCCATACGATGAAGATTGGTTAATTAAACGCATATAATCATAACAGCTAATTGTACATAATTAGCATATTAATTTTAATCGTCACTTTTGTTTTTTATTTAGGGCGTATCATAATTGGCAAAAGACCCAACTAGATTTTTCAAGGGATTGTTAGTTAAATGTCTCTAGTGTTTTGTGTCTCAAAGCACAGGGTCGTCTAAGACGAGGGGGGTACCCTATCATGTCCTCTGATCCATAAGACGTTTATAAACGCCAACATCGTGCCGAATTTGAGATCTAAACTGACAATATTTGCTCGGAGCTGATCCATACCATGCCCACGGGTATTAATACAAATAAGATGGGGCCCCTCTGTTAGTTAAATGAGCAGCTATGGAAAGCCAGCAATAAGTAATTTCTTCAGTCTAATCAAACTTGAAATAAACAAGAAATATGATAAGACAGTTTCAAAGCAATCTTAGCCTCATAGTGGTAATTGTGTTTTTTTACTGGGATTGATTGTTTTGATAATACTATAATTTTGAATAGAACCTCCAATTTTGACTTATTCAACCCGTTTAAGATGAATATTGGGGTAATCACACAATTTTTTACGTAAATATTCAAATTTTGCTGCAAATTTTGTTTAAAAATGATTTTTTCAGCCAGCAAAGCTTTCGTATTACATGTTCTTTTAGAGAAGGTTGTATTGAATACGAATTCGCCTACGCAAATCGCTTTTCCTAAGACAGTGTGAGCAACACAATATGTGACAGTGTAGCCATGCAAAGAATCGATACTTTTTGTAGATGTATAGCCATTTTGTATAAGGCTGTATTAAGAATTCAGCAAGGTGAAGATTATAAAGTCATGAACGATGAAGTTTGGCACAAACAATAGAGCAAAACAAGTTGCATTCCCTTTATATAAAACAGTATACACAGCAAATTTTAAAACTTTTCAATTGTTACAAATACAGAAATTGTGAATATGGAATGTTGTAATTAATTACAACTCATCACAAAACTAACAATCTATGGATCTTCCCATCCTACAGTTGGAGGGGGGGGGGGCACAAAATAATCACGAAATAAAAACCAAATTTTATGCACGCACAAATTACGAAATCGGAATTAACGCTCATACGCACATAAAATGCAAATTACAAAATTAAAGTTAAAATTTACATATACACGAATTAAACAAAATTACAAAAGCAATGGACCAGTTGGTTCTATTGTAAGCAAGAGTATTTCGTTTGAATGGATAAACTTTTTACTGAATAATTTGTCACTATTACACGATGCAGGTTTCAAATACACACATCTATTTCACCAACATCCATGTATTTCACCAAAAGCTAAGCAACAAATAATCATGAAACGTTTCAGTAATTTATTTTGCGTGTATCGTAATTGGGGTGCATTTATTTATTTTTCTTGTTCACATGCGACACTACACAGCATATAAGATAATATCAAACTGGCTATTATTATAAACGATTTTGGGGTTGAGAAATGTGTAATGATATATTAAAGTTCCAATTCTTAATACTGTTACACAATTCTCGTCCTGAAAATGGTTGACAATTTGAAATGTGCTGTGAAAATCGTGAAACCACTGACTCGACCATGTTCGTTCAATTTTAGTTACTAACTCAGTTTTCGCTTGCTGCTTTGATTTTGGGGATTTATGCTGGCATGGGTATTCATGTATTGCATGTGAACCTGCACGAACCCATATCCTGCATCCATCCAATTATCCATCAGTAAGCATTAGTTTCCAAATTAACAAAAGCAAATGTTAATCAGTGAACTAATCTCCAAATCTTAGAGTCGAAGAGAGCACATTAAAAAATTTTAAGCAAAGGATCAGAAGATGTATACAAGTTCTGTGTCAGATGGCAAATGCTAGAATCCGGAGTATAATCATGTATATATCATGGCGTATAATCATGTAGTATCACATATATATCATGGAGTAACATCATGTATATATCACGGAATTTCATCACATACATACCATGGACTATCATCATATATATATCATGGAGTATTATCGAAGCAGGCTTTTGAAAAGAAAGGATGAAGACACAGCTCTAAAATTTATATTATGGCAGAGCTGCCATATTTGCAGAAGATATGGCTTTAAAAAAAATCGTGATTCAATGATTGTGAAAAATTCTTCCATATGAATGTGTGTTTATGGCATAGGAACAGCTCTGATTATATTATGTATGGATCTATAAATTTCGAGGATCTGAACTTCCATTATGTAAGAAATCAAAACCCGGACTACAGGACAGTAGAAAATGGTAAACGTTGCATAGCACCATCACGAATCAAATCCGGGATTTGGACAAGGCAAAGACCCTCGTTATTTCTATCTGCAGTATTTCTTTCATATAAACGAACTGGAAATGGCTTAAAAAAAAGCACACCTTTTCCTGCAAATCATTACTACTCAATGATACAGAAAATGACAAAAATATCATACTTCGTTAAATTTTTTTGATTCTTATGACAATGCAAAGCTGATCGTTAGTAAAACATAAGCTAATGAATTTTAGACATTGGAACATTATAACATAAAAGAATCTAAAGCCATATTAAAGAATGAATATATATCTACATATTCGAACATTAGCCACCAATAGGAGGAAAAATGGATTAATAGACGTATATATAATTCGGAACTTCGAGTTGGCATACGTTATGGAAGGAAATCAGTTTACTATAAGACGTACGATGAATCTAAAACGATATACAAGACGATAATGGCGTGTATGCATATATATATATACTATCATCTTTATTTTATACACACCATTACCACCAGAAAGAACATGTTCAGTGCAAATTTCAACTCCGTTTATGTGATTCCTTTCCTTTCGTAAACAATTCTCAACACCTGGCAGTGCTTGTTATAGGTGAGGGATCCTACTGAAGTGCCAGAAACTAAATAAAAACTTTAAATAGGTTTTCAAATGAAAAGGAGGAAAGTACAGGGTTCCTACTCATATTGGAGAAAAATCCCTACCGTTCTCTAATTTTTATGGCAAAATCCCTTGACTTTCCCTCATTTTTATGGCAAAATTCTCTCTCGACTAACTTTGGTGGCAAAACGGATTGTGGGGGAAAAAAGGCTCCACATTCGAAGGCAATATAGATATTCAAAGCGGAAATTAGAGAAATTTTCCCTGAATTTTCCAGATTTAACAAAAAAGTTTAGTTTTTTTTTTTTCACTTTTGCGGATAACTTCAAATTTTCTAATTATTCAAGGTATGTGGGGAAACCTGAGATAATCACACAATTATCAAAATATCGCGGCAAAATTCATTATTTTTTCCTATTACAAAAGCAGGAAGCCGCCACAAAAGATTATTTACAAATGTTAAATTACTTTACACAGAACATACAGTTATATACAGACGCACAACAAAAAATACACATTCATAAGATCTAAATATACAAACAGGTAGCGTACAATCGAAGAAAGATATTCCGAGAGGCATGCACACAATGCAGGCTCCAATGCTACTGCAGTGTTGACGTCGGCAGATCTTTCGGAAGAGTGCAGTGTTAACATCGGCAGATCTTTCGGAAGAGTGCTGTGTTAACGTCGGCAGACCTTTTGGAAGAGTGCCGTATATCTTTCGTTTATATGTATGGTCAATATTGTTGTAAACCAAAACACTAGCTTCGTATAAAACTGTATAAAATAGGATGCAACATATGCAGACACTACCCCAGGTCAAGCGAAGGGCTGAAAAAAGGAGGAAAAATATGTATATGCATAACAGGTGTCTAAAAAGAACCGCCTTTCGAACCTACTGACATTGTTGCTGTGACAGTTTTAATTTTTATCCGTTTACAAATGCTTTCTGTAGCTCATTTGTATATTTTATCCATTCGTTTTACATCCCAGTACTGGACCACAGGTTACCATAGATGGAGTCAATGTCTTAAAATGACCTCCAAACCTTTTATGCACAATCAAACTTTGGGAGTCAAATTCAGTCCAGGGTTCAAAGGCAAAGGTCACGCCCATATCCCGGAAAAGAGAGAGAGATCTGAGGGACCGGGCCCCCCCCCCCCAAACTAAATTTTTAATGGAACTTGGCTACAGCCTTGCATGCTGCGATTGCATCGAAACATGCTGTAACAAATTTTGAACCCGCCTCCCCCCTGGAATTTAATCCTGGCTATGGCCTTGGCAGTGGTCATAACCAATCTGGGGTGCACAAATCTATATATCCTCCATTTTTAGATTTTAGTAACGTATAAACAAACGGGGATTCCTATAAAAGATTGATCACCACAGGCGAATGTCTGCCAATTCTTCGGGAATCGTGTCTCCCTGAGATAAATACTGAGTGGTCATTACTGACTGGGACCTAGAACATTCCAGATTCTGGAATACAGCGGCGGTATTTAACTTGTGGTGCATGGATTCCTTGAGGTCCACAAAGGTTTAAAAAAAATTTAACCTGATCCTGTTTACCATAAAAATAAATATAGGAACTCTTTCAACAATATGCAAAATTAAAGATTTCAAATATTAAGCTAGGTATAAAACAGAGCTCCCCCTCAACACTGGTGAAAATAATTCCCCAACTTTTCCAGCAAAATTCTCAGATTAATTTCTTTGACTTCTCTCCGTGGATTCAACTAAATTTCGATTGTGGGGAAGATGGCTTCACATCCATAAGAGATTTGGCTATTTGATGCAGAAGGTAAGGAAAATTTCCCTAACGATTCCCGGACTTTCAAGGGCATTTCCAAATTCCTACTGGCAATTCCAAGTTCTCCAGGTGCGTGAAATGCACAGCACCAGCCCCTTCCCATTTAGAAATGAATTCAATGTTTAGTATCGAATTATTACTGTATTTTAGACTCTAAATGTAACCAGTTTAAGAAATACATCGTAATAAGAATTTTGTAAATTATATATATATATCACCATCAACTGTTTTTAATCCACTGCAGGTCTCTCTCTTATCACACATATAGTATGGTGAAAGAAATATAGAGGAAGCAGCCTTAAGCTCACTACGTTGGCCAGACGGATTGGCGAGCTGAACCTACAGCTTAACGAAGAATCCGAACTTCGGTCACCACAGCCAAAGTTCTGCGCTAAGACACTGCCTCCTAAATTTACCCTCTAAATCCAGGGTGCAGTGGCTAAAACAGGACTCGTAGTGTCACCCCCTACGAAATGACTGTTACCTATGACACTTTTCAGCGATGATTGGTCGAGTGCCAGTATCCTTGGCAAAGAAAGGCTGTGGGATATATATATTATTTTTTTTCCAAATTTGAAGACCTGGAGTTTCAGAGGTCAATGACATTCAAAAATATTTAAAAGTGGCCCTTAACAAAGAAGAAGTTAAGAGCTAATGGAACAGCAGATATGGCTCATAAACTTCCAAGCTAAATGTTGGACCTCTTCTTTTTTTTTTTTGTCTCTTTCACTTAAAATATTCTCTTAAAACATAATATAAATAAAATATAAAATATTTCTATCGAAATATTTTTTTTTCTAAAAGAAATTTTTAGCTATTTTGCAAAAAAGTGTAGTAACTTTTAAAGTAACACCAAAAAATTATTCAATTTGTCTTACCAGACTTAAAAATCCAAACATATTCTCGGGTCTGCAGCAGCAATCTTCACCAAAGATTTTTTCACTCGTAGAGCTGTCAGACGAGCTGACGGATTTGGATTCCAACATTCTCTCATCTTCTGTGCCATAGCAGTTAAGGTCTGGAAAAAATTATATATATAATTAAATAAAATCACAGACCTCACTGCATTTTCCAAGCCCACAGGAGAGAGCATTTTTTTTTTTTTTTCAATTTAAAACATCAATTTGTGAATAAAACGTTCCATTTGCATAAAACAGCATTACACAATTATTAATTTACAAAATTGAAAACTTCGGAATAAAACAATCAAACCAATATTAAATACATAAGAAAGAAACCAATTACTGGTGTGCAATGGGACACCATACAGATCAAGCGCAGTGGTAGCCGAATGGTAACCTGCACGTCACATGCAGTTTGTAAGGTTCTGTTGCGTGGTCGGCAGCGAGGTTAACAAAATTAAATATTTTTTATTATTAGTTTTGACCCAACGAACTTCCTCGTGCATGTACATTTCCTAATACTGCATATTCTTTTCCTAATTTGGTAGAATACATCTTGAACATAATTTAAGCTGACCCTAAATATTCTGGACCCAGTAAATTCACTAGATTTGCAGCCAAGTTTAGAAGAAGGCACATGTGTGAATGCATGTTTTCCATTATGAAGGAGGTGAGGTCATGCCAAAGAAACTGACTAATAACCTTGCTGTTGTCTTGTTCAGAACTTGCTAAAAATATCGACAATATCATTGAAAGTTGTTTTTTAAGAGCGCACTGCTTATCTCATAAGCACCTGCATCGTTCTAACATGCATTAAAGTTTAATACCATCGACATTTCATAAAAAACTGTAATGCTTGTAATCATGCATCTCGTCTTCTTGTTTTATCTGTAAAATGGTTTATAAAGAAAATTTGAAAAAACTATAGTCGCCATCTTGAAATAACCCGCATTTATTATCCCAGGGGAATACCCTTAAACACTGGATAAACAAAATATATAGTGTGAACCACTAAACCAATACATACAGCTTACATTGGCCAGCATACACACCTAACAATTGGTCATCACTTATCCAGGTCGTTTGATCTTCTGAATGACAATGGTCACTGCTTATTTACTCCTTGAAACCTTGCTATGTATAGTCGTATACATTCCCAATAATCTGGGACTGTTGTAATCCCAATCAATAAATAATTGCAATTGCACTGTATTTGAATCTTCTTATGTAAAGTAAAGGCAGGGGTGGGGCATTCCTGAAAATACTCACAAGCCAAAAAGGCATGAAACTGCTAGATATTTTACGTTATACCAATGGTGTACAGGGAATATATCTTATATTTGTCCCAAGAAGCCTCATGTTAAAAAATATCTATGTATCTTATAACAAGATTTTTACAAAATTTCCCCTGAAGCATTTTACTTATAAAGGCGATTTATAATCAATTTATTAATTCAAAAATAAATGCTACACAGGTAATGGGAATTTACTATTCGGTTTTTCTTTTCCGCTTTTACAAATTAATTATTCTGTCTTGCAAAATTTTCTTTCGTGTCCTGGTACAAGTCTAGGTGCAAACATTTCTGTTCGCACATTGATTCTGTACATCAACCTCCAATTTTCTAGACAGTGTAGTAAGTAATGTGATGTCAGAAAAAGGCTTATTCAATAGCTCAGATTGAATAAAATTCTGAGCTGCTTAAACAATTTTTCATCCATCTTTTTAATGCATTTGGCCATTGACGTGTTAGTAGGAAGTAGTGATGAATTTTTAATAACATCGCTATTATTTTTACACTGTGCAGAATTACCATGGAATTTAAATGTTTCGTTTTTGAAGGAAGTAATAAACCCCTGTGAAAACTTACTTGATGTATTGACTTTCACAAGTGCATTGCAGCAACTTCTACATTTTGCAATATCATCTTCATAAACAACCCAAGGGAAATCTTCAATCCATTTCCCCGAAATTTTCTTTTCTGTGATTTTTCACATCATTCCTATCACTAAATGAAACACGTTCAGATTCCGCTTGCGCCATAATACCACAATCAACTAAAACAGAAGCACATGGTGAAGAGAATGGATCACATGGCATTGCGGATGACTTATGACCAAAAAACGTTAGTAGAGTCGATTGCTTGGAATGAAACACTTTCAGATACACCAACAATTTAAAATAACTCAATGTTATCTGCGATTATTTTATACTGCAAAAGCGATTTATCTTCCAAAACTTTATTTATAGGTAATGGACGCTCAGGTTATACACATGGGAAAAAAATTCTGTACACGCTTTGCAACAATGGATGAAACACATTATCAGTGTTGAAGTCCTACTCAGAATTCCCTTTCATTTTCCTTCACCACTAAGCTGATAAACCATTAAACCCTGGAAAAAAGCTGGAAATTTCACTGCCATTATATCCCCCCCACTCTTTTTCTTAAAATATTTACTCCACTTTTATCTTGCTTGTGGAAAATTTCCCCCCCCGAGATGGAATCACTGTAGATGCTTTTTGAGAGAGCCAAAAGAACATGTAACATAGCAAGCAAATGTGGTTGGTTAGACAGCTTTCTACGATGGGAAAAATAACTTCCTCAGGTAATAGGAGCACGAGAGGTTTGATAGCTTTAAGGGTTTTGAAATTCAAGGAAATTTACTCGATAAATCCTGCATAACTTCCAAGCCCTGTTCACAGGAATATACACCAGCTGCTACTACTACCACTAATGTATACTATATCCTTAATGTTAAGGTATTATTACCCTCCGCAGGGATAACACAATTGCCAAATATGGTCAACACAAGAAAGCCTCCGGGGCGAGAATTTTGTGAGTTTTCGTGGGGGAATTTATTATACTATAATTTTTGCCACCCACGTATTAATTACAGCTCAAACTAGAGCTTATGTAATTTTGGAGAAAAAGAGACGCTTTCCCCATCCTGGATTCGAACCAGGATGGAGAAAGCGTCTTTTTCCCCAAAGCAAATAAGCTCTAGTTTGAGCTGTAATTAATACGTGGGTGGCAAAAATTATTGCATAATATATCCTTAATGGCCTCCAAGGGATGGAGGACGTTAAGCAGAAATATGTTAACTGGAATGCGTTATTCTACTGAGAAGCCTGTTGGCCTGGACGGCAAAATAAAACAACGATCGGTGGTCTAAAACAATTTCTAAACTTTTATGGGTAACGTGACTTACTGGATCTGATGTCCACCGGTTAGGAATGGCAGGTCGCTGTTGATCCACACATACAACCTTGCGCATATCTTCAAAGCTTGGATCGCTTGGCACGGAATCATAGAAAGGTGGGTGATAATCTTCGGATAATCCTGCAACGAAAGAATCTCAAATTAGGTAACTTTTTTTTTTTAAATATGGATGACATGGGTATATACACTGCAGTTTATAGACATCAAGCTATCCACACTCAATAGATTACAATCTAAACTATGCATGTACCAGATGGTTCGCTGAATGGATCAATGAGTCATTTTGCCCATCTAAGTTAAACAAGCAGGCTCGTTAAATGATTTGATCATTCAACAAGTTTGAACATCGCTAGTACAAACATGACTTTCATATTCACCAGGGGAACTAAATAATTTATGTGATTCGATTCAATGCAATATTCGCTTTATTGCTGTGGTCTGAAAACAAACCATACTATCTCAAAGATGTGCCGATACACCCCAAATTATTGGCCTATGCAAACAATTCCAGCATACAGCACAGAATACATGAAATATTTTAATCGGTTGCTTTGATTTCGAGCAACACGAAATGTCATAAAACTGTTTGGAGAAATTTCCGATGACAAACAGCGGAAGACATGCGTATCACAAAGGAGTCTTACCTCCTATAAGGCAGCGTAAGCACACTTCCCAAAGAACGAGACCAAACGCATACATATCAACACGTCGATAGGATTCAAACATGGTTGTGTTCATCGTTTCGTCCAGGATTTCGGGAGCCATGTACCGCTTCGTCCCTACTCGATAATTGTCCGAAAAATTCAGTGCTCCTGTGGTCTGGGTATGAGTCACGGCCAGTCCGAAATCGGCAATTGCACAAGTCCCATTGAGTTTGACAAGAATGTTTTTGCTCTGGAAGAAGTAAACATAGTGATAAAAACTCAGATACTTCAGACATGTCAGCACAAGAGAAATATAGGTGACACACACACACACACAAAAAAAAGTATCATTTAGTAACAGATAGTTGAAACTAAGGCTTTCGGATTCAGGGTTCAACAAGAGGTCAGTCGAGAAGCCAACTGAAAAAATATCATTAAATTAATAATTCTTACACAGTAATAGCTCGACCTCTGTAAGTTATCAAGAGTTCATTCTGTGACTTATGGAACATGGGCAGCTAAGGTCATGCCGTGCTGTGAAGGGACCTAGGGTTTTCTGAGGCAGCCAAACCTTGTTTGTTTGCAAGTTTTGCGGCACAAGGACCGTTATGCTGCGCCAGAACCTACAGTTTTCAGAGAAATCCAAATCTCCCATGGGGCCTAGGGAACCAACCTTTGGATTATAGTGGACACTTAGCTGATAAGCGTTCTTTTCTTAGAATCGCTGGCAATCAAACCTGGTATAATGCAGCATTACCACTGCAGGACCGAAACGAAACCTTTATTGCCTGGAGGAAGAAAACCCACGATCACAGTGCACAGAAAAAACAGAATGCGTTCTGTAGTATCGTTGGAATCAAGTTCTGATTAGTGGCATAATAGATGTAAGCATGTTACTTCTACATCATCATGGGGCTTCAATAGTAAAAAAAGCAAGAAGCCCATTGAAGTATTCACATGCAGAAAGGTGTGTTTTACCTTCATCTCGTTGAGAGTAATTTTGATGAAAATAGTTGTACAGGCCTATTAATTAATTAATAGACAATAAGAATATATAATTGGCATATTAATTTTATTTTCCGATTAACGCATTAATCACCCAAACCATTATGATCACACAGTTAACTGTTTCACTTCATCCATCTTAAGAGGTCAACAGAAATTTTAAATAAACCTAAATACATTAACATTTTATTAATTAAATTAAAACACGATTTGCTTGGGGTGAAAAAGTCACGCATTGTAGATAAAATCCAATATTAGACAAAACTTCTAAGATCCTAGACCTAAAAAGAGCCAAACACAATATTGTTGAATATTTTGCCTAGAAATGAGAAAATACTCACCAAAATTTCTTTGTGGATAATAAAATGTATGATTCATCATAGTAAACGAATTAGTTTAATTTTTTTAACGATGCTAGGTCCATCGATTATCCATCCAATCTCTCGTTTCTTTACATGTGAAAACCCAAATTTAATTTAACAAGGGGGAGAAAAAGAAATGGAAACACCCACCTTGATATCGCGATGGGCGATGGCGGGTTTTCCTTCGGTGCCAAAGATTTCAATGTGCAAGTGAGCGATCCCGGCTACAGCAGAGAGGACCAGTGTCATCATCTGCTGAACAGTAATGGTTGTATTGTTGAGGAAATCGTACAGTGAACCAAGCTCGTGATAATGAGTGATCAGCCACAGCTGTGTACATGAGTGGACGGACGTCACGTCCGACCCCATGTAACCACATATGCTTTCGTGTCGCAAAAGCACGGTACTGTAGATCTCCGTCTCCCGAGCCCACGATGCTTCGTCTCTTGAAAAGAATATTTTAACAGCCACATTTTCGCCATGCCAAATGCCCCTCCACACTTCACCATATCGCCCTTTTCCTGCAATGTACACGAGACAGTATACGTATTAACAGTCACCAAAAAATAAAATGCACATAAAATGAGCATACTGCAAGCATTACGCCCCACTTACCAAATTTTAAAAATAGTTATTTAAAATAACTGCTTAGAGAATGATTTTTAGCGGAGTTCAATAAACATCGAACCCACTATTGCTTTCTCTCTATGTCTGTATGCAATAAAAAGGGTAAGGTAAAGGTCTTCCGTAAATGCAATAATGATAGCTATTGTTAACATTGAAAACCTACCGAGTTAATTGAGAAATAGAGAGTTGCGATTTAGAGACGGCTGGATTAGAGTTGCGAATTAATGTTAATTGAAACCCGCTAAATTTAAATATCGACCTTTGACGATTTTCTTTCACTTGTTTTTTAATATTTATGACAAACTGATAGTTTTTTTTTTGTTTTTTTTTGGCAATATGATAAAGAGAGCACTTCGATACATAATGAACTGGTTGATAACATAAATTGCAAAATTATTTAATAGGCATGACTAACAATCGTGTAAAATTTTTAATTCATTACAATATTCATAGCAACAATACAGCGAGACCTCTCGTCAGCGTGGTCACTGCTCAGACAGAAAAATGTGACCGTAAAAGAGGGGTGTCGTTCCGAAATAGCTAAAATATTACACCTCAATCACTTAAATACTTCATTTCGAAATTTAATTATTTTTGAGCACATAAGGTAAGTTTAAGATAACAAACGCAAGCATTTGTTGAATATAACAAGCAAATTTACAACAAAACGTTCAATATTAAAATTTATTTGTCTTGGAAAAAAATTTATTAATAGCTGTTTGTTGGGTTTTACTTACCAGTCTTCCTTCGAAATGTATTTTTAATTGCGAGATTAAATTCACCATTTTTCTCATCATTACGTTTACAGGACTTATGTGCTAGTTGAGTAAATGATAATAATAAATTTGAACTGCGATAGTTTTGTGTTGATAATTGTTTATTAGTTTCGAGCAGTGTATAATCATGGTTTTTTTTATCAAAGTCTTTTTTAAGCATTACTCATTTGAATCAGTGAATCTGAGTCAATTTCCACTCTTTGTTAAAAGGAGGGGGAAATTTTCCCTAGCTCTTATCCTGTTTATCCTTAGTTTCTTGTTGTGAGAAATGACATGAAGGTTGAAATTCAATTTTGTTTGTATAATTTGTATGTACAGGGGTTCTGGTTTAATGGAATGAATCATGAAAACAGTGTCCGAAACCATATCTGAAAATGACTGTTAAGTAGGGGTTTAAAATACATTGTAAATCAGTTTCTGCAGGGGGAATTTTTATTTCACCGTAAAAGTAGGGTGACTATCTTAGAGGTCTCTGTTCAGAGGGATTTCACTGTATGATTAGTATAAGCATTAATACATTTACATAAACGATAAAAAATTGTAATGTTGGCCTCATTAGAATTCATTCAACTTTCAGTAATACTTACTATGTAGACATGTTATCATACAAAGTACTTATTTAATCTTGACCGAAACAAACACCTGTCACCACAATTAACTCCTTTTCCCTCAGCCATTTAGTGCTTTGAATTCATTATGTGTAATACCTCGAAGTGACATAACATAATGCCGAATTATTACTAAGGCTTCAAGAAGACTCCTTATATTAGATGGTGAAGGAATTTTCCCATTGTCACTTTCATTTCATTCATACTTTTAAGTATTTTTTCAAACAATTTCATAATCAAATCTTTTATAGTTACTTGAGAACATATTGCAGTGGTGTTATCGATATCCATGTAGATATTTATGTCAAGTGGAATACATTCACTTTCATTTACTCTTCATAACAAATGAATCGATTGATAAAAGATCTTGTATTAATCGATTCGGGTTAAGCCAACGTCGAATGTGGGTGATTAGGGATAATACTGGCAATCATGCTGGCTTTGACACCAAGCCACAAGAGCCCTGTGATATATGGCGATCGACGTAATGCTTCCTTACAGTGCAGCTTTGATATTTGTAACTTCATATTTACAGTTCGGGTCATTATGACAATGCCAACGGGTGATGACATAAAATATTGAATACAATCTTCAGTGTTCTGCAGTAACCATCAACATGTCAAACAGTTTGCCTTCCAAGACATGCCTGTCGGACTGGGCCACTGGCTCTGTGAAGCATGCAAGAACCTTTAAATGTTGCCATTGGTGCCAACAGCATGCAACAGGTTGTGCATCGCATTGCACATGGGCAGCAACACAATGTGTAGTCGATCTCGTTTCATGCTTCCTCTCTGAAAAGCACACGAATAGCGGTAAACCTACTAATGGCATATACCCAGCATTTTCGACCTTCACTGAATAGTTTCCAAGCATACGAAACAAATCTGAAATGTTTGCAAAACAAAGTTTCCAACTTGGGAAAGTGCATCACTATCCTTTCGCTTCTTGCAGCCTTTACCTCTCCCATATGTGTTACATTATTGGTTCTGGATTAACATCAATAGCATGCTTCCAATTGGTACACCTACCCAGCCATTCGCATGTTTATGGCATGCCCCTTTGTAGGTGAGGCAATTTCCATGTCGAGTAGCCTTTTTAGTTTCTTGCAAGACCTTAGAAGAAATAACGACACATAAATCAAAACTTACCAATGATTTCAACTAATGTAATTTGTCTAGCCAGGGTTCGTTGTATTAGGAGTGGTAAGCCGGAGCCACTGCCTGAAGTGACAGAATGTTCAAATATTTCCTGAAAAAAAAAAATAAAAAAAAGGATCACATATAAGAATCTTGCTTCATTTGCATTGACTATATATATACATTTATTCCCACATAGATCGTTGAACAAATTATATTATTCTGCATCTGACATTTACATTAATTGAGTCAATGATTATCTTCCTTTTCGTGTTTTATAATGCAAGCAGCGTTGGATTAAGGCTTTTACAGACGTTAGGCCAAAATTAAAAGAAGTGGCCTCTACAATATCTAGTTAATAAATTATGGTTGGTTGGTTTTTTTTAAAGTTCAAGCTTACCAATAATGAAACTCAGACAATTGCAAATGAACAAGATTAAAATAACCCATAAAATTAAATAATATCAAGTTCACTGAGGAAGGTCAAGGCCTACTTGGCCTATATGCAAATCCGGCATTGGACACAAGGTTAGCTAAGGCCATGCTGTGACCGGATTTGCAGTTTTCAAAGAATCCGAACCTCTATTGACCAGGGAACCAAACCCCAGACTATAGTAAGCAGAAAAACTGACAAGCATTGTACAGTACCATTGAAATTAAATGTAGGTTAGTAGCACTACAGATGTGAATGGGTTAACTCTACGCCACTATAGGATTCATTCTGAGTTTGATCTAAAAAGTGGATTTTTTAAATCAAAATTGATTTGATTCTTTCCACAATTTTATAACTTCAAATGGAAATTGATTTGATTCTTTCCACAATTTCATAACTTTGAGATGGAAGAGCCTTGGGTCAATAAAGACTACACATGGTAATCGCAGCATTGATGCAGCAGCAATAATATTTGTTCAGTGGGTCATGTGTCAAGGATCAGAGTCTAGGCATGGCTGTTGTCCTCTCAGACCAAAGTTAAAAAAAAAAAAGGTTCTACCTAGAACTAAAAAAAGCAAAAGGGGGGGGGAGAATAATAATTCTAATTCCATCAATAGCATCCCAAAATTTTAACATTACCTTTAAAGTACTGTCTCCAGCAGCCGTGGCCCGCAAATCGTCATGGTAAAATTGTTCCAAGTCTTGTTGGCCGATGAGGGAAGCCAATCTCCGTTTATGGGTATACCGCATTATAATAATAACGATTGACAAAAGAACACATAAGCCAATCACAGGGCATAATACAGAAAGTAAAATTTTGACGACAAATTCTGTGTCAGCAGAGTCATCCTCAGAAGCTGTAAAAAACAAACAGTGGTTATGACAGTGCAAAACAATGGACCTTGTATGGAATATGAGCAAACCAGGCGAACAATTTCAGAAGATCAAGCAGAATGTACCACAGGACAGCATTTGACTGTTACTTGCATACATGCATATGCATTAATGCAAATAACAGTCAAAGTTTCAAACTGTCTGGCAGTGATATTAAAACTGTCTAGTAAGGTTTATAAATCGCAGTTATACACAGCACTGTCTTAAATCATTTATGCCCTTTTAGCACCAAACTGTAAATTAACAAATTTTTGGAAAAAAAAAACTGTCAGGGTAAAAACGCCATGTTTTTGATGTTCCCCAACCCCCCAGTTGAAAAACATTTTTCTTTCTTCTCCCTCTGCAATTGAATAGGTTGGTGGCCAATTTTGTCTGGCATCAGAATACCAAAATACGGCACTTCCTGTATCCATGGTTATTGGATTTAATGATACACTGTGCATCAGGTTGTATTGCCACCAGAGGAGGGTTTGTCGTGGCCCGCTAGATCACCATTATTCTGTAGTAAAAAGTTTAATTACAACGATATTAATTTTTCTTTATCTTTACGTGCTCTTTAGATATTTGAAGTGTCACAGTATTAGAATTATTTTCAGGTTGCATTTTTTCTCTCTTTTGTGACACAATATATATATATAACATATTTTCAACTAATTTAATATACAATAACCTCTCTTGGAAGAACCACCTCCATTAAATGACCACCAGTTCATGAAATATATTCCTCCCTCTCCCCAACAGATTGAAACGCAAGACATTTTAACACGTGTCTTCATCACATTACTCTCACCTTCTCTGGAGTCAAACCGACCAATACCCACCACTTTAGATTGATATGGTGAGAACAGGAGCGGACTGTGCTGCTGGCCCATGAGCCTCACGTGTGCCCTCATGAGCGACATCAAACCGACCAATAACCACTACCATAGACTGATATTGTGAGAACAGGGACAGACTGCGCTGCCGGCCCATGAGCAGGTGCACCCTTATAAGTGATAGGACTTATGCCTCTGAATGGACAAGGATGCGCGTCCTCCAAAAATCTAGGGTATGCACCCTTTGTGAGGACCCAGTTCACCCCTGGGTGAGATTAAAACTATTTAAGGAAACTTTTGAAGCGATAACACTGACTCTAGCCCTGTTATTTGACTTCTAAACACGGTCGCTGATTTGCATTAAAATGCAACCTGGAATCATAGTAACGATTTGTCCAGTGTTAAACTGTGGCTTGCCTAATACCTACATGATGCAGACAATCATGTCTATATTTCTGTTTGTTTAGTGGGTTCACGGCTCAAAGGCTACAATGGTCATGCTGCGCCAGGACTTCAAACCGGGACAAACAAACCTCTTAAGACCTAGGGAAACAAACCCCGGACTACAGTGAGCCTTTTTGTTGTTGTTGGCACTGTTTAGGGTCAAACATGAAATAATGGCACATTAGGTGAAAGCATTATTAAAGGCCCTAAAAGACCAAAGGCAATTATTGTAAACCACCATGTTCTCAAAAAAATGACAATAAACTTAAAAGAGTAACAAATCCCAACATTCAACGCATTGATAATCCAATATAAAACACTCTGAAATGCATACCAGTAAGGGTTCTTGGACTCAGAGTTGGGAAAGTGCCATTGTTACAGAAATTGCCTTTGCAACAAAGACCGTGGTACTGCCCGCTGTTTGGTTTGTCCTTATTGTGTTTTTTTGTGTTGCACATCATCATCAGAATATCCGTTTCCGACACGCAACCTTTTTGAAATGTTGACGTCCCATAGGCGTCAATGACACTATAACTGTAGCACTGAAAAACAGAAGTTTTAAATTTTTATGAATGTTGATCCAAAAACAGTTATTTAAAAACAAATTTATAAGTAGTGATATATACACATCATGATAATAATTAATGTATGGTATTATTAAAATAACTATTTTTTCATTAATTTCTGTGATGTGAACCCCCCCCTCTTTTTTTGTCAGTTATTTTACTAATGTTAGTCGAGTTATTTTAACCAGAATGCAATGCACAACAAGTTTGCTTTCATTTAAAAACCAAAACAAACCCTTCTAAGGTGCTGACATCAACGTACGCAGAAAGTTCATAAGGGAAGGGGTTACAGACCTACAGTTTCATACATTCATATGTATATACACAAAATTGCCTCGGAATTCGGAGGGTTATAATTACCCCCCTCAACCTCCCCCCCCTCTTGCATATGTCAGTGGGTGTTGATATGCAATTTTTAATAAGCTGCTCATCATTCTATTCCTGCTCCCGTAGAGTAACACAGTACAGATTGTGCGAAAAAAAAAATAAAATAATCATTTCACTATGTGGGTTTCATGCATTGCAGCCACTTAAATTAGGGGATGACTATATCTTTCATAATAGTTTTAATTGTTGCATTATTATTTTAGTTGTTGTAATTAGAAACATAGTAGTGTTTAAATGTTTTAGAATTACAAAACACGTAGGTACAGAAACGGCGACATTCTAGAACAGACCCACTTACGTTTAGCTCTTCAATAGTAGTAGAGTCACTATATAACATCAGTCAGAAAATACAAAATATTTAAACAGTGGCATGTGCACTGAGAGAGTCCATGGTGATCACACAAGCAATCAAACAGTCAATGACCAAAAAAATTGCATTTCAGCACCTAACCTTACTTACACAACTATCACTCAAGAGCTCGTTACAAAGCTACGGAATAAATTTAGTTTTAAATATACCTAACTATAAAATTTTCGCTTCAACAAGCAAAGTAAAATAAAATAACGCTTAAACACAATCGACTTAAGGAAAACACACTCAATGGTAAGAAAATACTTTTTTTGGGTATCAGTAAAACATATCTCACTAAATATAAAGAGTCATCCCAAAATGAATTTTGCATGCACATGTTTTACGAGGGTCGTTTGAAACGTTCTCGGCCTGACACATAAATAGTGGCGGTATAACCAAATAACTATGATATTTATCAAGTATAATCTGTTAGATGGCATGCTACGCAATTCCAGACATGAGTGTTTAGTTGATTTTTTGTGGCAACCGAATAATCCAACCAAGTTTTGGGATTTTCTGGAAAATGGATAAAATTGATTCAAGACAATGAATGCTAGGGACGCCCAAAAACTGCTACAATCGACAACATCGTCACAAAAATCAACAATATCATATTGAATGATCACCGACTGAAGGTGCGCAAGCCTGCTGACATTGCAAATGCTTCGACAGAATGTGATGTTTTGGGTATGAAAAAGCTTTCCGCTCGATGGGTGCCACGTTTGTTAACAGTCAATGCAAAACGAATTCGTATGAACATTTCTCAAAAGTGTTTAGAATTATTTAAACTCACTTCTGCTGAATTTCTTCGATGTTTTATAACAGCAGATAAAATGTGGATTCGTTATTACATGCCAGAGACGAAGCCAAAATCCGAACAGTGGACGGAAGCAGATAAAAGTGTGCCAAAGACAGTGAAAACTGTCCCATCTGCAGAAAAAGTCAGGACCAGCACAGGGGAGTATTACACTTCACTACTGAACCAATTGAAGGGCGCTATTTGGACTAAACGTCTATATCTGGAAAAAACAAAAGTGCTCTTTCACCATGATAATGCACCTGCATGCACGTCGTAGGTTATTGCTGCAAAACGAAGTGACCTACATTTTGAAAAGCTTCCACATGCTCCATATTTGCCGGATTTGGCTCCCAGTGATTACTTCCTCTTTCCAAACCTGAAGAAATGGTTCGTTAAATGAAGATTCATTTCAAATGTAGAGGTCCAAGCTGAAACAATTACTTATTTTGCAGGGTTGGACAAATCACATTTTACCGACGGTTGGAAAAGTTGGACAATCAGTCTAAATTAGGGGTCAGAAACCTTTTTTGGCAGAGTGTCAAAACCAACCAAAATGTATATATTAAGAAGACATTTCAGGTCAGTGGTATTTTCGTTTTTAAAACGGTCTTTTTTGGTGAATAATAAGATAAATTGTATAGAGAAAATAATTACAATATGCTTTAAGCATAAAAATTATAACTCTAATTATTATAAAAACAAAGGTAACTGAATGAACTTTTTCTCTTCGATATCACTTGCTCCCCTGATGCTGAACTAGTGACGTCAATTTAGTCAAGTCTGGCTTATAGTTAATCATCTTAAGACGAATACAAGCATCTGAATTTTCGGTAGTTAAGCTGCATCTGTTCTTACTTAAAATAAATTTCATGTGTGGAAGTATTTTCTCATATTTATAAGCTGAACGGAATGCGGACAAAATGGCAATGCCAAATTTTTTTCAGAGATGAAAACTTCGTAGAAAGTGATGCTCAACATGTTGATATCATGAAAATATCATAATCTTCTGATTTTTTTCCAATTTTCCCGAAATGTCTTGAATTTATTCGTCCACAACGCTGAACTTTTAAAATCAATCACTTCTAAACTAAAACTGTCAACTTTCAGATATTGAAAATACTGCAAATCTAAAACATTTTCTTCTATTTCATTGGGCTTTATTATAAAAGTAAACATTTCGCCGTGCTTCTTAAAAATTTGAAATCGACTTTCAAATTCACTTTTAATGCACAAAATCCGACTTTCGAAAATATTAAGGTTGCTCTCATTGATATTTTCTTTTTCATGTTGTCCCTTTAACATGGGAAAGAAATGAAATTCTTTTCTTTTAACGTCGCTTTCAAGTAATATTGATTTCGAAGGGGAACTCTTCCATTCCTCGTACATTTTCAAAATTGTGTGGTTATTTCCTTGGAGTCGTAGGTTGACATGATTATAATGGTTCATTACGTCTGTTAAGAACAAAAGTTTTAAAAACCATTCTTTATTATTAAGTCTGAGATTATGTTCACTGATCTCATATTTTTTTATATATTATACTTTATTTTCAGAACTCAAGTGGGTCACTTGAAATTATGAAATGGGTCACTGGGTGACCTGCGGGACAAAGGTTGCCGAGGCTTGGTCTAAATGCTTTGAATTGCACAGTGACTACGTTGCAAAATAACCAAAAACATTCTGAAAAATCTTGTGTTCTCTCTGTCTCGCTGAGAACTTTTCAAACGACCCTCGTATGTTCTATAACTGCATTAAGGGTCACCTGAAACAGAATCGACAATTTAATGTGACTTTTGAACTACAATATATATACATAACCATGTTCAATATGAGTCTAACCCAGCCTAGTAAGATTTGAAAAAGGTGCTTGTAACTACTGCATACTCTAAAATAGAATTATAGGAGGGAAAAAAAACTACGAGAAAAGTATCTGAAAAATTACATGTAGTTAAAAGAATAAAAAAATAAAAACTTAAAAGTTCAAGTTTAAAACAAAAACTTTTGAACCATATTATGCAGCTCCCAGAAGACATTTTCCCAAGGAACTAGGTAAATATGGACCAAAAAAAAAAAAACCAATAAAAACCTAATACAGTGATTTACATACATAATGCTTCCTGTTTTTAAATAATTGCATCTTGAATTTTAAAAAGAGCTTCTTGATATTCTTATTCAGATTTTTTTTTTAAATATTAGTGTTTCATAAACAGCACACACAATTATTGAAAAAAAATATATTTTACACACACACACATACACACAGTATCACTTCTTCCCCCCCCCTCCCCCATCATCCCCAAAAGAAAGATTCAGTAAACAAGAGGTGATTAAAAATAAGCAGTGTTGACTTACTCAAAACAGAACCTAGATATTTATCATTCAATTCATACCAATAACTGCTCAAATTAAAAATTACAATCCAATTCATTAAATTACAATGTGCATTAAAAGGCCATTAAATTATACTGTGAATTAAAAGGAACGAACGATATTATTTTATTGGTACAATAACATTCTCAATAAGGGACATGTATCGAAGAATTATTCATTCAGAGGTTACAAACTGATTGGTAGCATGGTCAGGTTTCAAATTTTAAGGTCATTAGGAAAGTTTCAATGAAAACTAATGGGTGTTTCTAAATGGTTAAAGTTCCATACATGTCGAAGAATTTCATTGCTCCTTGAATTTCAACGTCTTCAAAAGCCGGCATGGGAATATTAAAATTCATGCACATAGAATATTTTCATGGCTCTTCAATTTCATAATAACTGTGCTTGCAATTGTATTACCCTTTGTGAACATTGGCTATTGAAGCATTACATCTAATACCTAGTCTCTGTATATTTTTTATCCGTCTTGCATTTAATCTATCTGTAATAAGCAGTTTGTATTGAAACATGCACATAAAAGTCCGTTCCGTAACAAATCTCATAAACAGAAATCTGTTTGCTTAACTATATTTTTAGAATAGACAGATATATAGATAGAATAGATTGAACAGTTTAGTGATATAGTTATAAATTTATAAATTTGTACACCCACGTTTATGGGGCTTTTTGAAGCAAGAACCATTCAGTGCTGGGACCTAGTTTTCCAAGAAATTGGAACTTCTTGAGGCCTATGATAGCAATCTACAGACCAGTGGTCAATTAGGCAGTAAGCATTTTTTTGGGGGCACAAATTGGGAGTCGAACATGGGGTAACGACATGTTAGGTGAGCACGTTATTACCATAAGTTTGCATAAAAAACAAAAGCACATACTTCCAAAGCATTTTCACAAACTTTAGCATCTTCACAGTCAAAACCTTCACAGGAATAGCACTGGTATTGTTCGACATTCATTTTAGCTGCAGTCAAAAGCACTACATAATAAAAAAAATACATTTTTATTAGCAAACATTCCTGCTGTTTTACAGACGATCATTCACAAAATGTTTCTGCAAGTGGATTCTTATAATACAATATGTATATATAATAATTTTAAGATGCTTTTCTTCACAAGAAAACCTAATATAGTTTTTATAATCAAAGCCCAAAATATGGAGAAAGTATATTTTATTAAAATTACCATATGGAATAGAATAATGTACGATCATGGTATATGCCCTATCAAGAACAACGTCTAATACTAAAGTAACATAAATTAAACAACAATATCAATCAACGTTTATTGGCGTAGTGATACCAACGCCGATGGTATGGCGTGATTAGATGGTGAAACGTTCGAAAGAAAATAAATATTTCTGCGTTCGGTGGGACCTGAACCCACGACCTTCCACTTCAGGTCCCACCGAACGCAGAAATATTTATTTTCTTTCGAACGTTTCACCATCTAATCACGCCATAACATCGGCGCTGGTATCACTACGCCAATAAACGTTGATTTATATTGTTGTTTAATTTAATCTGCGTAGTGTTCGATTTATTTAAATAAAAGTAATATACATATTTTGTGCCCCCATCAAACTCTTAATTTTCAGCCAATATTAGCCGACCCTTTCTTTTTTCCTGGTAGGCTCCATTCAAAGGTCTGTTCACCTTGCATCTTTAAACACTTCTTTATTTTCTGCTAATACAGTGTCACCATTTGTGACCAATCGCACCAATATTTCTTTTACGAAAACATCATGAGTTAATACCCCCCTCCCCGCTAACAGCAATGGAAATAAATCTCAGCTCAGAAAATTCAACTCTATTGACAGCGTTTTCTACACCTTTAACCGAATGTAACTAGTAAGTAAGAAATACACGGGATATACAGCGAAATTTCTCTAAAATGCTGCTCAATAGACAAGCGAAAGATATTATAGACAACATCATTATAGATAGATTTCATTATTTCTATGCATAATATTGTATTTTATGAGGCAAGAACAATTAAGGTTGTTTTGACAAGATCTACAATTTTATTGAGTATAATTTTTATCGCTGGTCAGAATACAAAAGTAAAAGAAGAAAAGAAAACAGAAAGAAAAGTAAGTAAAAAGGTAAATAGGAAATAAGAATAGTAAAAGTAACAAAAAGGGGAAAATAAAAGAAAAGGTTAAGGAAATAAAGGAAAATTAAGAAAAAAAGAGAAGGCTAAATAAAAAGGTAATTAAGTATTTATAAAAATTGTTTCTTAATTTAATTTGCATAGCATTCGACTTGCACAAATAAAGATAATTAAGTAGTAAGAAATAAAGAATAAGTAAAACTTACAAACAGCATAAGAAAAATCGGGGTCACTGCACGAGACATCACCCACTTATCTCACTTTCCGCTAGAAATCACTAAAAATTGCACTAGATGAATTTTTGACGTAAATCACTTTACGTTAGAAACCGCTAAAAATTGCACTAGATGGATTTGTAACGCAACAGAGTTACTAGCCCGTAGCGGGAAAGCAGATCGGCTGGAGAGTAATCCTCCTGCGCATGTTTGTAGACTTGGCCAAAATTGGTATTAGTGTTTCTCCACAATAACAATATGCACTTGGCTAGAAAATTAACATTTGAAGGGAAGAGAAAACAGCTCAGAGGAAGTATTTTAGAAGAAATATTTTGGAGGCAATATTTTGGATATAGGATTTTAGAAAAGATATTCTAGAGGGTGATTTTTAGGAAAGGTATTTTAGAGGAGGTTTTCTAGAAGAGGTATTGTAGAGGAGGTATTTTAGAGGAGATATTTTGGAGGCGGCATTTTAGAAGAGATATATAGGAGGAGATATTTTAGAAAAGGTACTTTAGAGAAAGTATTTTAAAAAAGGTATTTTAGAGATGGTATTTTGGGAGAGGTACTTTAGAGGAGGTATTTTAGGGGAGATATTTTAGAAAAGGTATTTTAAAGTAGGTATTTTATTAGATCTAGCTAATATTTTAGAAAATCTAGCTTTTTTAACAGATCTAGCTAATTTATAGCATGTTTCAGCATTACTAAAACGAAGTCCAGCGTCACATATGCACGTGTCATGAGGTGATAACTGGATTGAGACAACATTTAGTGATTGCTTCACATTGCTCTCTGGTCTGTTTGTGTTTCTTGTAGTGAAAATGTCTGAGCATTTGATTTTTTTTATAGATTAGGTATGCAAGGTAAGATATGTGTGAATTTAAGAAGGGAAAAAGAAAGGAAAGAGGAGGAGGAAATTCGCCATAAACAACTTTTTACGATTTGTAGGAGGGAAAGGAGGACGAAAATCCCAAAAAACCGGTGTAAACAATATGGGGTTAGTCCTCTTGCGCTGATTGCAAGTCTTTGGAAACATTGACTAAATTTAGGGAGATAACACCACGTGCAATAGCGCCGAAAAATCTTCTTTTTTTTTTTATGCTGTTTGGATAACTTTGGAATTGCTATTTGGCGATTGGTCAACTTGTAAATTAGCCATTTGGGGAGTTGGTAATCAGCAATTTGTTATAGACTGTTTGCAGAAAATTGACCAGTGGTACCATTAGAATTCAAGGGAGATGACGTCACAAACAGGTTGGTTCGTTACAGTAGAGGGAAGAGCATCATTAATAACTGGTTTTTCATGCAGACAAATGTGGGTGAAAAACTAGTTATAAGATGCCTTTCCCCTCTACTGTAATGAAGCAACCCGTTTGTGACATCAGCTCCCTTGAATTCAATGGTACCACTGGTCCACGAATGGACTATAGTGAAAATGTAAACGTTGGCATATGCAGAAAGTTCATAAGGGGGAGGAGTATAAGGCTACAACTCTATATAATTATAATATGTATATAGAAATAAAGAGATAGAAACATAATAAAGAGTAAGAAACATAACATCGTCATTACTCCTGATGAAGGACTGCTGCTGATGCGTCCGAAAGCTTGAGTGATCTTTTTCATTGCTATTTTACCAGTGTTTAACCTTTTGTATGTAAATATGTATATATATACAAAATTTCATCGCAATGGAAGGTTACAACCCTCAAGAACATCCCCTGCATATGCCAGTATGTATAACGCGAAGTCTGAACCTTGCTAACTTTAAATATTGACAGTCGATTGGCATTACTGCACAGTGCGTCCCCTAGTTTTCTCTCCTCCTAACATTGGTCAAGAATTTCAGTAGATCGGCTTATGATATCATACCTAGGTCTCTCTTCTGAGCTTGTAAGAGTATTTTCACATGCTTTGTTCTTTTAATAGGTGCCCATATGGGGGGCAGGGAGGGGCTCGGGTCCCCCCTTAGCCGTTTAAAAATTTGATTCGCCCGAATCTGCTATGCATTTACTTTCAAAAGTTTTACAGTCACATTTTAAAATAAGGTACTTTTTAGCTCATTACTAATTGTCAAGCAGTATCAATTATTTTTGTAGCGTTTTGGTATCTTGTACATTCACTAAAATTCTCGACAGCTTTGAGAAGGAGGTAATTTTTCTCAGCCCCTCCCCCCCACTAGAAGTATTCGTATGGGCATCCATGGTTCTTTTGGCTGTGGTTTGTTTGTTGCAGTGAATTACGTTATTTCTGAAAAGTTGACGTCTACTTTTGTAAAATTGCTATGAGTGAAGTGGGCTGTGAATAAGGGTTTGATTGCATCACGGCATGAGTGTCCAGTATCTAGGGAACAAACAGGTGAGAGTGTGAGCTAGGCCTAATGTGGATACCTTTCACTAGCAGTGCATATTAAAAAAATATTCCCACCACACACGTCCCACAGACTAAGACCAATAAAGGTTAGTACTTCGTGTTTTTAACTTCGTTGAATTGAGACAATTACGAATATCAGGCTGTTCTGATGCTTTTTTGCTAGCATACAACATTTTAAAGAACAATGCATAACTCGAATGCGATCTAAATAGGAGGTGAGGGCGAAGTCCACAGTGGGCGGTTTCCCCCCACTAACCCTTCACTGTTTCAGGAAATTAACATGGTCTCAAATCACTGTAAACAACATGGCAGATCAGTTGCCATGTTACCAACTGGTTTGGAAACACTTTCCAAAATTTCAGTAGGGAACGGGCTATGCAGTATCACCAGTCGATTTTTCAAACTTTTTTTTTTCACCGTTGAAAGTCGAACAGGATTCATGATATGATAGACGACCCACTACTACTGCGCCTCCATAGAACTACTGAGATAAAGTGAATACATAGAAAGTTAAAATAAGCAGTGCCTTAAGATTTCAAAATAGCTGTAGCATGATTGTGTTTGCAACTTTTTAATAAAGATAACTTACCAATTTTAGTGATTACAACACAAAATACAACTGAAAAAGTAATCGGTGACCCCATCGTCCTGTTACGTTGTTGCTTAAATTTTACATAACAGAATGGATTAATATGGGAATCGGGTACAAAAAAAAACACAAGGTAGTGAAAATTATAAAATAGATAAATATCAATCCATTAAGTAATTTATTAATTTTTCAGTCCATTAAACATTTAATGGACTGGTTCGGTCCAAGTACACCCCAGATCCTAGTCATTGAGTAGACGCTAGCTGCTGAGTAAAAGCGACGAATGCTGAGCGCGACAAAGCAATGCTTTTGCGCATGTGCGTGGACTCGAAGGTACTAGTAATGCCGAAACACGCTGTAAGTTACTAGATTTATTGGCATCTAGCCGTTAGAAAACGGTCTTGCCAAGTATTTTTATATTAGCATCATATTTTAAGAATAATTAATCGTAATATGCGAGTATCGTTATTTTTATTTTATTTAAATACATTGCGCACGAAGATACCGAAGCAGAGCTATCCCGAGGGCGGGACTAGCGGGCGGTCGCCCCGGGCGCCGCCGCAAAACATTGGGTTTCATAGCAGGATAACATTAATTTACCGGGAAAAAATTATTTTAAAAAAGTGGATAAGTGTTCTACCAATTCTTTTCATAACTCGAATACTATTGAATTAACAATCGAATAAAACACTTCGACGATGGAAATACTGTCTGGCGCAATACAGCCCAGATAACTTTTGTGCCATAAAAATCTAAACAAGTAAACAAATACTGTCGTTTTTGGCGATTACTGCTACAGCAGCCCGCCCATCCCTGGTGGCTCCTGCTCAGATTTAACCCTCCGGTTTTTCTTAATGTTGTATCAAATTTATAGAAGTTATTCAATTTGACTATAATTGTATGGCGCAAGAGCATCTGGTCTATACTGCGCCAGACATATCGATCGCTATGATCGCAAAACCAACGACACCATCTCCCTCACCATAACAAAATTTATTTTGTTTGGCGAAGCAAGATATTAGTTTTCTTTGCGTCACAAAAATTTAATCAACAATAACGATTCTATTGTTTTTAAACATGACATTTTAGTAATATATCAGTTTAGAAAAATTAAAATGATTTAAATTTTACATAATACATAATGAATCAAGAACAAATATCTGTCTAATATTGGGAAAAAAGTTAGAATTGAATCGAACAAAGTCAAGAATAATTAATGATGTGTCGGCGAAACGACCTTGTCGGTGATTACGTGTCGGCTAATGACGTGTCGGTGAAGTGATTGTCGGCGAAATGAACGTGACCGGCACAATTGCCGGATGTCAAGATGTTGACTTAAAAATAATGTTTCAATCACAGTACTTAAACACTTAGAAAACGACGACAAAGCGAGTTGACAAATACAGACTGACAAATACAGTTCACAAATACTCACAATAAGTCACAAATAATTCACATAAACTTTTTCAATGAAGGCAAAAGTTCCCGTAGCGAGCGATTATAATAGCTACTCTGTAGGCAAAATCTTTAGATGAAAACGGCGTCAAATATTTAATCTCTTGCTCTCATTCTTCCAATTTCATTCGGGAACGCTTTAAATAGCTTATAGAGAAAAATCTGGACAGAATGAGCGCTACTGCTTTCTCGAAATCAGTAGAATTTTGCAGAAACTCATTTCACCTCGGACGAGTCTTTACCCACGTCATTGGTCAGGGCTCTGTCGAAAGGCGGGGCGAGTAGGGAAGAGGAGAAGAGAGGGCGCGACAACCGACTTTCAATAAATCATCAGCTCGTTGGCAATGACAGAGACAGAGACCACGCTCGCTACCGGAGGGATGCAGGCCGGACGGCAGAGTGGGGAGTACTGTTTCAGAGCGTGGTTCGCTGTCCAATAAGCTACTTGCCGTGTATTGTAAACAGGTTGCTCATGTTCAAGTGTTCTATTCGATTGTTAATTCCACGGTATTGGAGTTACGAAAAGAATTGGTATAACAGTTAGCCACTTTTTTTAAAATAATTTTCTCCCGGTAAATTAATTTTATCCTGCTATGAAACCATGTTTGCGGCGGCCGCCAGGGGCGACCGCCCGCTAGTCCCGCCCTCGGGATGGCTCTGCTTCAGTATCTTCGTGCGCAGTGTATTTAAATAAAATAAAAATAACGATACTCGCATATTACGATTAATTATTCTTAAAATATGATGCTAATATAAAAATACTTGGCAAGACCGTTTTCTAACGGCTAGATGCCAATAAATCTAGTAACTTACAGCGTGTTTCGGCATTACTAGTACCTACGAGTCCACGCACATGCGCAGAAGGATTGCTCTGTCTCGCTCAGCACCCTCAGCATGCTTCACGTTTACTCAGCCGCTAGCGTCTAGTAATACATTGTTGATGTAACAATAACAAATAAATAAATGAAATTGCAGCGGTAACGGTACTAATTTATTGTCTTGATATTTTTTCAGAATAAAAATATTTGTGTTTATGTGTTTAGCGGCGCCGATTTAGGAAATTTGTTTTTATTTTAAAGAACATTTATTATTTCTTTTTACAAATACACTAACCTTGCATTGTAATTATAAAAAAACAACGACTTTGTTAGTCGGGTATAATAGAGTAGTCTTATTATTCTTACTAGTTTGCTTGAAAAGAAATAAATTTCATCAAATGTTGTCTTTATAGCGATTTGTGAAACTTCAATCTAGAAAAGGAAAATTTTAGCCTGGCCTGCTGAGTGCCAGAAAAGAAAGAAAAAAAATTACTTTAAACAACCGGTCAAATCTTCGAGTAGGGAGCATGGCGCCGTAGTTAGTGGGTAATTGTTACTAGGTGGGGTGTGAAGATAGTGGGATGCAGGGAAGGGAGAGGTTTCTGCGGTTTACCATTACCAAGATGACTTTCAATATGTTTCTTTGCTTTTAACCCCACCCTCTCTTCGGGTCCGGTTCAAAAAGCGAGCACGCTAGCTTCCTTTCAAAGTTTCTTCTGGTTATTCGTTTACTTACTTGCGATATGGAAGGCGGTCACACTCATATGGTCACCGCGATTTTTCCTTATTTAAAAAAAAAAAATTTTTTTTCTAGACAGCTATCGGAGGGTCGGAATGTGGCCCGCGGGTCGTATGTTAGACAATCCTGGATGTAGACAGTCCCTTTAATTTATGTCGTTGATAATGAGCGTAGAGGGCCAAAAATTTCCTTGAGCTTGCGAAATTAAAATTGGGAAAATGTAGTTGTGGTTGTAACGTTATTAAAAACGTTCCATTTGAAAGTTGAAATAATAACATGTCAATGAAAACGCTGCCACTCAAAAAAAAAAGCGCTATACAATACAATCTAACAAAAGGTATAATTACATCAAATAAATGACAAAGTGCATTTTTTTTTATTTTACACTAAATACACTACGCCGAAAAATATAACCGCATTCCTTAGATTAAAAAAAAAAGAAAAGAAAGAGAAAATATTTTAAACTTTGAACGACGTTACCTGTTATAAAATTTTTGTTTGAAATTGGGGGGACGGGTCCGCCTGCCCCCCCCCTGCTAACGTTGCCTGTGGACAGAAGACTGCGGGCCTTTTTTGTTATATTTGCGGATATTTATGACACTAATAAATTTCAAAATGGGTCAATTGCCTATGATTTGCTATCTTAAAATATACCCTGTTCTATTGACTAAAGCAAATTGATTTTTCTGGAAAATTATCCTTTTAACCGATATCGAACCATTACTACTAAGTAGACTCTCGGTGACATAAAAAGTTTAAAATTTGGTTTAGTTTGTTAGTTTTACGTCCCAAAGCTACACTTTGGGCTGTCTTAGATGGGACCGCTGTCTTTACATGACCTCCGAAACACAATACGTTTCCAAAGAAACAAACAGCACGCGGGGATTCGAACTGCCATTCGAGTAAGTTGCCAGGCTAACGCTTTAAACAACCAAGCCACTGGATTCCCCAACAGATTAAAAAAATTGAAGAAAGAAATTAACGATAATTTACTTATTCGCTTATTAGGGGCCGTTCAAGTATTACGTAAGCATCTTTGGGGGAGGGGTTTTAAGATTTGCTTATTTTTGCTGACAACGGGGAAGGGGAACCTGAACCATGCTTACGTAAGACACAGAAAATAATAAAACCAACACATAGGAAGTGATAGCCGCCCTGACAGGATTACAATACTGGGATGCACGACAGGCACACTACGAGTAAAAGATATAAAATACACGTAATCACAGTTAAATATTTAATTATTTAAATATATTGTTGCATTTGTGTAAATGGTTAATCCCCATACAAATATTACTAGTAACTATAACTGGAATAAAATTGGTTTACAAAGTATACATGTTAAAGATCATGGGCGCCCATACGGGGGGGGAAGAGGGGGCTCGGGCTCCTCCCTAGACATTTAAAAATTTGATTTGCCCGATTCTGCTGTGAATTTATTTTTAAAAGTTATGCAGTCACATTTTAAAATGAGGCACTTTTTAATTCATTAATAATTGACAAGCAGTACCAATTATTTTTGTATTTTTTCAGTATCTTGTACATTCACTAAGATGTCTCGCAACTTTGAGAAGGAGGTAATAATTTTTCTCAGCCCCTCCCTAGAAATACTCATATGTGAGCCCATCATAGGCGTAACTAGGTGGGTGCCGGGGAGGGCCGGCTCTCCTAGAAGGCTGACTGTTCCCCACCCCAGAAAATTTTCCGCAGTTTTATTTGTTTTTATTATGAATAAATGTAAGGCGCGTCCCGCCAAAATTTCCTAAAAATACAAATGCCAGTTATGTGTAATTTTAAGAGACTTGTCTTTCTGTTTAAAATTCGAGTTAAATATCACAAATTTGAAAAAATGCTTTATTTTTTAACCTTGGCATATAAGAGTGGACTTTTTAATTTAAATTATTAGGAGAGAATAAGGACTGAAGTCGTGGATTTCAATTACTTTTTAAAAATAGATTTAAAAATTAAATATTCTTTTTATAAAATGTGAAAACATGTTCATCGTTTTCAGAAAAATAAGATCTACTTAATGTAATTTACTAATTTAATTTAGTGAAGAAAAATTTGTTTCTCCGTCTGAGACATGGATATATTCAATGTTACTATATCTGCTCCTGGAGTTTATGAGGGTACACTGAGCTAGAGGGCATAATTGTGACATTTTATATGAAAATAGTCATTTTTAATTCAAAAATTTTTTTTATATAGAGATATATATATATAAATATCAGCGAGCCGACCCTGTAGATATAATGACGTGTCGGCGAAACTACTTGTCGGCGAAATGACCTGTCGGTGAAATGATCTGTCGGCGAAATGACCTATCGGCGAAACGACCTGTTGGCTAAACGACCTGTCGGCGAAATGATCCTGTCGGAGAAACGATCCTGTCGGCGAAATGACGTGTCGGCGAAATAACGTGTCGGCGAAATGACTCTGTCGGCGAAATGATGTGTCGGCGAAACTACCCTGTCGGTGAAATGACGTGTCGGCGAAATGACCCTGTCGGCGGAATGACCTGTCGGCCAAGTGGTGTAGATGAAGTAACGTGTCGGTGAAGTGACTGTCGGTGAATTGAACGCGACCGCCTCTCTTCCCCACTTGATTCCCGCGTTGTCCGGACGACGGCGACCAGCTTGTTTTTAATGAATTGATTACTTTTTAACATAACGAAATAACAGAAAGTATTAACACACACACACACTAACAAAAATGTCTATCTATTTGTTTGACTTGTTGTTCACATAAATCAGAAGTTAATAAAGAACTAAAGACTTCTGCTTGGACATTACAACTTCTAGGAGAACGGGCTAGATTATAATAACTCAAACACTCAACAATACTGAGAAATTCAGCCGAATTAGGATGATCATTACACCCTTTACACTGGCGAATAATACAAAACAGGTTTTCTATTCTGTCCTGGCTTAATAGAGACGTAAGAAGGTACTTGTACTTTAATTCCTTTGTCAAATATTCAATAAGAGATGAAACAGAAGAGAGAAAAACTTTTAGTCCAATGGCTGTACTGTCACTTAAAAATCCTCCATCACCTCTAGTATTCAACTCCCACGTATTCAAATATGTAAGAAATTCTCTAATAAACATGCAATCATCACTTCCATATCTTAAAGCATTTTTTTAAACCCTTGAGGTCATTATCTCAATAAGCTTCTGCATCTTTTCAATAAACGAAACAATAGGCTAAGTATTTCCATATTGATTGGTTACTTGATTATTGTAAATAGATAAACTGATTGACTGTGGAAATTTAATAGATGCTGAAGCTTTGATTATAACAAGAAATATTGTGAGCGAAGATTTAGACCACAAGTAAATAGTTATTCAGAAAAGTGATGAACGTTTGATCTATTACTTATTATAGTATTATATTATATATTATACTTCAGGCTATGTTGCAAGGAAATTTAAGAACATTTTAAAATGTGATTTATGTGAAAAAATCTTCAAGATGATAAGTTTTTTGTATTGAATGCAGCTGCTGACTTTACAAAATATTTTGATAAATACGGAATGTTATATCCATCACGTAAGTTACATGGTTTAATTTTTGAACTAGAAAATAAATTTACGCAATGTTTTAGCTTCAATAAGTTGCATAGAGATAGTATTGTGGACATGGCCGCTTTAAATGAATCCAATTTAATTAAAGTAGGGTGCGTTGAACATGAAGTAGTACTAACTAAAAAAAATTATAAAGTGTTACATTATAATAAGGCTCCATTTTTACTTGAAAGCATTAAACAAAAATTGAACCTCAAAGCGGGTAAGACAAAATTATTTGAAAATGAGACGAACAAATTAATTACAACATCAACAATGATGAATGCACAATTTAACTTTCATATGCGATTTTTGTATGAGTCTATTCTATTCATTTTCACTTCAATTCGTTTCATCGGCAATCGGTTGATGATGGGCATAACTAAATAGCCAAAGTATTTTGCAAATATAAAATATTTACCTATGCAGTACAAGAATAATAAAATAGCATGAACAACATCCGAGTTGTATGAATCTTGGATTAGTTATTTTCAAATATATATCAAATGTGTAATTATGGAATTGGACAGAAAATTTTGCAAACAAGGAGAAAAGTTGCAATGGTTGACTTTGCCCTGCTGATCAAAACGTTCTTAGTAAAGAATTAGAAGCAATGAAAGTGATTTTTGTTTTTTTGCCTCCAAATGCGACATCAAAACTTCAGCCCATGAATCAAGGTATGACAAAAAATTGGAAACACTTTTACAAAGACTGTATTGTTTTGAAACTTATCTCTTCTCTAAATGATGAACAGAGTACACCCAAGGTAACACCTTTAGACTGCGTACGAAATAATCATTAAGTATGTACATTAAATAACCATTAAGTAAATAACCATTAAGTACGAAATAACCAATAAAACCATTAAGCATGGTTAAAGTGTAAAATTCTCAAATATTGTGCATTGCTTCATAAAAGCTGGTTTCAACCATAGAACAAATTTTGAAGAGTAAAATTTCATTAAATACCGATTATGTTATTTCAACTCAACGTGAGTGGAATTGGTTGGCACTGATGATTGATTAATGTAAACTGAAAATGCCAGACGAAATAATTTACGAAAGCTACTTTAATATCAATGACAATCTGGCAATTTCGATGCATTCTATGGATGACGA
>QLNU02014802.1:48772844-48782967 GCA_006491805.2 Dysdera silvatica
GTTTAAATATATATATATAAAAGAAATTGAAAGTGGATAACTTTTATTAGTTCTAAATAAACAAAAAAAAATATTTCATTAATAAAAAAAATCGTTGACAACGTAACTACTCTAACCTAACCGAAACTGAGTATGTGTTATTCCGACGCGCTTTTCTACCGAAGCGCCACCTAGTGGTGTCATGAAAATTTGAACCAATTTCCGATCATCTAACGACACACCATCCCTTTTAGCCACTGTACTCGAAGGTTCAAATGGCATAGGCAAATATCGTTATCCGTATCCGAAACGTTCGCATGTTGTGTGTGCTTTTTGGAAATTTCTATAGTGTAATAAATTACGTGAGTAACGCTAAAGAAATAATCTTTTAGTGAAAATAATTTATGTCGAAATTTGTAATTTATAAAGTGAATCATTTTTGTATATTAATGCCTTGGTTCTCTGTTAACCCCGGCGCCTTTGAGTGCTGCGGAAAGATTGTGGGACGCCGCAAAACTATTTTCACGTCGAAAATGACACTTGGTCAACGTCGTATGAGAATATTGATGGGGCCGTGGTTCAAAGAAAGTTTTAAACCACCTGCATTAACGTATAAAAGTATTATAATGGTCTGTAATAATGTGGGAACGAGACCTTTTCTTTCCAATCAGAAACCGGCATATCCTAAGCACTGATTGTTATTCAAATAATACTGTGCTGTTTTTCCCCCCATAACTAAATTAATGACTAAAGCTACCTAACTTAACTAAGTAAATGACTAAATTTCATTACATGACAAAGTACGTCCAGCCTTTAGATGTATACATCTTCCAGGACTGTAAGCACCTAGTAAAAAAAGTTGAGTACTCGAAGACTTATCGTGCAGATGTGGATATTACCAACAGTGAGGTCATAGTAAAGTTGCATCACTTGGCTTACGACTGGTTATCATCTCACTTTTGACAGCATGTACCAATAGGCCTTTCAGAAGACTTTGATTCAAAATTCAAACCCTATGTACTTTTCATTGGAAATTTTATCTCCGAAATGGGCTCAGCTCACTACTAAGAGCATTTCCAAATTTTTGTGAGGACAAGGGCCCCAAATGTGTTCCTTTCCTTAGGGTCAAAGGCATGATCAGGCCCTTGTGGCATCATTATTAAGTAAGGTAAGGGAAGAAGCGATATTTCCCCATATGGAGTGACAAATTTCCTTTTTCCAGCCCTGTAAGCTAAAGGTTAGAGAAGCAAAATTATTAAAATTACTAAATTAATACGTTAATTATTAAATTAATTATATTGATTAAATTAATTATTAAATTCATAATTTTTTTGTAATGGACCCCCCTTACCAAAATCCTGGCTATGTGCCTGTCCCTATAACCACAGCTTGGCTATGGCTCTTGTGGTAACATGCTTGCCTTTGCATGCAGTTATCCCAGGTTCAACTCCCAACTGTACCCAATAAAAATAAAAATGCCCATCGATTAACTTCTTACCATGGTTCAGGGGTTGGTTCCCTAGTGCATAGGAGATTCGAATTCTTCAGGGAAAACTGTTAGTTTTAGCACAGCATGAATGGCCCTTGCTATTCTTGCATTGTAAAACTCGTACAAATCATACATTATTTTATTGCTACTATATATATATGTTGTTATACATGTGTACTCATGTTTCTTTACTCATTTGTAGTTGAGCAACAATGGCAGCTCGTTTATTTAATAATCTAGGAAGATTAGGTCTAGGAGTAGCAATTGCTGGAGGTGTGATAAATTCTGCCTTATATACAGGTAATAGTAGTAGTCTTCTTTTATATAAGTTTAACACTGGTGTCTCATTCCATCTATACAAAAAATGGCAGTTGAAATAGAACGAGCAAGTTTTTAATAAATTTCACCGCATTAAACCTCGTCTTGAGGTGTGGCAGTCTAGCTATAGTAGTGACTGTCATAAAGAGGTCACTCTGGCTAGACTTCGCATCGGACATATACTCTTCTCCCATCAACATATTTTAAAGGGAGAAGATGCCCCGATGTGTGCCACATGTGGTGAACCATTAAATGTTTTACACATTTTAACCACTTGTATAAATTTTAATCAGCAATGCTCATCGGCTTTTAATCAAAGTAATTTTACTCTTCGTGACATTTTATATGACTTTTAATCATGAACTAATTTTTAACTTTTTGTCTAACATTGGCCTTTCCACATGATGTATGATTTTTTATATTGATTTGTTTGGGACATGTAATACGTTACTTTCAGTATGTTTTTAACATTTTAGCTTTATTTTTATTTTATAACCAGGTGCATATTCTCACCTTTTTTGGCACAGAATGACTTTTACTGTCCTTACGCCATAAAGATACAACTAATCCACTTTTTATACAAGAGTTAATTTTCGAAAAGAGGATTACTGTTTATACCTATTTTACTGGATGTGAGAATGTTTTGTGCGTTTAAATTCCATGTGTTTTTAAATCATTTGTGCATCTTAATAAAGGAATTTGAACAAAAATTTTGTATCGTTATAATTTAATTTTCTAAGTTTTTTAATGAAAACTCACACTTGTTAATTGCAATTCTAATTTGGTCATCATTAATTTTATTAGAAATATTATTTTTTTATTATTGTATGGTTAGATCCGCCTTTGTTCCGTGATATCCTATGCCATTTTCGTTTAACAGGCATGAAAGTTTTCTGCTTTTTCTCGGAATTCCAATTTTTTTTGCTTCGATTTTGGAGTTAACGATATTATTTAAAAAATGCAATACATTTTTTATGGAGGGTGGGACGGCAGCAGAAAAGCTTTGTTTTGTGATTTTGAATGGGAAATGTAATTTTCTCAGAGCGTGTCTGAACATGTGTGTACATTTTTTTTTTAAACAAAAAGAAATGTATTTTGCAGTTGATGTGCATTTTTCTTCAAATCCAGCCTCCCCTCCATCTGCATATCAAAGTTCCGCTTTTTTCACTTCTGATCTCTTTCATGCCTGATTTCATTATACATGAGTTTAATACTGTAATTATATACGCTTAAGTTAGTACTACAGTGAATTTGCGATAAGTCGAATTCCTGGGGACCGATTAAAACGTCGAGTTATCGGAAGTTCAACTTAACATTTGTCGTTGATTGGACTTGTATAAAACGTAAATTACTTATCGTTTTATACAGTAACTTCGTTTCCAAAAAGCAGAATATTACATTAAGAATTAGAAGTTATTCATTTTATGAACTATATTATTTATTGCTCAATGCAACTTTTGCATTACCTAGCCATATTTTAAACGCAGGAAACGGTACTTACATTAATTATGTTTTCTCAAAAAATCGGATTCTTTTGGATTGTTTTTGAAGAAATTCTAATTTTATGAAATTATTTACCTTTTATAAAAACACGAACTGAATTTCATCTGTCCGTTCACAAAAAGTAGCCCAATGGAACAGTTAGAAATAACGGGAGGTGACATAACAAGTGGCTTAGCTGATTACATCAGAGAAAGGGACCTCATTTCAAAATTTGTTTTTGGCACAGACAAACTTTCGCTAAAAGGTTATTTTTCCTTAAGTTTGGATTCTTCTCAAAATTTCTTATTAAATCCACTTTTTGTTTCAAATTAAGGATATTTTCGTTTACATATCTTAAAACCCTATGCTTAAACAACAAAACACCTCGTATTCACTAACCACTCCCACAAACACTTCATTATCTGAAAAGTGGGATTTGGAAATGCAAACAGGAAGCTGGAAAGCTTCTGATTAGTTAAAAAACTCTTACGGTGGGTGTGACGCGGCTGAAGAGAACTTTGACTTAAGGTATCTCCACTTCGGCTTAAGGAAAAATTTTACGTTGAATTTTAATAGACAGGACTGGAATTGCATAAAAACTTCGACACACACGAATATTTGACTTATCAGACTTTGACACACACGAATATTCGACTTATCAGACTTTAACACACACTAATTCACTGTATAATGCTTGTGGTAATAAATCATTGGATATAATATTTAATAAGTTTGTGAATGTACTTACACTAAACTGACTTCTTGAAAATTATTCTTGTGTTTCAGTCGATGGAGGCCATCGAGCCGTTATCTTTGACAGGTTTATGGGTATTAAACCTGACGTAACTGGTGAAGGAACTCATTTCCTTATTCCCTGGGTTCAAAAGCCAATCGTGTTTGATGTTCGGTCCCGACCTAGGAATATCCCCGTCATCACTGGTAGTAAAGGTATGTTCTGAAAGTGTATTCATATAATAGTAGTATCTATCAGGCATAATTCAAATTAGGCTACGGTAGTGTAGTAATGGTACATTTGACTACTCTCTGTAAGTAATGCAAGTTTAATTTTGGCAGATACTTGGCTGTTGTTAGATAGTTTTTTGCCCTACAGATACGTTGTTTGGTTCTTTAGGAGAAGGTGGTTAAAATTCTACGGAAAACTGTCTGTCCTAACGCAACACATTCTTAGCTGTCTTTGTGCTATAAAACACAAATATTGGGAATTGCGGTGGTAATGTGTTCACCTATCCTGTGTCACTAATCCATGTTTATCTTCCGATGCTGAAATAAAAAAATGATGACTAACTCTTTGCTATAGTCCGGAAATTTGGTCCCTGGACTTCAAGAGATTCAAATACCTTGGGGGAAAATGTATATTTGCTGTTCAACATCGATGTAGTGCTAACGTATGTCTGTCAAGCCATTAACTTTGGTTCGATTCCAAATGGACCTTGGAGTGTGTGTCATTTTTGCTACCTACTATAGTAGTGCTGGATTTGCATATAGGCCGAGTAGGCCTGGACGTAGGGCCCTACGATTTTGTGGCCCTCATAGAGATCTTGAAGAGACCTGGCACTATTTAAATTTAAGTGTCATTTTAATCTTATTTATTAACAAATGTCAGTAAAATTTTCATTATTTATATGCTTAGATGCTGAACTTCAAAGAAAAAATCATTGTTTATTGATTAAATATCACGAAGGCCACATTTTTATGGGTCCATTCTATCCTGCCTGCCTAGGGCCCATAAAAACCGTAATCCGGCACTGCACCATAATTTTGTGTTTTTGTTTCCGTAGCAGCTGAGGTCGAATTCCTCAGAAAGTCGTAGATAAAGGTGCAGTATGGCACTTGCTATCATCGTATCCAGGACTGTCCCCAAAGGGTATGCACTGTGTGCACTGCACACTCTCAAAAAAAAAAAAAAAAATACTGAGCATGTGTCACATACTCTCAAGGTCTCAAGAAAGTTTTTGTATTTGCTAGTTTTTGGGCAACTTTCAATGAAGTTTAGCTCCCCTTTTTTAGTCATTTACAAATTTGAATAAAAATAAATGCAGAAAACCCTTTGACCCCCCCCTCCCCAAGGCCTCAAAATAATATCCTGCGTACGACCAGGAGAGGAATGAAAAACTGATGAAAGTGGCAACTGCCACCTTGGGCTTGGATAGATAACCAGTCAGCGTGGCACGGTGACATCACCAATTCCAATAACCCCGCAATTTCAATACTCTTTAATTAAGACAGCACAGCATACTCTCAATAATTTTCTTCAGGACAGCCCTGATTGTACCCGGAAAATACAAATAAATTATCGTTTTAGGGGAATGTTCTTAAATATTGGCTAAACAAAGTAGATTGTGTGGCCTACCAGGCCATTGTACATTTTTGGTCTACATATGCACATTAATTGGCCATCGCTGTTCTAGACGAAGATCTGGTTAATTAGGTGATCCAGTTAACTGAGCGATTTGGATAACTGGATGATTCAGATAATTGAAATTTCACCGTGTATCTTGATTCGCATGACAAGAAAACTTATTTTTTTTGTAGACCTTCAAAATGTCAACATAACGCTGAGGATTCTTTTCCGACCCGTGGCTGACCACCTCCCGAAGATATACACGACTTTAGGTTTAGATTATGACGAAAGGGTTCTACCCTCTATTACAAATGAAGTCCTGAAAGCGGTTGTCGTAAGTGAAATTATTAATTACAATTACCTTAAATTTCTCAATGGGAATAATTGTGAAATTTGACGAATCACTCGAATTTCAGTGTAATTATGTTGCTTACATTTTGGTTGCTTAATTGTATTCTTTTATTGTGTAATTATCGTCAGTATTGTGTTTTTATTGTGTAATTATCGTCAGTATATTTTTGTAATGTTTGATGATCTTCAATTTTGACGATTTCCATCAATTCTGATTAATGCTTAGTAATCCTTTCAATCCTTTTTTTTTTTTACTTTAATTGTAATAACGTGGATCAGATTAATGGAAAGAAATGAAAAGTAATTCAAAGGATTATAGGGGGTGGAGCTTGCTTGGAATAACAAGCGATCGAAAGAGAAATACTTGAGTTTCGAAAGCATACAAGAGCCGCTGATGTAGTTATTAAAGTAAAAGTGACGAAAGCATGATCGTCTGGGCGTATTGCAAGAAGTACTGATAATGGCAGACAACTTGAATTCTCAACTGTATCCTAAAAGACTGTTAAGGTTATGGAAATATCAGGCAAGATGAATGCACGAAGTCAGAAAACAGGTTAGACTAACATGGCAGTGAATTGCTATGAGTAGATACACTGTGTGCGGAGAGATCTCGGTGAAACCTGATTTTGTGTTATGATCAATGAAAAGAAGGATTAATATTATGTTGATAAATATATACCATCGGTAGCTTTTCTACAAAAATTCAAAATGTAAAATAAATTGAAATTAAGCGATGGTTCTTTTCTAGGGCAAATTTTTTTTTTTATCAAACTTCCTTTAACTTGAATTAGAATTGACGCTTGTATATTTCAGGCACAGTTTGATGCGAGTGAAATGATCACTCAGAGAGAAATAGTGTCACAAAAAGTGTCGGAGGAATTAACCGAAAGAGCTTCTCAGTTCGGTTTGATACTGGACGATATATCTATTGTAAGTATTGATAGTTTGAAGTTTTGTAGTATTTATATATTCTTATTATATAGTCAAATTTGGTTAACGTGAACACCTATTCTGACAAATTGCATTGAAAGTAGTTTTTGTTATTTAGAAAGCATGGAATGGTTGTGTATTACTTATTCAATTTGCTTGGGATTCCAGACAGTTTGTTAAAAGAAAATTCATATTAACGAGATTTGACTGTACTTTACAGCGTTTCTCTCTCTCTTTAAAACCCTTGCAAATGAACCTTTAAAGGAATTTTCAGGGAAATTCTGCTTAAAATATAAAACATCTTAGACACTGTTCTTTTGCTCAATCGAGGTCTCTTGTAGAATTATGATCATGAACTGCTGTTTCACAATTCTGTCCGAGTATCTATGAGATTATTGTGTATATAAGAACCAAGTGCTTTTTGAAGTTTATCCATAATTTAAGCTTCTGTTACTGAGCTTCTCTTATCATAGCAATGTGAATAAAATAATTGGATATTGGGAGCATACAAAAAGTAAGTTACATTTCTGTCCCCCAAAAATGGCAATGCTATGCAACAAGAGCAGAGCTTGCGCAGAAGAGAGCTGAGGTTTACCACTTCCTACTTTTTTGTTAAAGTACCGTTAACCGTTACTACATAGCACACAAACAAAATGGCGGATGAGCTGGAAACTTACTCCAACATTGGAATACGTGGAATGGTATGTTTTTTGTGGGCAAAATGCCACACATATATGTATATACACCGTGAAACCAATGGCTGTGTATGGACCATGTGTATTGCCGCATCCACCCATAGTGAAATGGTGCCAGCAGTTTAAAGATGGCTGCAAAAATTTGACCGACGTGGGAAGGCAAAGAAGGCGAACGATGGCTAGCATAACAAACCTGGTGCAGCATGTGAACGACATGGTTGTCAGCAATCGTAAATTGCACACATTGCAAAGGAGTTGGAAATATCCGTTGGTATTGCTCATTCCATCATACGTCACTAATTGGATTATCTCAAATTGTCTTCATACAGGGTTCCTCTCTCATTGACTTCCAAGCACAATCGAGTAAGGATTTCCTGCTTCCTTCAGTGTTATCCAAGGAGAGGTAATAATCTCCTAAGCTGCATTATTATGGATGATGAGACATGGTCTTATCGTTTCATCTCAGAAACAAAGCGATCGTTAATACCATGAAGACATTCTTCGTTGCTTGTGAGAACGATTTCAAAGTTGCCTCATCTGTGTGTGTAAGGTCATCGACACAGTTTTCTTTGAAAGTGAAGGAGTTGTGTACACTGAATTTATGTGCAAGCGCACAACCATTGATGCTGCGTTGTACTGCAAAACTGTAAAGGCGTTGTGCACAGTTGTGAAAAACAGTCAACAATGAAAAATTAAACAGTCAGTGTTCTCTTGCACAAAAATGCACCACCTCATACACAACTCGGGCTTTATTTCACAGGTTTGAAACGGAGATCTGGCAACATCCACCACACAGTTGTAATCTGTTACCTTGCGATTTTCACGTGTCTGTCAAGCTGATTTGTGGACTCCAATTTGCTACTGACGATCAGGTTAAGGCAGCTGTTCTGTGCTAGCTCCATGACCAAGGATTGGATTTCTATCGTCAAGGCATTAAACAGTGCGGCATCCTGGGAAATGTTTACAACGATTTCGTGATAATATGGAGAAATAATGTGATGTGTGTATGTTATATTGTATCGTAGTGCTTATCTCAGTAATGTGTTCTAGACCTACATTGTTCGAGTGCAACTTACTTTTTGAATGTCTCTCGCATAATGTTTGAGATGTTATTTCAACCGGAAGCACACATTGAAAAACCATATCCTCAAAAGGTCTTTGGTATTAATGCACCTAAAGCGTCAGTGAAGATGTATCCAGAATTTGAGTAAACCAGTTATATAGTTCTTCCCTCTCGCCACTTTTCCAAATGTGTGTGGGATGACTGTTTGTTGAGGAAAAAAATTTAATCAAGAGAGTAAGACTGAACAGCTTGCTAATTAGTCTCGTGCCATGAGACAAACCCACAACCTTTAGGGTGCTTCACACATTCAGAGATACCTTTGCTTGATGGTTTGCATAGTGTGGTAAAACGATTGTCTACTGTAAGGTTAACTTTGGTTTAAATCTGAACATTAGGAAATGCTTGCTTGTCCCGGTTCTGTTCTCCGAGGCCCGCAGTGGTTTGGTTTTCCTCAGAAAACTGTTTCCCATTATGGTCTACCGATGTGGGGCTTAACTCTCTCCCAATTGGGTATTAAGACACCACCTTCTATTTAATGCTACATCACATGGTCTTCCTTAAAGTTACTTGAGGTCCCTCATAATTTTTGACTTTCTACGCCACTGCTCCTTGCATCTTCAAAAACAAAGTAACTTCTTTGCATACAGATGTGTACCTTCTAGTTTTGAAAATCACTAATCTATTCATGTGAAGGATTTTCATGTTTTGGTTTATGATTGTTTCCCCCCAATGGGTAATATTTTCTTTTTTTTCCTCTTATCAGACTCACTTAACCTTTAGTAAGGAATTCACATTAGCTGTAGAAATGAAGCAGGTTGCTCAGCAAGAAGCAGAAAGAGCTAGATTTCTCGTAGAAAGAGTAAGTATATTTTTAAAATATGTAAAATACCATGGAAATATTTTCAGCAAGTTCTGACCTTTAGTTTCTCAAGTAGTGAAACTAAAAGCAAAACTTATATCAAAAAGGTTGCCCCTACAAAAGGAATCCTGAGTTTTACTGCAGATGATGTCGATAGGCTTCATACTAATTTTCTGCACCCTTTAGTCTGGGGTGTATGACTCTTTAACTGGTAGGTTCGAAGCTCCTTGAAAATTATAAATCCTAGTGTAGTACCTACCTTAAAACATGAACAGCTTACCAAAAAACACAAAATATTAGAAATATTCCATAATTTGTATTTCATTAAGAGGGGAAATGTAAGTGGGTGATGTAATCCAATTGCTGTCGGACCTATCAAAGTCTATTGTCTTATAAAAAATTTTTATATATAGACACAGTTTTTCTTTGGTAATGATCATGAGGGCTTCAAATCATTACTTTGTTAAAACTTCAATATATATATATAGACAATTTTGACACACACAGAGATTGAATAATGGCATAGGTGTATCACATGTTTCTACTGCTCAGAAAAATACATGTTTAAATCCTGTAGGTGTTGTCTCTACAAGCC
>QLNU02014802.1:48783967-48816382 GCA_006491805.2 Dysdera silvatica
CCATGGAAATATTTTCAGCAAGTTCTGACCTTTAGTTTCTCAAGTAGTGAAACTAAAAGCAAAACTTATATCAAAAAGGTTGCCCCTACAAAAGGAATCCTGAGTTTTACTGCAGATGATGTCGATAAGCTTCATACTAATTTTCTGCACCCTTTAGTCTGGGGGGTATGACTCTTTAAATGGTAGGTGCGAAGCTCCTTGAAAATTATAAATCCTAGTGTAGTACCTACCTTAAAACATGAACAGAAGCTTACCAAAAAACACAAAATCTTAGAAATATTCCATAATTTGTATTTCATTAAGAGGGGAAATGTAAGTGGGTGATGTAATCCAATTGCTGTCAGACCTATCAAAGCCTATTGTTTTATAAAATTTTTTTATATATAGACACAGTTTTTCTTTGGTAATGATCACGAGGGCTTCAAATCATTACTTTGTTAAAACTTCAATATATATAGACAATTTTGACACACAGAGACTGAATAGTGGCATAGGTGTATCACATGTTTCTACCGCTAAGAAAAATACATGTTTAAATCCTGTAGGTGTTGTCCTTACAAGCCCACGTCCCCCCCACTTTTTTTTTTACCAATTTGTATTTCAGAATTCCATTCCCTAGGTCAGCGATTATTAAACTTCTTTCTTGATTCACGCCGTCTTTAGTGTAACAGGGCGTTTCCAATGGCACCCTTGGTATTTTAAAACCATATTGGCTAAGTGTCCTTCTTGCGGTGGCCCCCCCGAAACAGAATGTGCTAAAAAGTGCGACACCACGTGCAGAACAAACAGCTTCACTGCAAAACAGTCTCAGGATGAATCAATTTTTTTGTCTTAATACATAAATAAATTGGTCCAATAAACGTTTTCTGCATTTCTATTAAAAGAAAAATTGGCATTTTATAGAATTTAGATATGTATATAGTTATACATATACATGCATCTCTTGCAGAACATTTTTGGTCAGCTGAAGGATTGTTGCAGCACATTGCAAAACGTTCCGCTTTGGGGGCGGTGCCTATGTTAGGTATCTCTGCCGTAGGTTGTAGATTTGGATCCTTTGAAAACAAGTAGGTCTCAGAATAGCAACTGTCTTTGCACTATGAAACACCCTCAACTCGGAGTGTTTTGACATGCCAATGAAACTATCGAAATTCTTCACCATACATACATACATAATATAATTAAATTCTTAAAGTTGGGAAATTATTTCTCATCGTAATCGATGATGTGGTAATATTAGACGATAAATTGCTCTCAAAGGAAAAGATTTCACAGTTCCCACCACTCTTTTGTAAGGAAAGTTTTCCTATGCACACTGCATTGAATAATTTCAAGAGAAGCGCATTAGTCCTACTTCTATTGGTAATAAGTGTGAACGATGGTTATTAGTCCCATGTAGCGTAGTGCTAATACCATCATTTATCATGCCATTTATTTAAGTTAGATTCCAGTGGTGCCGTGGGGTGAGCAGGTGCCATTTCTTTCTGTCCACCGAGATTTGGTTTTTAGGTCAGTGGATGTTCAAATTCCTCGCAGAATTTCCAATTACAGCATGACAGTAGCTCTGTTTATACCATAATATACGAGTGTAATCTATTATGTAAAATACTACCTTTCACAGGGATAACACAATTGTCAAATAATGATCAATACATAAAGCTACTGGTGCGAGTTTTCGTGGGGAAATTTATTTTTACTTAATAATTTTCGACACCCACGTAGAAATAAGCTCAAACTAGAGCTGTTTTTTGTTTAGGAGAAAAAGAGACGCCGTTCTCATCCTGGATTCGAACCAGGGTTCCTCTGTTTAGCCCAGAGCGTCCTGACCACTAGATGAATGAGAACAAGAACAACTGTCTTTTTCTTCGCATGCAAGGATGTAAAATATTATTACTCTTCATAGGGATAGCACAATTGCCAAATAATGGTCAACACACAAAGCATCCAGAGTGAGTTTTTCCTAATGGAGGGATCCTGGTTCAAATCCAGGATGAGGATGGCATCTTGTTTTTCCTAAACAAAAAACAGCTCTAGTTTGAGCTTATTTCTGTGTGGGTGTCGAAAATGATTAAGCAAAATCAATCTATTATTGCAGATTGTAATTTATGTATTCACAACTGTCGATTGAAAAAGTTGCCATCTTACTCATTTATTTTTTTATTAGGCTGAACAACATAAAAAAGCCACTGTCATAACAGCAGAAGGAGACACACAAGGTGCTGCCCTCTTAGCAAAGGCCTTTGGTGAACATGGTGAAGCTCTCGTTGAGTTGCGACGTCTAGAAGCAGCTGAGGACATTGCCTATCAAATGTCAAAATCTAGAAATATTATCTATTTACCACCTGGCCAGAATGCATTGATTTCACTTCCACAATAGAGAATTCATTGATTTCAATTTAGGGGGCATTCAAATCAACATTTTTTGTATTTAAAATGATACATAATTTGCCAAGTATTTTAGCAGAGAATGAATAACAAAATATTTGATTTATATTCATGGTAGATAATCAGTGTTAGGAATCAATGTTATGTTGGAAAATTTGTATGCTTTACTTCATTTTGTAATAAATATATTTGAGATATTGCATGTGTTTTCATTTTGAGAGTTCACTGTTTATTAAGGTGTCTCCTATATGCATGAGTGACACAAGGAACACATTTTAAAAATCGACTGAGGTGATTATGATTTGAATTTAGCAGATTTCAAATTTGAGTCACTGTATGTCAGTTGTTGACAATTTGTGCTCTGCGAAGATATTCAAAAGAAAAATAAATTATTTATAACTTATTTAATAGTTAATAGTGGACAGTTGTTTTAAAACAGTGATCTATCTCCTCCCGAGTTTTACTTGGTTATACAACTAACTTCATCCTAGTGATCATAGCCACCTTCTTGGATCTTTATCTGCTGAATTCCATTCCTAATAAGCTTAGCTGTGTGTAAATATATTATGATTCAAAGTCATTTTAATCTGTCCATCCTGTCCCATAGCACAGTTTTACACAGTCCTATAGCTTTGTCCCATAGTACAGTTTTGCATAGTCCTATAGCTTTGTCCCATAGCACAGTAAATACAGAAACATGTTCATATGTCTCCATGCACTATAATTAATTATAGTATGGGTGAATTGTGATATTTTTTAATTAATCCAGTTTACGAGATAAAGTTCGTTATATCCGTTAGTTACATTTACAAAAGCAAACTTTACACAATCAACAATGATGTCACCTCCAAAACTTCATTTACCTTTCAGATTATCTCTGTAAGGTTGAATGAAAAGTAACGAAGCAAGATTTGAGAGGTAATGGCTGCCATGATATAGTGAAGGATAGGTTATAGTAACGTAGTAAACATATATACGTGCCCATAGAGCCTGCGGAGATGAGGGTCTATGTATATATACGAGAGGGAGAGGGATTTTAATTTTTGGAAGGCTTCCGACAACTGGACTCTTGAAGGGAGGACCAGCGACAACCTTGGATCGGTGGGAGATGATTACAAACCTTTCCATCGACCTTGTACAGAAACGACCTGTACGTTATTTAATCTGGATATGAATAAAACGGTTTTCATATTAGAATTTTTCGAAATGTATTTAATGCCAATGATTATCGTTACCATCCTAATACAAAAAGGAGCATGTACCTATGTCTCAAAGCAAGACCATTGGCCATAGGGCAACTGAGACATTGTATAAAATATTTTTATGTAACATTTTATCACAAAGACATTAATTATCCTGTAAGGTCTGCTGGAAGCTGGTTATAGGATGCTCCTCATTCAAGACGTGATCAACTTTTGTGATTAAACAAAACGCCGAAGTGTCTTTCAAACACGTTATGCTTTCATGGTGATCAAACTCTGCACTAAGGGGCAATAAGACGGTTAACATGCTGTAACACCACCAACTTGAGACGGCAGAAAAAGTTAATATGAAGCCTGCTTTGCACATTCTAGGTTATTAATTCTAACAGTTTTTTATATTAAATTATATCATAATATAACCTATGTCTATGCACTGCTGAATGTCTTAAGTGCCCTCTTGTGTATTTTGTATGATTTGCTTTCGTATCACTACACGTTTTCTTATTTCATCCATCTATTTAGTCTGCGGACATGTTTCTTACGTCTCTAATGGTCTATACTGCTATTAGTAATAGAGTAGAACCTGTTTAAGTGACGATCTTTGGGACAGTGCACTGCAATGGTCACCATGCGCGACAGATTTTGACATAGGTAGGACTAAGTCCCTACCAGTTCAATCGTATAAAAGTGGTCACATTATTTAGGTGGCCACTTTACCAGGTTCCACTGTATATGTAATTCTATGAAGCATTTTCTGGTGCCATACAATACCGACGTTATTGAAGGGATTTACAACATATGTATGGTCAAATCTTTACTTAATGAGAAGTCACGAGGTCCTGTCAAAAATTAATTATACTGTTGTTTTAATGAATTTTTTTACACATCTATAGCATCATAAAATTTTAAATACGAATGGAATTTTAATATTCAAACTTCAAAGATATGCATCCATTCCACTCAACAAAATTGCTGCATATAATTTTTGTACAAAGAAATCTTAAATATTATTTCGACTGTTAGTTTGAAAGGTTATTTTTTGTCACAACACGGATTTTGTATCTTTGTAGGGCATGAAAACATTATGGGATTAAAACCATGACAAGATTGAGATTTTTTTTTTATTCAAATAGTGAACAGACTTCGTTATTTGGAGATCTTTTTTTTATAAGGTTCATAAATAGCTCATCCCAAACCTGTAGCCAAGACGAAGGAGGCAACGCAAAGGGCACCCGCTAGTATAAAATGATTGCCAGGAACAGTAGAGAATTTAGACATTGTCACAATGAACCCAAACTTGACATTTGTCTAATGGTTTTTTTTTTAGTTTTTTACAATTATGGTAATAATAATGATAATATATAATCAAGTTTGTATTTTAAATTTTATGGAGGAAGAATTGAGTGGGATTTTTTCTACTATGGTATTTCATCTACGGTGCACTTACGCTTAGGCCTTGTGGCCCTATTGGAAAATTCTTAACTCATGTCGAAAATGTTATTGTTTACATATCAATGGGGCCGTGCCCCTTCTGGCCTGGCTTACCTCCACCCCAAACTAGGGTGACCAACTTTCACGACGTGAATTTAAGCGATATTTAGTTGCAACAAGGACTAAAGTAAGTGAAGTGACAAATTTTGGGCACTTTTTTTTTGAACAAAGTAGCATCACTCTAGTAAAATGTTCATGAAATGGATAATATTAAAATTTATATAACATCGTTATACGTCACGTATAATATTGGTGAAAATGAAAGTGTGATAATATGCAGGTTGCAGTTTAGAATTCAAATTTACATGTAAATGAAGAAAATTTAACATTTTAAACATAGTGCAGGGACCACACTCGCACCAATGCCATTCGTATCAGCTTCGTAGCAGGAAAAATGACCTTTTGTATCAGTTTTGTAACAGGAAAAATGGCTTTCGGTAGTGGTTCCGTAGCAAAGAAAAAGCCTTTGCACCAGTTTTGTAGCCGAAAAAGCCTTTGCAACGATTTTGTAGCATGTAAACACCACAATATTATTATTTTGTACAAAAAAATTGGTTCACACATCAGTTTTGTAGCCGGCAAAAAATACTTTAATCAAATGAATGAGCATGATAAAAATGAAAAGTAAAATGTTTCATTGAAAAAGTGGAACTTCATGCACATCAAGTTCTTTGTTTCGTTTTTTATAATTTTGAAACCTCTTCCCTGATTTCCTCTTGAGAAGCTAAAATTGTTGAAATACGCAAATTAGCTTCTGTCAACAAAACTTCCCCACTTTCTACCTCAGATGTATTATTTCTTTGAATAGAAATTCACAGGAGCAAAAATATGACTAACGACCGCGAATTTCGTACACCACCGGTAGGTGGCGTATCAGGGAGAAATTCCTCTATTTTGATGTAAAAATACTAAAAAAATATTAATGGTTGTTAATTACAGCACATTAAAAAAAAAAAAATCAGAATTTTGTCGTTAGGTAGCGCATCAAGGACCAAATCGCACATAGAAAAAAATTATCATTCGGTAATTAAAGTTAAAACCGTGTTTTAAGTGAAAAAGTTATCTTAGTTAAAAGAAAAAGTTCTAGAAAGAGGGAGCTGCTAGCGTCCCCCCCACGGAATAGAATTATAAATTATGCGCATTGATTAAATATTTTGACACAAATATATTTAATTGATGTGTAGTAAATATATTGATTAGTTAAATTTACTACTGAATTAATCTGCAAGCAAGCCTCTGTGTGTGTAGATAACGAAAACAGAAGGGGGACATATTCCGAAATATATGCCACTAAATCTCGGTGCAAACCGTACGCTATTTTTTAAAATCCTGAGGAAATTTTTCTGAACTTTTAATAAAATGCTGGGAGTAAAAAGTTATTCAAAATATGGTAAAACTGCGAGTTCACATAAAAATTTAAAAACTTTCGATGCTTTGTAAAACAGCCATTCCTTACTACATATCATGATACACTTGCAGGTAAATTGTCTGCCCCCTTTTTTTCCCCCAGCTGTTTCACAATCACGGCTGCGTTTCATTTCGTTGTTTTAATCCAAATTCAAAGCAATTTCCATACACAAAGCTAGGCACGAAAAGTAACAGAGAAACAAGTATACAAGTCGGAAGTGTTGCGTCCGAACATAGAAGGTACGGGCCGTCCGCAAAGTGTGTTTTTTTGTTGCTTTTTTTACCAAAAAAAACATAAAAAATACGAGTTTTGAGGGGCCGATAGAAAATTGCACGTAAGGACATTTGAATGAGGTTTTCCGTGGTTTTCTTCGTATCGATCATACAGCCATAAGGTGGAATTAAATTCTGTACATCGGAAAATCTGTACAAATTAGCGTATATGGACGTGCATGTACAGAAATGCGACTAGAGAAGCTATTTTCTCCTGTCGCCTGATGCTAGTGTTTTCTAGCCAAGTAAATATTATTGGATGGAAACACTGGTAGGAATTTTTTGCATAGTCCCGTTTCTAGACGCTAGTAGCAAATAACCAGTTCATCGATGATCGCGTTACGTGGTTGCTATTAGCGAGATTAAGCGCCAATGATTTCGGGAAGAGAAAAAATAGTAAGCAGTATAACCAATAATGATGTAAGCTAGAAAAATGGCCCACTTTGTGAAATAAATAAGTGATTTTGGCGCAAAAATGGAAATATTCATGCTTTTGCCGCAGCATTTTCGATTTGGCGCAGTTTGGCATAGGCGTGTGATCCCTGCATATGCATAGTGTAACTTATTCAATAAAAATCAACGTACGTTTCAGATGGACCATGACTCTCTTGTCAAGAATATGCATGTGTCGTATATATTTGTGACGAGGGATGGCTCATTTTGGCCCAAAACGTGTTTCCAGTCATCAACAGTCCAATGGCGGTGTTGGCGGACCTAGACGAGGCATAAAGCTTTGTGCCGTGCAGTCAACAATGGTACACAAGTGGGCCTTCGGCTTCGAAAGCCCATATCAATGATGGTTCGTTGAACAGTTCGCACGCTGACACTTGTTGATGCCCCAGCATTGAAATCCGCGGCAATTTGAGGAAGTGTTGCACGTCTATCTCGTTTAACGATTCTCGTCAGTCGTCGAAGGTCCCGTTCTTTCAAGGTCTTTTTCCGGCCGCACCGCTGTCGGAGATTTGATGTTTTACCGGATTCCTGATATTCACGGTATACCCGTGAAATGGTCGTACGCGAAAATCCAAATTTTGTCGCTATCTCGGAGATGCTATGTCCCATCTCTCTTGTGCCGACTATAACGCCACGTTCAAAATCACTTAAATCTTGATAACCTGCCATTGTAGCGGCAAGAACCGATCTAACAGCTTTGCCAGACATCTCTTGTCTTATATAGGCGCTGCCGACCGCATCGCGTTACGCTGATTGGTTGCAAAGCTCCGTTATTTGCATACGCACGCCTGTACCAGTTTGGCCACTTCAGTGTACAATAAATTAGTTTTAAATTTACATGTTCCACAGTTCTAACCTATATGTATTTGCTCAGTGATGCTGCAGAACTAACCATGTTTATTATTTTCTTGTGCAAATTTTAAAAACTACAGCTATAGCCATAGTTAATTGCAACCATTAGTTCTGACTTAATTAGCTCGAAGTTACTTCGATTTCTCTGATCAGACCATTATTGTTCACCAGTGAACATTTTTTTTTCAGTATGGGCATTTATGTTTGGGGTGCTTAAAGCAAAGCCTACTATCATTAATGTTTAGTACATCAATTTGTTTTTTAAATCGCTGAAAATATTTACCAAATTTTGTTCTATACTTAGTGTTTTTATAATACATAATTAGAATTTCTTAATTTTGATGGTTATGATATAGTATACGGGAGAAATAGAATGTGAGAGTCAGGAGAATCTTAAAAAAATTAGCTGAAATACGAAAGAACTTGGGGGGATGGTGGAAGTTTAGTCTCCCTACAAAAAAGTTTATCAGTATATGGGTATATATTTATTAAATTATAATTAATTAGTGGGTTTTAAATCACTTTGAATCTGCTTTTGTTTTGCCTGTGATCAACAGAAAGGGTAAGGTAAAGGTTATATGTAAATGTAACGATCATGGTCTTCGTTGTATTCATTAATTGAAACTTGGAAATAATTGAATTGGAAATATCAATACATACTATATACAGATTAAATTTGAAACCTGCTAACTTTAAATACAGACCTTAGTCTATTTTTAAAATGAGCTTGTTTAAATCCTACTCTGTAAAAAAAAAAAATTACATTGCATTCCAGCTTCTTTAACATTGGATTTTTTAGTCTTGTATGCTTGTGTCTCCTTAATTCAGCGTTGCAACCAACACAGAACGACAACGATTCAAATTTGAACTGATTAAAAAGAAAGAAATAACTTCAACTAAATGATTTAATATTTTATTAAGCAATAAACTTAAGCTTGGCAGTCAAAATACCCCAAGCACTATACCGAATAAATAAATAACACAATTATATTTTGCCATTTTTTAACTAACAAGCTTTGATCAGTTATAGCCAACATCGTCATCTCTAATAAACCAATTAACAAAGAGAAATTGAACACATGGTTACACAATAGTTCCAGGGTCCCCATTCACCATGGAGAAAAAAAAAAATCCCTGATTTTTCAGGCCCCTCTGACTTTTTGAACAAAATTCCCTGATCGCACACAAAACTTTGTACTGAACTTAAGTTTCGGGAAAACAGAATTATGTTTGCGTGAAATTTAACTATTCAGGATAGGCTAGAAAGGTTTCCCCCGACTTTTCCAGGTTCAACAAATAAATTTTGTTTCCCCTGACTTTTCCAGGTTCCATGAAAAAATTTCATTTTTTCCCGACTTTTCCATGTTTGACGAAAAAATTCTGTTATTCCCTGACTTTTCCGGGTTCGATGAAAAAATTTTGTTTTTCCCTGACTTTTCCTGGTTCAAACAACAATATCAATCAACGTTTATTGGCGTAGTGATACCAACGCCGATGTTATGGAGTGATTAGATGGTGAAACGTTCGAAAGAAAATATCAAGCATTTCGTTGATTGGGACCTGAACCAAAGACCTCCCACTTGCGGTAGAACTTTACCCACTTATATAAATCGAACACTATGCAGATTAAATCAAACAACAATATCAATCCAGCGTTGTGCGTGTAGTGATATCAGCAGCCTTTGATGCTATGGCGTGATTAGATGGTATGAGAAAGAAAAATAAATATTTCTGCGTTAGGTGGGATCTGAACCCATCACCAACCTTCCCACTTTGCGGACGAAGGCTCTACCCACTTATATCATCCAGGAACACTGCATGAATTAAATCAAACAACAATATCAATCAACGTTTATTGGCGTAGTGATACTAACACCGATGTTATGGCGTGATTAGATGGTGAAACGTTCGAAAGAAAATAAATATTTCTGCGTTCGGTGGGACCTCCAGGTTTTCCAGGTTCGACAATAAATTTTCATTTTTCCTTGACTTTCAGGGACAATTTCAGGTTGAGTGGGAACCCTGTAGCTCCCATAAATAATAACTGCTACATGAAACCCAACTGTCATCCACCTCATTACATAAACCATTCCTCGATGAATAATAGTGGTTACATATGTATATAGCATTGACTACATGAGGTATAATATACTACTACAGTATCAGTATTGTGTACAAAATAAGTACTGTCATAGAAAACGTAACATTGTTAGTACATTTCTGTCCCCAATAATATAAATTCAGTTTTGTGACAAAATGAAAACAGCAGGAGACGGCACATTACGTTACTTTGAAAGGGATAAACTACTAAGCACGATACCCAAATCATGATACGTTTACAGATACAACTAAGCTTATTGGGGAATAAAACCTTGCTTAGTGAGTTCAAAATTTGTGGCCAGCCACTGGAGAGCTCCGCTAAAATAAAGTTACCCTTTACAGATAAATTACTTTAAAAAAATTTTTTTTTTCTTTTTGGTGCCTGATGGGAATCGAACCCACAACCTCTTGATGCTCAGTCAAGTGCTCTTTTTCACTGAGCCACACGCATCAATTGCACAGGTGAGTTTGATCAATTTCTGTAGCCCAATGGGAAAAAGCACTTGACTAGTAATCAGATTATGGGTTTGATCCCCACAGAGGCGCCAATAAATCGCTCCTTTCTTTGTGAGTAATTTATTACTAAACATTACCACATCATCGGCTATGATGAGACTTGTTTAACTTCCATAAATATCTTTTACAAATTTAATTAACCTCTTCTTCAATATTTCCTTATTCGAAATCAATGACATGACATTGACACTTCCAATGTTTCATATCTATGTTGGATATCAAACCAAGCTATATATATTTAATTAAATTAACTATGAAATAGAAATAACTTTATTCAACTGGTATACAATGGCTGTTTATACATCTGTTACGATATTATTTTGACGATACAATTGACGCTTGTTTACATTTGGATAATATTGACAATATAGGTTAGATATGGAGGCAAGTACAAAGCAAAAGCTTGTTGTGATGAAGGAAAATTATTATTATTATTTTTAACTTCAATAATTGTTTGTAGATCTGTAAAATAACAAATAGCAGAGTTACTCATATTGACAGAAAAACTTAACTGACTTATCTGGCAAAATTCTATTAATTTCTTTAACTGTTTTCTGTGAATGGAGCTGAATTTATGTTGTGGGGAAAATGACTTCACATTCATGAGAGATTTAGCTATTCTACAAAAGTTGGGGAAGTTTGCCCTACGTTTTCCAGGTTTGACCTGAAAATCTTATTTTTCATTGCTTTTAGGGACACTTTCTTTGTTTCGCTTTCTTTTTGGTTTTACGGCTCAAAGACTACAGTGGTCATGCTGCGCCGGGACCTACTGTTTTCCGAGGAATCCGAACCTCTTAAGGCCTAGGGAACCAAACCCCGGACTACAGTGAGCAGTGCGATCTTTATGAGATCTCTGAGTAAGCATTCTTTACACTGCTGGGAGTCGAACCCGGATTTAGGGATGCTTTCAAATTTCCTGGTAATTCCAGATGTGTCGGAATTCTGAATAGTTATGCATCCCATACAAAGAATTAGTAAGGAACACCCATGAATAAAGTGGTTTTATTTTTATAAGCTATCAAGGGATCCCCCCCTCTGTCCATTTTTAGTGACGGATTAAACCTTTAAAGATCCCAAGATGCAACCAGTGTTTGAGTTACTTTAAAAATATTGAATTTACTTTTTAATTAACAAAACTATAATATACACAAAATAACTATTTTTTTTTAGGTCATATTCACACTTCTTCTACCTAGTGATCCACCATTATGCTCAGGGTTGACTTATTCATAAAGTGTATTTGGTTGTAAAATGGGTGCATACTCCAATTTTGCTTCTGCCTCAAGTCAATCAAACTCCTTTAGTTCAAAAATTTGTCTCATTGAATGCATAACTATTGGAGCAGTGGTTTTCAACGATTTATACCCATGCATCTCTTTCACAATATCATTCCCTATTTTAAGACTTTTTTTGGCTAGAAACAATATAGTTTGAGTCTACCAAGTTATAGAAAATCCCCATTCCCTTGCAATATTTCCCTCTGGTTTAGAACCCTTGCATTAAAAGATACTAGCACCATATGAAAATTTTAAAATCAAAATCATTGTTTTGGCTAAGAATACATTCCAACAGCAGTCTAAGTATAAATACTGCAGAAACCTAGCTGAGAGGGAAAAAATTATTTATTTTTCGGTCCCTGCAAGTTAGTTAATTGGATTTTAATGATGGAAGAACAAAGAGGGCCAAGCTGCGCCACCTCAAGGAAGACAGGAGATGTGAAGGGTTAACGTGTCCCCCAACCTATCAAACACCTGCTTTTATATTAAATAATTGTTATTATAAACAATCATTTGCACTGGTGACTACTTATGTGAATGATATTTTATGAATATAAATATATAAATAAGATGCATAAAAATGAGTATTCATGAACACACTGTTTCGTTAACACAAATATTTTACTATAAGTTATATATATATCATATCAATATCTTATTCTTTAGTCTTTTCCATAAAAGCTTAAATGAGATTTTACACTCATTAGTTTTTAATAATGACATTTTTTTTTTTTGGTTGAAATTGAACTTCACCATACTTTTCATAACAGTTTTCTGTCACACCATTAGTATTTTATGTAACCAAGCATTTATGAAAAACGTTAATTTATTTTTAATTTTATAGAAAATTTATCTTTATTCCTAGGTGAGTCTGTGGTTACGGATATTGAATATATGTGATAGTTCCATTCAGTTAAAATAATATTTATTAGAGCTTTAAATGCTTAGAATAATTCAACAATAGATGCCAATAAATAAATTAATACACTCAAATACATAAAGAGAAATTTAGTACACCTTTTCAGTGAAGCCTTCGTGGTATGTGTGCACACGTTGATGGTAAACGGAAGACTGATTTGATTTTAGAATTCGGAAAACAATTGCACGTACTGTTGCCAAATACAAAAAAACGGAATTATAATTATACTTGTTGCCAGATACGTAAAGTAAAATCATGTATATATATGGAAAACATCTTGTAAAAGGAAACAATTTGGCATTTTGCCAATTTTAGAAAATGAACTTATTTTAAGTTTGCTTTTCTTGCGTTTCTAAGTGGCAACTGTTAAGAAAGCCTGCGAAGTGAACATTCAATCGTGGGAGCCCACAATATACTCCTTTTTTCTAGAGAAAGGTAGTTTTGTTCGTATTGTTTTGTCTCACAAAATATGTAAATGTTCCATTAATGTATAATAATCAGCACAGCAATATACACAAGCTTGTACATATATAGTAAACCCTTCTTAATGGACACTCCTGAACAGCAGACACTTCTCCATCTTCCAATCCTATTGTTATATCCTAACTCTCTTGAACAGATATTCTGGTCTCGGGGTGTCTGCTTAACAGAGGCTTTAATATACACTGCAGCACCCATTCAATGAAATAAATGCATTTCTCTGGAGTATGAGTAGCTACAAAGCTTATAATCATTAAAAACAGCCTCGACATTAATAGAACGTATATATTGAACCTTCCATAAGTAATTTAAAATACGTAGCTGCAAAATTGCATTTTATTAATGAGGTCAAATACAGTGAAAGATATTATTACCCTTCTCAGGGATAACACAATTGCCAAATAATGGTCAACACACAAAGCCACCAAGGCAAGTTTTTTGTGAGTTTTCGTGGGGGAATTTATTATACAATAATTTTTTTTCAAATTATTGTATAGTCAAATACATTACAAGCAAGTTGTGATTGATATAAAGTAATGTGTTCTGTATAGAAATATATCAATTAATGACTATTTCTGTTTAACAATGGAATTTTAAGGTCCTAGAAAATGCTTCATAGAATTGTGCCTATTTCAGTTAAATTCTTTTTGTTGTTTAATTACGTGTTTCCCTGTTCCTTGAAAATCATTAATGGGAAAGTCCTGTATTTATAGATTGAGACAGAGCCCATGATTTTTAAAAAAAGAGGGTGATGAAAACAAGACACACAGAAAGCTTTCAAAAGCTGAGCAGAAAGGCCAAGAAATTTGTTAATGTAAGATATTATTACCCTTCACAGGGATAACACAATTACCAAATAATGGTCAACACAAAAGCTAAAGGCAAGTTTTTTTTTTTTTGGTGAGTTTTCGTGGGGGAATTTATTATACAATAATTTTTTTTTCTAAAATTATTGAATAGTCAAATATATTGCAAGCAAGTTGTGATTGATATAAGTAATGTGTTCTGTATAGAAATATATCAATTAACGACTATTTCTGTTTAACAATGGAATTTTAAGGTCCTAGAAAATACTTCATAGAATTGTGCCCATTTCAGTAAATTCTTTTGTTGTTTAATTACGTGTTTCCACTGTTCCTTGAAAATCACTAATGGGAAAGTCCTGTAGTAAATAGTTTAATAGCGATTATTTCTATTTATATTTATAGATTGAGACAGAGCCCATGATTTTTTTTTAAAGAGCGGTGATGAAAACAAGACACACAGAAAGCTTTCAAAAGCTGAGCAGAAAGGCCAAGAAATTTGTTAATGTAAGATATTATTACCCTTCACGGATAACACAATTGCCAGATAATGGTCAACACAGAAAAGCCTCCGGGGCAAGATTTGGAGTAAAAGAGACCCCCTTTTCTCCAAATATAAAAAAAGCTCTAGTTTGAGCTACATATACGTGGGTGGCAAAAATTATTGTATAATAAATTCCCCCACAAAAATCTCGCCCCGGAGGCTTTTCTGTGTTGACCATTATTTGGCAATTGTGTTATCCCTGTGAAGGGTAATAATATCTTACATCCTCATATACGGAGAAAAATGCGTTTGTTCTTGTCCTCATTCGTCTAGTAGGTCAAGACACCGCAGGCTCAACGTGGGGACCCTGGTTCGAGTCCAGGATGAGGACGGCTCCTCTTTTTCTCCAAATATAAAAAAGCTCTAGTTTGAGCTATATGAACGTGGGTGGCAAACATTATTGTAGAATTTGTTAATGTACACAATTATGTCTTAGGGTGTCGAAAATGTAGTTACAGTAGAATTATAGACAGAGAGTGCCAGAGATAAGCTTGTATCCTATGTATGACCAACTTTAGTTACACATGAATAAATTATTTTTGATTGATTGAGAGACCGAAGATTTAGAGAAACCGTATTCTTCTAGACTGTCGGTTATCTTGAGGTCAGATTAAAACAAACATTTATATAGGGAAAAATTCTATATCATTGTCTATCAATGATAGATGTGGGTGATTGTCTATCAATGATAGATGTGGGTGATTGTCTATCATGGATAAATTATCCGTGATAGACAATCCACGAAATTTTATAAATACTGTCAAATAACCACCATTAGCTCTGGAAAGGATCTTTTTTGGCCATAAAAGTGCTATTTATTGATAGAAGACATAGATTAATTGTTACAAATATTAAGAAGGAATTGTATACATAAAAAAAAAGGACTGTGATTAGTATTAAATCCATCATAATAAAAATTGTACTTGATAAAGCATATAATTTTCGGTATATCGTATATTTCTACTCAGCAGATAATAATAAACCTATTCCCTTTAAAACGCAGGACATATGATTTTCAAGCAAGTTAAAAATTATTTAAGTGCATGTTCGTTCATTTCAGGAGCATGTTTAGTCATTTTAAGTGTATGTGTGTACTTATTTTGAGGTTTTTAGTACATATATGCATGTATATTTTGATGTTTTTTAGTGCATATAATCCAGGCTTTACTAATGGCTTTCAAACGGTGCCTGTGTAAGATTTTCATGTCCCCTAGGCTCGAAGGATAGAATGGGCCACTAAAGAATGTGGCCCTCCTGATTTTCAATCAATAAATTACAATTTTTTTTTAAAGTAATGAAAATTTCAATAAAGTAATGAAAATTTCCCAGATGGTTGTGAATAAACAAGATTAAAATAACGCTTAAATTTTAATAACATAATGCTTCTTCAAGTGGCCCTAGGTTTGGAACTACTTGATCTATAAGTAAATGTGACACTGCCCCCCGAAAAAATCTGTAATTTTCATCTTGACATTTATTAATGAAATTTTGTTGGTTAAATGAACTTTCAGTTTTAGGGGAGTGTGTGTCAAGAAATTGAGAGGTGTAGCGGACTCCCTGTATCTGATACAGATTTCCCTACTTGGGACAAAATTGCCTTCATTGTAACAGGTTTCATCATTATATTCAATGCTGTAATAATCCATATATTTAGTAAGGAGTAGACTAGGAAACTAAACGTGTAAAAATTTCATCGCTATAAATGATTTTCACTGTACAAAATATCAAGTGTTCATTTATAATAAAAGAAATGAATAATGTATTACATGCAGATGATGTGATCGAAGTTGCATGATGTTATTACATATTGAACCATCACAGTAAAAATCGATGGTGGGTGATTTATAATTTGGGTAACATTTTTTTTTTTTCAGGGAAAAAAAATGCAAAATTCAAGGACGGTTAATGTTAAAAGCAAACAAGTTGCCCTTAAATATCATTCCCAGAGAATTTAAATCATTCTTTTGCTTGGAAACGTCATAGACCAAACACTGTCATGTTCCAAAAATGGAATATGTGATTTAGAACCTGTATATCAATTTTATATTTAACTATAAACAATTCTCAGCAGTGCAACATTAGATATTACAGCCTCTCTTTCTCTCTCTTTTTTTTGTATATGCATATGAAATATTTTGTAATTCTCTATCAAATTGGATTTTTGGAAAGTTACATTTCAAATAGCAACAAAAATGCAAAAACATAGCAAAGTTCTAAATACTATTTAAAGAAATCCATTAATTTCAGAAGCCAAAGTTTAAGATAAAAAATATACTCCAAGACAGTATTTATACACATATAAAAAAATGGAGCATTTCAAATATTATTTACCTGCACGATGTTTCTTCAAAACCCCTATTCTATTTTGGAAACATTGGCAGGTAAAGGGTTAAGACAGTGATCTGGATGCTATCATGGGTAAGTGTAAAATCTATGCATCTGTAGTCCCCCTTCACCACATTCCCGATTATCATTGATTTAAATCAGGGATACCCAATTTGTTTTGGAGATCCGTTTTAAAACTTGCCAGGCTTCCGCAGCCAGTTAGGATGTGTACACGAAATGGGTCTGTAGTTGGTCCGCCATTTGATGGCTTATAGTTTAAATTATATTAGCTTCAATTTTAAATGCATAAAGAATATCCATATACATAAATTATTATTATTATCATAAAAGGGAAGTACCTGTCTTGTTAAAAAATGTTTTATACTTCCTGAGGGAGAAAACGATTCTCTTTCGATATGAACAATGCAAAGATAATAGATAAAGTTTTCCATCATCTATCAGATATAGATATCAGTACATTATAATAGCTTAGTAATATTTAGGTGGCAATGATTCCCCGACTCATACGCAAGAAGAACACAAAGGATGTGTGCCGTCGATAGCGATCTTCACGTTCCTCTGGCCTACCTCTAAAATCAATGCAACGAATAAGAGATATTTACACACCACTGGCAAATGGCAGTTAGTAAGCATTGTTAATTTAATTTGAACACTGTGACAATTGTAAGTGAACATTTAAAAACAGTCACACTAAACCACACGTGAAGCAAATTAACTCTCTACTTCTATGGGTGCATGTGTCTGCATTGTCGAAGAATCTGTAGAGTCAACAGCAGAATCTACATCAGGGCACTGCACATCTTCCAATGGTGTTGCATGGGCTCTTTCGCAACTTTTTGTCTAAATGAGAAATACAAAGTAACTGGTTAATGATGAAACTAAGTTACATAATTAACACAATCTCATAATCTATGTTTTTTTTAAAGTTCAAAGAGAGAGCAAAGGCCATGTTGTGTCAGAACCTAGTGTTTCGTTGCTAAAGGAACCAAACCATGAATTGTAGAAAAATAACCTGCCTTATATGATACCATTCATAGTAAAACCTGGGTTCATAGCACAATATACAAATGCATTATTAACACTATGCTAGTGGATTTACATTTTCAACCGGGAAATCCAAACCTTATAAGGAACCAACTCTTGCTGCACTACCCTTCCCTAAGTCTAAAGTGAGTATTTTTTCCCATCGTTAAGAGTTAAACACCAGTTTGCTTGTGTTTTACGATGTAAGGGGGAGCCAGGATCATGGTTTGCTAGCAATTACAGTGTCATCTTCCCTCTCCTTCCCTTCCTTAATCTTGAAGGAGATTTGCTTTTTTAAAGAAAAATCACCATTTTGCTTTGTTTATCACAAGTTTTTTAACTTCTCTCCATGTTTTACCCTTCATCTTAAGTTTATTCCTATTTCTCTCTTTAAGGAGTTCAAGTCTGCAACTTGTCCACAAATACTGTTTGGTTTCATTCCAAGTGTGCGACTTAAACAACTATGTGTCTTTCGGTGAATTACATAATTTAATTAACTTACATTAGAAGGGTTTGATTTCATTTTTAAAAGTTGGCAACGTGAAATTAAAACACTGTCGCTATATATGCATAAAAGGCTCTCTAAAGTATTTCAAACATATAATTTCCCGGTGTCAGTTTTTTTTTGTTTTTTTTTTACATAGCAACATTCAAAGAACTTGTAAGTCTGACAGGATTAAATTTAAAAACATAAAAAATAAAAATAAATAAATTCGGCAAAATGTAACAGACATGCAGTTGCAATAATTTTCCACAGTATTGCAATGTATATTGAGTTATCTTTAATAATGTTTTAATTAACGATTACTTCTGCTTAAAGATGGTGTTGGTGGTATTTTGCGCCCCTTGCAGAATTACACACATTCTGCAAGGGCATGTCGTTTCTGTTTAACTGCATTCTATCTCTTGAAAGTTGTTAATGAGAAAATTTTTATAACACAGTGATAATCACTGTGTTACAGATGTCATAATTTATACTTACTGTGCTTTCTGGTGGAGGTACTATTGGAATTGCTGCTTTAGGGCGTTTCTGAGGAACCTGTCTAACTTGTGGAGTTGTGCCTAATTGGGGTTGAGGGTAATAGTATGTAATCCCACTCTGATAAATATCTGGAGTCTGGGACTAGAAAAGCAAAAAACCAAAACAAATCATCGGTCAGACAAATCAACAATTGTCAGAAAAAACAACAACAACATTGCTCTGCATTAAACACTCAAACTTAAGTATTTTACTAATTTCTGCTCATCTATTTCCATACATATACACAATTTTTCAAAAACTTTAGCAGAAATCTCAATCCATTTGCAGTAAATACTTAAAAAACAATACAGAAATACCTTCATCATTGCACTTATTATTTTTTAAATATGTAAAGACCACTGAAATCTAACATCTGTGTATAACAGTTATTTACAAACAAGTTATTTTATGGCTATTCAGTTTAAATGAGATCCTAACAAATAAAATGAAAATCACAGCTATTGCACCAGTTTACTAGGTTTGTATCGTTTTGCGGTTTACTACAAAATGAGGAGAGTTCCATTAATTCAATTTTGACGTGAAGACTTTGAATTTTCCACACAAATTATTATATAAAACGACGGTATCTTCCACAAAACCTTATCTACAGAATGTTTCACTCACTCTCAACCCCCAGATTTGACCATATATTAATCAAAGTAATGGTCGTGATTTACTAAAAATTGCTACGGGCGTATCTTGGTGTGTGAGAAGCGTGGTGACATCAAAGAAAACGTTGGAAGTGATCGCTACGAGCACCAAGGCAAGCCTGCACATGCCTCTACATATTACAGAAGACTGCCACCACCAATATACCGGGAGTCACAGCATCAATTTCTTGCTGAATGTTGTCTTTCAGTTGCATAAGAGTCTGTGGCTTGTTGCGAAACACCTTCCCCTTCAGCATGCCCCATAAGAAGAAGTCTGGTGGGGTAAGATCAAACTGTACAGTAAATTGCCACTGGCACGTCTTTATGGACTCCATTTTCGAGTACATGCGGACAATAAACACGTTCTGTTTCAGTGTATACTGACCCATACTTGGAACTGTACTGCATTCAAACACAAACTATACTGTACTCTTGATCACAACACGAACACGAGACCACACTCTCATAGCTGCAACATGTAAGCAGTGGTGGATTAAGCGGTTGGCGGCCACCAGGGGCCCCGAGCTCGAGAGATTCCTAGTTAAAAACTGCCACAACATAAAAAACGAAAGATTCAATATTTAATATTATTCACGTATCATACGTATATAAGTACAGAACGTTCTTTTATTAAATTAAGGCTAATTAAAAATCATGGTAATTCAACAATGAGTTCCATAACGATTAAATGTTACTGTCAAAAATGTAGTTTCACCATGTATAATTAAATAAGCGAAATGAGAATTAAATTATAATGGCGGAAACCAATAACGCCATTTTTCTTATAAAAAGCATTTAAAATTAGCATAAAGAACATTTACAAAGAATATTAATATATGTTGTTAAAACATGAGAAATAATAAGAACGTAAGAAACTGATAAATAAATAATCAGAAGTGTTGATAAATAAATAGCCAGAAATGCTATTGAATAATAGTTCGAAGTGTATAAAGAGAGAGTGGAACTTTTCCTAATGTAGATATTATTTCGAAAATATTTTTAACAATGCCAATATCAAATGCAACAGGTGAAAGATATTTTTATGTTTTAAAATGCATTCAAAACTATCTAAGGAGTACGATAGGAGAGGACAGATTGAACAACATGGCCATATTATACACAGAACAAGAAATTTCGGACAAAGATATTGCAAAAATAATTGATGAATTTGCTACACAAAAATCGGGATGTAAATTCACATAGAAAACATTTTTTAAGCACTCAGGTAACTTAGTTTACTGAAAATTTTTGAAATAATTTCTGATTTTTCTTGAAACATGCAAGTGTTGCATTTATTATCAGCAACATATTGCCGGTTTAAGGAACTCACTAAAAATTTACTACTGAAATCCTTTTGAAAATACTATCAGTTTCTTACATAATTTTTTCTTCTTTGGGGCTTGGGAATAAGCGTAAGCAGAAAGTCTATAAAGGGGGGTTATAGGTTGGAGCGTCATTTCAATTCCCCAAGTTATAAATTGTTGTCATTATTATATTTATCAAATAACGTGATCGTGTTCTTCTTTCTAGGATTTATGCTAATAATATCACATTTTGTTTATAATCAGAATAATAGTTTTCTTTCTAGTGCTAATAAATATTTTTATTTTCGTATTCCATCATTACTTCAAATAGCTTTTCTATCAGGTTATGTGCCCATGCAATGCTTACATTGCGCTTTAGATATTCTGTAGACGGCTTCTGATTCATAAGAAGAAAACTCCTGTTGTATATTTCCATTCGAAAATGGGCGAGGTTGCAACAGTAATAGAACTTCAAAAGCAATTAGAAATGCTTCAATTGCGAATAAGTGAAAAAAGGGCTGCTGTAGCAACCACAGGTGGTGGTTTGCCCGAATCAAAGCATTTAGATGGACAAAACTACAGAGAGTGGAAGTTTCTAATAGATGCTGGACTTTGGTGTTGTATTGAGTCGTCAAATGGAAGTGTGCCTGATTCTAACTTAGACCAACAAGCATTGGCGAAGATAAACTTTTCTGTCAAGTTAGTCATCATTTCAGAAACAAGAAAAGCAAAAATCGCAAAGGAAGCACGGGAATATTTGAGAAATATTTATGAAGATAATGGAGTTGTTCATAGAATTGGCTTATACGCGTCGCTATTCCGAACGAAGTTTCATGAACTTAGCTCCATGACAGCATATGTAAATCATATCATATCCATCTCAGAACAACTGGAAAGTGTTGGTAAACCACTCGATAGTTAAACAGTTGGAGGCATAATCTTTGAAGGACTTCCAGAAAACTTTCGTCAACTTATTCTCGGAATTCAAAGTTCAAATCAAATAATATCTGTGGAATTTGTAAAAAAATGCATTATTACAAGCAAATGTGAAGGATTTGTGTTCCGTTTCAGCCAATCCTTCCAACAAAGCATACTATAGCACTTGGAAGCATAAAGGTCCATAAAACTCGGAAAACAAAAACCATCGAAAACGCTGCTTCAATTGTCAGAAATTTGCAGGACATATTAGTGCTAATTGTCCCGAATTACCCTATAAATCGAAGATTCAAAACACAAAAACTTTGAATAGTTTTTATGATGGTTCTAATTCTGATAAGAATAATGAATGGATTTTAGACTCTGGTTGTAATATTCACATGACTCCAAAATGTGATATTTTTGAAATTTTTCAACCACAAGAGAATCGAATGATAGACGTTGCAAATGGTAACAGTGTGCCGGCAAAAGGAAATGGAGTAGTCAAAATTCCATTATCAACAGGGATCATTGTAACAGCAGATGTGATACATGCTCCTGACCTCACTTCAAATCTGCTTTCCATTTCATAAATTACGAAGAAAGGAAAGAGTGTTATATTTGATGAGAACAGTTGTAGAATTGTATCCACAAAAATCAACGTGTCTAAAAGGAATATGATTGCAACTGCAACTCACGGAAAATGATTATATCATCTTGACGTTCCAAAATATGTTGTATCAACTGCTACTTTAAATAATCACGATGTTTGGCATCGTCGATTAGGTCATCTAAATAGAAGAGACATGGATATACTTAAAAACTGGATGTCACATGGGATTGATTTTGAAGTAGACCCACACAAACAATGCATATCTTGTGTCAAAGGGAAGCAGCACAAACTACCTTTTCAAAGATTGTCTATACACAGAGTTAGAAATCCTTTGGAATTAATTCATACCGATTTATGTGGTCCGATGGAAGCGGTATCTGTTGGTGGAGCATGGTATTTCATGTCAGTTACCGATGATTATTCCCACATGCCTTTTGTTTATTTTTTAAAGACCAAAGATGAAGTTCAAATGAAACTTGAAGAATTTAAAATACTTGCTGAAAATCAAACAGGTAAACACATTAAAGTTCTTCCATCTGATAATGGGGGTGAATATATAGGTTATTCTTTTACACAGTTTCTAAAATCTTTTGGAATTCGTCATCAGACTACAATTATTTAGACTCCTGAACAAAACGGAATTGCAAAACGACTCAACAGAACGCTTGTTGAAAAAGCGTACACTATGTTGATTGATGCAGGTTTATCTAATGATATTTGGGCAGAAGGTATTTACACAGCTAACTACCTTAAAAATCGTTCACCAACCAAGGCACTGAAAAATATGACTCAAATATATATAACCATGCCTTCATATGACCAAGTCTGGTCAGGTAGGAAATGTAATCTGTCTCACTTAAGAATTTTTGAATGTAAAGTGCTTGTCAATATTCCAAATAAACAACGCAAGAAATTGGACCCCAAGTCAACTGAAAAACCATTTGTTGGATATTGGGAAGATATCATGGGATATTGTATTATTGATTGCGAGACAAAGAAACTTTCAGTAGCTCAAAATGTTGTTTTCTTTGAAGATGAATTTATTGCTAATAATACAGTTGAAAATATATCAACAACGTACAAATCCAGAGTAAAATTATATTCTTTTCTCTGAAACAGAGTTTGTTGCAAAGCATCTCATGAAAGAGACAAATACATGCATATACAATGAAGATTTTGTAGTCAATCAAGCTAATCTCTGTTGGATTGGAGTCCTTCAATCATTTGAAGTGGCTATGGCCACTTTAAATGATTAAAGAATGAATAGTCCAGAATACGAAAATTGGAAAATGGCGATGGATGAAGAAATAAAGATCTTAAAAATAAAACTTGGGAAATTTGTAGTTTACCTCCTAATAAAAAGGCAATTAAGAGCCATTGGATCATCAAAGTTAAGCATAAAGCCCATGGAAAAATCGAACGTTATAAAGCTCGCCTTGTGGCGAAAGGTTATTCTCAAAAGTATGGTATCGACTATGAAGGAACTTTTGCACCAACAGTTCGGTATAACTCAATAAGATTCCTAATTTCTCTTGCTGCAAAATATAACTTGGATCTTGATCAAATGGATGTTGAGACAGCTTACTTCATCCAAAGCTTAAAAAAGAGATTTGCATGGAATTTCCTCATGACCCAGAACATTTTCCTCGCCAATATCGACATCTTAAGAAGAAAGTATATGGATTAAAACAGGCTAGTCGTGCGTGGTATCACAAACTTGAAGAATCGTTAAAGGAAATGGGCTTACAAAAATCAAAATCAGATCCTTGCATTTTTGTCAACTGTGAAGGGGGGCAAATGCTATATGTCGCAGTTTATGTCGATGATTTATTAATCATCTTAAGTGATAATAAATACCATGAAAATGTGACTTAAAGATGAGCTAAGTAAATGCTTTAGAATGAAAGACTTGAGCAAAGCCCATTATATGCTGGGAATGAATATTACTCGAGACCGTCAAAAAGACATTATTTCACTTGACTAATTGACTTATAAAATATGCTCAAGCGCTTTAATATGAGTGACTGTTTGTTTTTTGGTTTTACGGCTCAAAGACTACAGTGGTCATGCTGCGCCGGGACCTACTGTTTTCCGAGGAATCCGAACCTCTTAAGGCCTGGGGAACCAAACCCCGGACTACAGTGAGCAGTGCGATCTTTATGAGATCTCTGAGTAAGCGTTCTTTTTGCACTGCTGGGAGTCGAACCCGGATTAGCCGCGCAATAGGAGAACGCGTTACCACACTGCGCCACCGCAGGGCATGAGTGACTGTAAAATGGCAAGAACACCATTTGTTTTAAACTATAATCTTTCGAAAGGCATGTCACTCAAAACAGACAAAGAAAAGAAAGAGATGGAACACACACCTTATAGAGAGGTAGTTGGAAGTCTGTTATATGCATCCATGGGAACGCGCCATGATATTTGTCATGCTGTAGGAGTGGTTAGTCATTTTGCCAATAATCCAGATCCAGAACATTGGATTGCTGTCAAACGAATTTTTCGGTATTTAAAAGGAACTATTTTAAAAAGGTTAAATTTTTATAAATCTGATGAAAATTTAATAGGCTACTCAGATTCTGATTGGGCGGGTGATTAGGAAGATCGCCATTTTACCACAGGGTATATTTTTAGTCACCCAGGTGGTGCCATTAATTGATGTTCGAAAAAGCAGCCAACAGTGACATTATCCACAACAGAAGCTGAATATATGGCTATTAGTGCAGCCACACAAGAACTAATCTGGCTTCAACAGGAACTGATTTCAAAGGACAACCTACCTATTACTCTATATTGTGATAACTGTAGTGCAATTAATATTAGCAACTATCCGATTATTTCACAGCATATGAAATACATAGATATTAGACATCATTTCATTATGAAAAAGACTGAAGAGAAACTGGTCGCATTAGAATTTATAGAATCTGAACATAATGCAGCAGACGCCCTTACAAAATCACTCACCAGTGAGCGTCTTGACATGTGTTCAAAAGGCACCGGACTTGAATGAAGGTGGGGGGGGATGTTGGAGCATCATTTCAATTCCTCGAGTTATTAATTATTGTCATTATTATATTTATCAAATAATGTGATTGCGTTCTTTCTAGGATTTATGCTAATAATATCATGTTTTGTTCATAATCAGAATAATAGTTTTCTTTCTAGTGCTAATACATATTTTTATCTTCGTATTCCATCATTGCTTCAAATAGCTTTTCTATCATTATAGGCTCAATGGGGGGTTACAGAGCTATAACTCACATATTCCTATATTAAATATACAAAATTTCCTTGCGATGGAAGGAGGGTTTACAACCCCCATCAACACCCCCTTGCCTACGCTAATGAGCTTGGGTTTCAGGGCCTCGAAATTTTTACTGCCAGGGGCCTCCAATACGCTTAATATGCCTTTGCACGTACGTAAGCATGAAATGGCCGACTCGTGCATTTGCACGCATACAACAATTGTGGCATCAATTCTCATGATGTCACTAAGCTTCTTGCACACCAGGATATGTCCGTAGTGATTTTTATTAAATTATGACCATTACTTTGATTAATATATATGAAAACCTGGGTCCGAGAATGAATGAAACACCCTGTATAATAACCATATAAATAAAAACCTTCTTGAAAGTATACACTGAATTGTGTTTGTAATTCAAGTCCATTTTACAGTTCGCAAATGCGTTATGGCAGACAGTCTTTCAGTTCTTAAAATTATCACACACGATAAACTTTTTGCGAACAGATAATTTTTTCTCAATGGCAAGGGCTATTGCATCTACAAGAGCATGTACACTGTCAGACATGAGGACTAAGACAAAACAGCCCTCCAGTTCTGCAGACAGACACCGACTTCCCTGTCAGGAACCCTAAAGAAATACATCAGAGGATGGCAATGCAAGCAAAACTGCATACCATCAGTGCTGCGTTGAGTATTTCTTATTTTTATTAGTTTTTTTTAAAGTGTTTTGTATAATTTCGATTAATTTCTATTTTTGATAAATTAACAATTAATTTCATTGTTAAATTAATTAAATCGAGTTTTACAACTTAATCTATAATATTCCCTCTTCCTCTCTATATCTCTTTTTTTTAATTTGTAAACTATAGTAAGATCCATACATAGCAAGGAAATTGGGATCAGTGAAAGTGCTGTCCATATCGGCCGTTCGTTAAATCCATTTTGGAATTTAAAATTCTACGTTTTGAAAATAAAGTCTACAGGCGATATATAACATGCATACAATAACCTTTAGCTTTAAATTTAATATTTAAAGCAAAATATTATATTGTTATTTAAATTTCCGTAAAATTAGATAAAAAAAAAAGATATAGAGGTACTTGTGATAGTTATAAATACCACAATAAGCTTTATTTGCAGATGCTTGAAAAATGTTCGACAGCTTCCTTTGTTTTGTAATAATTACGTATATTAAATTTTCGTCGTAAAATGCTTAGCACAGTGGTTTACACCTGCACACCCCACCTTTATGCATGACCAGGACGATGTACCTATCTCATTTACATACATTATGTTTCCTCCCCTTTGCATTCATATATGAATAAAATACAGTCAAACTCTGATTTAACGATTTTTCTGTTGGTCTGTATTGAGTTAAATTGAGTCAAGTGTTATATTTTCCTCGATTTAATGGTAAGTTTTCATCATTAGCCAGTAGCTGTAAGTAGAATTTCAGTTAGGAAATCAACTACTGTCAAAAAATCAACTTCAATTGAAGCGAATACTGGTTCACAGTGTGTAAAGAATTTACTGCGTTTTGACGTCAACAATGATCTTGTCGATGCATTTGAAAAAATCGAAAAGGCAATGTTAAATGCCAACTCTCAAGAAAAACCGAAACGAATGCCAAAAATTTCTTTTCACAGTAGTAATTAAGAACTGGTGTCTTTTCTTAAAATTAACACATGTTCTCCAGAACTCTGGTAACCTGTGATTTTTCTTTTCCATAATTTCTTATTTCATTTCTATCAATAGCACACTCTTGATTTTTGCTCGAGTGAGGGTTGAAAATGTAATATATATATATTTAAAATGTAATAGTTATTCCTTTCCACATATTTTACATGTAAATTTTTAGCTTAAGGAAGAGCCCGGGATCCCCCCCACCGTATGTGCATCGTTGTTTCCAATAAGTGTATTCCCTTGATTTAACGATTATTTTCACTGGTCCAGTGAAAATCGTTAAATAGAGGTTAAACTGTATTATGTTTATCTAGTGCACTGGTTCCCACTGGTTGCAACTGGTTCCTACTGGTCTGCAACTGGTCCACGGCATTATTAACATGGCAAAGGCTAAAAGCTAGGTAGATAAGTAGCAGAATAAACTTGAACTCCACAGTTTCCAGAGCTTTTTTTACTTCGACGATGATGTCATGCATGAAAGTAAGTAAACTACCTGAATTTTCTAGGATCATCTCAAAATTGTATGAAGAAATGAGAAGCCAACATATGCAGTTACTTTTGCATACAGAAGTATATTGGTTATCGAAGGAGAAAATGTTGATGCAATCTTTTGAGTTATATAATGAAGTATGATTTTTTTTATAAGACTCAAAATTTCCATACGATCAGTTGAATTTTGCGTGGTTGTGTAGTGTAGCCTACTTAGTAGATGTTTTTACATACTTGAACACTTTCAACATCCAACTTCAAGCAGTAAAGCGAATACTTTTTACGTTTAAGATCAGATTGAGGCAGTAATTAAAAAATTACTATTATGGGCAAGCCGAGTAGGTAGCGATAAGCTGGAGATTGGAGATATTTCTGCGGCCCACTAATGAAAATTAAAATCAGAAGTAAAATAAAAAAATACTAAATTCAATACATTGTCATTTCCATAACCAAATTATTGTCATTTTTATGTGGTAATAACATCCCATGGTCTGTTTTTTGAGTTTATTAAAAATTATTTGCTTATTAGGAGATACCACACATTTTTCTCAAAAAACTGCTTTGCACAGATAGAGATAAAAAAATTTCAAATGTCAGGGGTTTCGGGCTTGGATTTTGAAAAATAGGGGGTGTGCGGAACTTAAATAATTGGGAACTACTGATCTAGTGTGTGCATTTTTAGCGTACATACAATAAAACTTGCTTAAAGTAATCACCTTTGGGACTGGACCGTAATGGCCACCATAGACAGGTAGTCACTTTATAAGGTTCCACTGCATATGCAAATTTTAATGTTTTATGTTTAAGAAAATGAAGAATATATCATTCAAATTAGAAAAATCATATTCAAATAAATTCAACGTCTAATTCAATTCGAAATAATATTTTAGCTCTTAAACACATCATTTATCATTCAGTTCGAGTTAAAAATAATGTTTTCCTCCCCCTGAGGGTCAGTTTCTGTTACTCTGATTTAAGTTTAAAGTCTAATTTAAGTTTTTTTTTTTTTAAAGTAAGATATTTTAAGTTTCAGTAACTCTGATTTAAAAAAATTAAATATGCTAGCGTAACCCACTGCCCCAGAAAAGCACTTGTTATGTATTCCTTACTACATATTATGAAAGGGATAGGAGTTCTCACGAACTCTCTAGTTTTAGTTGCTGGAACTTTTTACAAATGTTTACCTCAGTTACAAAAAACATCCTTCATTACTGATTGTTCTAATCTTCAAATTTTGATTCTTTGTTCAGAATTTTTTTAGATTTTGTTAAAAAAATTTCAAATTTTTTTCTCATTAAATTTAGTCGTCGTTGATGACAAAATGGGTGTTAAATTTCTCTGTTGCACAACAGATGTAATATATTTCTTTTAAAAATATTTTCTGGAATTAGGTTTCTTTTCAACAAAACACTGCATTTCATAAGGAACATTTACGTTAGGAGACTTAGCAAATCCCATGAAATAATTTCATTGTTCAGAATAGCTAACGCTAAGACTGCAGGTTGAAGGGTAGAAATACAGCAGAGACATTTAGTTATTTGTCAGACTAAAACTGAATTAAAGCAGAAATCCATTATTTGGAGACACGAGTAACAGAAATTAAGCTATGGACAACATGGAGACTATTGTACTAGTGAAATATTGTATTTATTGCTATCAAACATTTTCTAACGTACAAGTATGAGTAGCTGTTAGACATAAGTTCGGGCTCATTTTTGGAGGCATAAGTTTGAAATATTTTGTTGGAATTTGAGCCCCAGCCCAAAGCTTTGCATGTAACTTTAACCCCTTGACATATGATTTAAATTTTAAAAAGTTTGCTAAGTTACACTATTTAATTTCCTTTGAATTTTCATATGCATGTATTTCTATAATCCATGGAAACGAATCATATAGATGAATTCCTTGGAGAGTTTCAATATACAAAGTTAGTTTTCAGATCCAGTTGCATCAACCTAATGAACCTGAGAATTATATGAAATATAGAGCCCAACCCGAGTCCATCTCATCTGTAGTGGCTGTTATCACATGCACGGTTCGTACTACTGCACAGGATCGTGTGATTCCCGCAATTTGTTGCTAAATCCCACTCAAAAATAAATAACTTGCACACCTTTCCCATATTCAAATTCTTATATCCATGGCAGCCCCGTCCCTCTTTTTTTTCCCTTCCAGGTAGTCAATATAAAAGGACAGCAGCACTCTTTACCCCAAACTTGTGCTTTCCATTCTGACCCCTCCTGACTTATCATTCCGTTTTGATTCCTTCCTGCCTCCCCCCACACCTTTTCTTCCATTCTCATTTCTTAATTCCCAGAGGAGGATTTTAGGGACAGATCCCACCCCTAAACAAAAATCTGTAGGACTTTCATTTAATCAACTAATTTTGGAAGATACAGTTAACCAAAAATAATAATAATAAGAGCAAATGGTGGTTATATATATATAAAAGGACTTCAGACAAAACAGTTGTGAGCCCTGCTTTTATTAACGATTGGTTGACATCGATCATTAAATCGTTAGTGCTAATTTCAAACACTTGAAAAGAAAACTTTCTTTCAGAAGCAAAGAAATACCAACAACGGCAACATCTAACACATGGCTTCCTTAAACCCAGTCCTGTACTTGACAAAAAGCCTATCATCGATGTATAACATTTCTTCTTTCCTCTCCCAACGATCAAGATGTGCAGTGAAATCCACTATCTCATGGCAAAAGATTCATGTGTCAACCGCATACAAGTTTTTCAGGCGTGTTTACTATTCTACTATTGGTATTTATAATCGTTTAAATACGTATATATATACATGAAAAGTTAAATGAATATGCAATAAAAGAAAAATAGATATTTAGAAGAATTAAAAAGGGGGATTTTAGACGAAATCTTCAAAAATTAAATAAGAAACTATTTTCTGCTAGGAAGATTGATACAAAATTGCAAGTATTGGCACCTATGCTATCCTAATACGTTCTGCTTCTGTTGAACAGTCTGTCAGCATTCAAAGCAGGATAAAAAAAAAAGCACAGCCAGGATAATGCTGCATCCAGCAATGGCGAATCCAGAAATTTTCCAAAAGGTGGAGGCGATTTGTTTCCGATTCCTATTTTTAGCCAAGTGTCCGGTACTTTTCATTTCATTTTCCATGATATAATTCTGGCCTGGGGGCGGGGGAGGAGTGATCAGCTCACTTGGATCCACCAGTGGCATCCAGTTTTAAAGCTTTCCTAGGACTCTAAACATCTGTAAGGACCATGAACTACATCGCATGCAAATGGATACTATGATAACAGAAGCCTGTCTCTGACAAGCTGGAAAAAATAATTCGAGTTTTAACTAGAATTTCTTCATAGCAAGTCGTGTTCCAAAGCCTTCTTCACCCACCTTTTGTGTCATATGAACATGCAACGTGTTGATGTGATTAAAAGTTACATGTTGTGACTTACTCATTGAGTGTGTTATATATCCATAATTTATATTCTCTACCGTGATATATCTTTCCCCTATGGAAAGAGTGGAGAACCTTTTAGTGTTGAAAGGCAACATTAACTTGGGAAGAAGCAGATCGAATGATGGTGCATCAAGCATGTATGGAGTCCACGGTGACTTGATCCGTGAAACAGGCACAAGTAGGGGCTTGCGTGCGCATCCACAAACCATATCTAGATGCCTCAAGGAAACAAATCTGGAACCCCAGTGATCCTATGTGTGCTGCCGTTAACACAGGATCATCGTTATCTCCGTTTTCAGTGGTGCCAAGCCATAGCAATGTGGAACACCACAAGTTGGCAATGTGTGGTGTTTAGCTGATAAGTGCCACTTCAATTTGGGGACAGATGATCATCGCATCTGGGTTTGGAGGACCCCTGGACAACACCACAATCCCAAATTCGGTATCGAGTGACACATCAGCAGCATTGTGGGCAACCATAGCCTACAACGGCTGATCCACTCTTGTAGTGGTAACTGGAATATTGACAGGCCAGTGGTACGTCAATGATATTTTATGGACCCAACCACGAACGAATGCTATATACAAAATAAAATTATTAGAAATGAAGTATAGAATATGGCCTTTAAAATTACAAGATTCGTTTTATCTAATTATGATATATGTTCAGAGTGGCCACCTTTTCCACATGCTCTTTTTACCAGATTTGATGCCACTCTCCGTAGAACTGAAATGGAAATTTCAACAGTCACTGATGTAATGTTAATTTTAAGGCCTTTGAGTGTCTTTGGATTACTTTTATAAACAGTACATTTAAGATAACCCCAGAGGAAATAGTCTGGAAGTGATAAATCAAGTGACCTGGGGGCCAGAAACCTTTAGAAATGAGTCTGTCACCAATCTTATCAGGATTTTTCAGTTCGCAGACAGAATACACACGGTACAGATAAAATTTTAACGATTTTGCAGC
>QLNU02014802.1:48818044-48841153 GCA_006491805.2 Dysdera silvatica
CCATCCTGTAAATAAAGTTTAGTCCTCTCACAAAAAAAAAGAAAGCGAGTAAAGATTTCTTTTATGTTACGTTTATAGACAGACTGCCACCAGATGCCCATCAGACATTGCAGGGTGTAGGTCATAAACTAAAATAGGAAAATATTCATAAATTTTATCATTTTGAACATTTTCTGTGATTTTAAAATAAGACTGTCAATAATGGCAAAATAAAAGATGAATATCCATAATGGTTGACATCTCCATTTATATTCATCAAAAAGATTTGAGCTGTGATGTGCTATTCAGGGATTGAAGGGCTGAAGAAGCAATTTGGAGCAGTTTTGGAAGCAGCATAATTATAATTTTGAATATTTAGGAGCAGTAAAATTGCCAATTTGGAGTCCATGGGAGCAGTAAAATGAAATTTAAATTTGTAGCAGATCAAATTCTTTTAAATATACTGTTTTGCCACGCAATAGTTATGTCCCATACATAGGCGCACACATATGGGGGAGAAAGCATGTAAACTGAATAGAATTGACAAATATTTTGCTAAAAGACAGATTTTTACATGGTCATTCCCTACACATAAATCCTTAGTGTGCTACAGCAGCACCCTGAAAAATGCACTGCTCACACTGGTGTCTTCACTCAACTCATCCACAATCAATATGTCCCAAAGAGCTAAAATGGCCGATGGATGGCATGGAAGAACACCCCAAGGCCAGCTGACGCTTCTACAGAAGTCCACTGGACCTCGTATGATGGGTGCGGGGCACCGAGGCGGAGGGCAAGTTGGAGACAAGTCCCGAATCCTTAGCATACAGCCATCCATCCACACACCTCAATCCAGTGGCCTGGCCAATGTCTTATGTACTCGTGGGCAGAGTCAAGGCTTTCCGAAAGCTGCAAATACAACAAAAGAGGAAACAAGCCCGTCCTGAACTGAAACAAAGAACGTAGGCACAGCCTCAGAACCGTTTCCATATATAAAGATTTTTTTTTTTGCTGCACATAATCATCATGTAAAATTTAAATACAGTTCTTCGATATCCCTTTCCAAAGAGAACAATTTTAAAAAATGATATTTTACACATCTCCCTCCACCCCTGAAACACAGTTGTAATTTTATAGCACAAGGGTCATTCTGCACCCCTCCCTGAAAAAAAAACAAACTAATGAGCAAGAACTGAAAAATAAACAGTGCTGATTTTACTCAAAACAGAAGCCAGATATTTATTATGCTCAACGATTGCTTAAATTCGAGATAGATAAACACTATGGAACAATTTTATTAAACGATAGCTGATATAATAGCGTTGCTAAAAAGAGACATGCATCGAAGAAAAATTATTGATTTGGAGGTTGCAAAAGGTGATGCCACAATCTAATGGCCATAAAAGTCGATCACAACGTTCTAACCTTTTCAAAAAATTTTTAAAAAGTAAGTGAATTTCATTCTACCATAACGAAAGAAATAAAAAATCAAAAACATTTTCCATTCTTGTTACGAGTTTCACATCGTACTTGCCCATATTATGCACACTCGCCTACTTAAAAAAAAAGAGAGAGAGAGAGGGTGGGGAAGTAATAGGATTTAATGGCATATATATATATATTTGCTAGGCAGAGCTAGACTTAAAGCAGATACTATTTATACGCAACGTAGTGTGCATGATAATGTGAATTCAAAAACCACAAACGTCCTCAATGAGATACTCATAATACATAGCTGGCTTATGGATATACCCACACTATCTTAATTAGTTTAATCTTCAAACTATTAAGACAGAAACGCAGTTCTTATGTCAGATTTTATTTTCAAACTAGAAAACAATCTTCAGTTCCAACTTGTACTTGGAATTCGATATTCTGATATTACAATCAGATAAACGTAAGGAACAGAAAACCCCAATTTTTGGATAGCTGTGGTAATTTTATGCGATTATGATAACGTATCCATGCCGTATCTTGGGTTTTGTGTGTAATACGTGGTTCCCGAGTCTTGATGACATCCATCCCAATCCTAAGGTGTAATTAGTACAAAACAGTTAGTACATGCAGCATGCAAACTTGAAAAAAACCAAAACCGTTTAGTGAAGAGAGGATAGAGTAATATTAAAACATAGGATCATGCGATAAATGTTGCAATTCTTCACATACCACAGGAGGTGGAGGCTGCGGAGGTGGTGTGGAAAACTGTTGAAATGTAAACTGTGGTGGTGGTGGTGGATAGGCTGTTGGAGCAGTAGCAGGTGGAGGATAATTCAACATAGTGGGGTTAGGATTGATACATGGTGGAGGAGTCATGATTGGTTGCCCTGCTGGAACTGGAACTTGTGAGAAGATACGAGGTGCATTATTCACAGGCATTCGCAGACCTAGTTAAAACAAGAGGTCATAAAATAATTAATATTCACAAAAACAAAAAGCATGTATCTATAAATAAGAACCATTAGCATAGTTAGCCTCCAGGTATGGATCGGGTTGATTCACCCCTAGCCCTCTTCCCTAGTTATGCCAGCGATTAGAACCCATCATTTTGTGGATTACGGTTCAGACAAATGAAAAACAGAACACGATACCATGATAAATGTCTATCCTATGCAATGAATGAAGTAAATGGACTTGCAGTAAACTGATAAAAAGCTTTTTGCAATTTAACAACTAGTTACCAAAATTTTGGCAGCTCACTATTACTTACAAATCACAAAAGTTCAAGTGGTGGTGGGGGGAGACTGACTAACGGTTTAACATAATCTTCATATTATGATATTTTTATGCTTAATTTAATTTATTGGGGTTTGAATGCAGTCTGACATGGTCATAATCATCGGGTCACTGGGACATAAAAACGAATACAATTAGTCAAGTTCTACACGATGATTTTTCATCAGGGTGGAGAAATATAAGTATTGTAGATATGCAGCAATTCAATCTAGTTAAAATAATATTTATTGATACTTTACATATTCAGGATAGTTTATTAATACACCAGAAAAATAAATAATTAAATACAACGTTAAAAGAATTTAGTACGCCTTTTTGGCGGAGCCTCCGAGAATGACGTGTGCACACTTCGATGGTAAACGGAAGACCGATTATTATTTTAGAAATCGGAAAGCAATTATAAATACTGTTGCCGAATACAAAAAATGAAATCACATTTATACAATATATAGAAAACCTGAAATAAAAGGAAAGAATTTGGCATGTTTCCAATTTTAGAAATTGAATTTACTAAGTTTGTGTTTCTTAGAATTTTTAGTGGCAACAACCAAGGAAGCCTGCAAAGCAAATATATAGTGTTTCTATTGGGGAAGCCCACAAGGGTTCCCACTGCCATTGGGGAAAAAATTCCCTGACTTTTCCAGGTTTTCCCCTGACCTTTTCAGCAAAATTCCCTGACCAATCAAAAAATTTCCAACTACATTTTGGTTGCGGGGAAAATGGCTTCACGTTCATGAGAGATTTAGATATTCAAAACGGAAGTTCAGAAAGTTTTCCCTGACTTTTCCGGGTTTTGACCAAAAAACGTTTTCTCATTTTTCCCTGGCCTCTAGAGATGATTTTAAATTCTCTGATAATTCCATATTACATGGGAACCCTGTTCATGACAGAGGTTTCGAGTAATTCTGCATATTTTGTCTATTATCCAATGCTTATTTCCTTCACATTTACCCTTCCTGATTTCAATATTTAAAGGGAGATTAAAGTTTCTTTCAATTCCCATTATTCGATTAACGATTCCTTTACGCATGCTGAATATACTAAGTGATTTAAAAGTCATTACTGTTTTCTGACTTATCAATAGTGTGTACTGCCAAACTTGTACAGTTCATGAATAATTAAGGACTGGTGTTTTCCCAGTTCATTTTACAGAGTTAGTGTTTGTGCAAAGATTTGATCCCACAGCTCGGTGTATAACTTCAGAACTCGGCAAGGAAGGTTCCCCCCCAACCCCAGCACATGCTTTGTCTTCTAAGGCTGCTAGCAACAATTTTAAATGGCTGAAGTAAAAATTTTTCAGACATTTTCCCTTTACCTTCCACATATTACAAATTTCCTTTGTTACAGCTATTAATTTTTCCTAAGCAAAACCACAACAGTACTCAGACTGTTTATTTCTCATCCATTGCCTTTGGCAACAAAAAATTGCTCAATAAATCATGATTGTCAGTGCAACGTCACCCACCCTAAAGGCGGTCAGCTCTTCACATGTACTAATAGGATAGTCACCAGACCTCTTTACGAACTACGGAAGGGAGGAGTGGGGGGGATTTGATAATAAGGGACTCTGAGAAGTCAGAAAGACACATGGGCGCAGGCGGTGGAGTAACAAGACTGCCTCCCTACCTCCAGTATTTGAACCTGGCCTTTCAATTTTAAAGTTTTCAAGTTCTTTCCCACCAAAATATATATTCCACAATTGGATATTTTGTTTCATCGTTTTCTGAAGCAGCAATACCCTATGAATTCAGCTGCGTAGCATGGGTTATCAAGACCCAGGGCAAGTTAAATACCACACCTGCTAAAACCCATTAGCACTCCATTTCACCAGTCCAAATATTGAAATTTTGCATGAGAGGCCTTCGCCTCAGTGGCATCCCTCATGCTATGCCATTGAGTGAATCATATCACCATAATTGCAATTATGCACATGAACACCTACATTTCGGGAGAGCGACACTCATGTCAAACACCTAAAATATGAATTTACGGGAAAAGTACACATGTGGAGGTCACTGGTCTACCATCCACATGCCTTTGGTAGACTAGAGTATACTCATTTATACCTCAGATGGCAGCATACAATCTCAGTTGGTTACATTCAAGTGGTAGCAGCAGTCGTTCCTCACACAACATGAGCATAAATGCCAACATCAACAAAGTACCACTGATGTTTGAAAAACATTGGTACTTAAAAAAAAAATAATTATAAAATAAAATTACAGCTGTTTTAATCTTAAGAGCTATGAAAACTGCTTTCATTCTGATTAAAAATTAGAATATTTGAAAAACATCCATTTCTAAACATCGATGTTTATAATTTAGAACCAAAAAATTATTGGTATTTTAGGTAAAAAATATAGAAGCTATTTAACTAAAAAACACAAATATATTCAATGATTAATGAGGTGAGGTAAACTCAACATTACCAAAGATTAGTAAAAAAAAACATCAATTTCCGGCAAAGTGACAATTCACACACAGAGAGTCATTATTTTTGAATTACAATAAACTATCAAATGATCATGTAGAATCGTCCAAAAAAAAATTAGCTTGGAAACTATTTCCTCCTTCCAAGCAATTTCGCATTCTTGTTCAGAGTAGGAATAGGTAAAGATAGCAAAACGTCGATGTCAACAATGACGAAGTACCATTGAGGTTACATCAGAATTTTGAAAAAAAAAAAAAAAAGTCCCGTTTCAGGCTCAGTTTTGAAAATACCCATTGGATAACGTAAGCCAAACCTAATATGTAGTCCTTATTTCTTGACATGTTTGTAAATATCCATACTCTGATATCAAATTTCGGATGCTCTGGCAGTAGATCAATTAGAGGAATCACAGGTGATAATGAAAGGGAACAACTTGTGCATTACTTACTGTAACTCTCTGCATAATGCGGAGGAGGAGTGTATGTCTGATACTGCGGAGGATTTATGACGGGTGGACTTGCAGAGGATGGTGGTTGAGTTGCTGGAGCTACAGCCGCATCTGAGGCAGCATACAATGCAGCTTGGTAACCTAGAACGTGAAAGGTTAATTTTTCAATACAGTTATGCCAATAAATAATAACAAAAATGGAATAATACAAAAGCGGAAGAAAACTATGTGCAAATCTGCTGAAAATCAATGCATGTGATACAACTAAGCAATAATTAAGATCTGTTTTGATCATTATAATTAATAATATATAATGTATTTAAATATATAATGTACCAATTATTACACATTGCATATCTGAATCAGAATGCTATAATTATTAAAATGGGTATTAAAACTACTTACCTGGATGGTAATAGGGGGTAGGTGGTGGCACCGATGCCGGTTGATACATTGTAGTTTCGGGCAAAGGTCGATGCCTTAGCGTAGAGTATCTTTTAGGCCGATTTGAAGAATCTTCAGTTTTGGAAAACGGAACTAAGTTTTGTTTTTTCAGGTTACCTGCATTATCGGAATAAAATAAACGATCATGAATTAGAGAGCAAAATTAACGCCAGTCAGTGGTCAGCAGGCTATTACAGAAAAATATTTAGTAATTAAAATTTTTTTAAAGCACTGGCCCAAAAAACCCAAATAATTTGTTTTTGATTTCAGTGTCCATAAAAATTTTAGCCATTTCTCATAACATGTGTGAGATCAGTACTGGCTTTCATGTAAATAAAGTAGTCTATCACATTCTTAGAAAAATGGTGTGTTGGGAGGGGATTAACCGCTAAGGGATTCTGAAACACAGAGGGATAGGAAGTGACATTTTGTAATTTGGATTTCAGGATAAACTGCAGATCTTGTTCCTCGGTAAGTTGGTCACACACTTCATAAATGAGCAGAAAAACTAACTTCATCCGTTTGGAGCTTTTAATAAAAAAAATGGTTATTTTAATAAAACTAATAAAAATGAGAATTCAAAATTCTCGATTAAAAGCTCACAATCATGTGGTGGAAAATGGAGATTTAAAGAAGAGAATGCTGCAACAAAGATTACTTCGTTTTTCACTAAAAGGTAAGGAATTTTTACATGTATAGGATGGGCATTGACCAAGAACATTGGGAAATATCAGGGAATTTTTAATCAATGCTACCAAAAATAGCTAGATTATGCTAACGTTATTTAGATATAAAATAGCTAAATTAGCAACATTAAACAACGATTTTCTGGCTAATTTCGTTTAAAAGGGATCATTTCTATTAGTCACCTGGTAACCTTGCTTAACAACAAGTTAGCATTCAGCAGTGTTACCAGTTTTGTCCAATTCAGCTATTTTTCACACATTCTCAGTGCCAACAAGGACGGGGGAAAAAATCAAATAACTTTCCTTTGGTTTGAATTTCATTTCTCCTTTAATTCTGTGAAAGAATCTAAAGCTGTATTTATGTAATTTGTTTCGTTTTTGCATATCACAATTATTTGTTTTCGATGAGATTTTTAATATTAAATTGAATTTATTAAATGTAAAATACATAAAAAAAAAAAGATTCGACACAAATTTGTATTTATTAACAAAAATCTGTTATCAGGGAAATTTAAAACAGAATTTTACTGACTACCCGGACAAACAGTTATTTTGACACTGGCGTAAGGTTTAAAAACACGTTTCGGGAGCCAACTGCTCCCTTTGTCAAGTGAAGGCAGAATGAAGAGTTCGTGAAAGTCCTAAGCTTATATATCTGAATGTCGAGAATCCCCATATGATGTCATTTGGTGCAGGCTAGGTTTAGCTGGGGAACCCTAACCGGAGAAATCCCCATACCTGATAACGCCAGAAACAAGAACCAACTCGAGGCTTTGCGAAAATCCTGTAAGGTTCTGGTAGAGGTTTTGCGATGTTTATTGCACGACTCTTCAAACCGTAGGTTTCCCATGATTCCAGAAAAAGTCTACTCCCCAGATTCGTCACATTCTGATGTAATGTTTTCATCGAATGCCAATCTGGTTCGTGACTCTCTCTGAAGACATGTTCAGCCAACTGGCTTGAATCGTCTCCCCTAGCTACCGCACGCATATGCTCCTTCCCTCGTAGACGTATCGATCTTCCCGTCTGTCCAACATACACCTTGTCACAGTCTCCACACGGTATTTGGTAAATAGCACCAGATTTTTCCTCCTCAGGGACGCGATCCTTAACTTTAAGTAATAGATCACGCAGGGTGTAGACAGGTTTGTAGTAGGTCTTAACATTCACACAACTGAGAATTCGAGACAGTTTTTCTGAGACACCCGCCACATATGGCAAAACCACTGATGTCTTCCTAGTCTCATCCTCTACATTCCTGTTTCATCATGAGTGATAAATTTACGTGGATAGCCTTTCTTTTTCAACACGCTTTTGTTGCATCATAATTCAACATTGCGAAGGTCATCATTACAACAATGTGTAAAGGCTCGTCGGTGCAAATGCTTTGTGTGATGCCGGGTGATGAGAACAAAAGTCAAGATACCTATCAGTATGTGTTGGTTTCCTAAACACCGTAGTCAACAGTCGCCCATCCACATCTCTATTTATCCGAACATCTAAGAAGGGTAATGAACCTCTATCTTCTTCCTCTAACGTAAATTGAATATGAGGGTTCAAGCTGTTCAAATAGAGATGAAAATCAGCAACTGAAGACCTTGGTAGGATAACAAACGTATCATCGACGTATTGCTTCCACACCTTGACACAGTAATAGTGTTCATCTAAAGCACTGTTTTCAAATGCCTCCATACACAAATTTGCCACCACACTCGAAGCAGGTGACCCCATCGCCGTACACCTCTTCTGTCGGTAAAATCTACCCTTGAAGCCGAAAACCGTGGAATTCAAGCAGAACTCGAACAGGCAATATATCTCTTCCGGACTAAGGCTAGTTCTTTCTTCCAGGCTTCCATCATGCCTCAGTCGCTCCAATGCTGTTGATACCGCCAAATTTGTTGGAATACAGGTGAAAAGTGAAACAACACTAAAAGGCACCATAGCATCATCGGGAGCGATTTTTACGTTTCTGATAGAAGAAATAAACTCCTCAGAGGTAGACACCGACTGTCCAGAGGGTCCAACAAGAGGAGATAGTATACCTGCAAGATATTTAGAAAGTGCATATGTTGGCGAACTACAAAAACTCACAATAGGTCTAAGAGGAATATCGTGTTTATGGACTTTTGGGAGTCCATAGAACAGCGGTATTCTTCCAGACGAACAACGGAGTCGCGAGTAAAGTTTCTCATCCAGTTTCGACTCTTTGTGAAGTTTTAGCAGGCAACCATTCATCTGCCTCTCAATACAACCAGTAGGGTCTTTATCTACAACGGAATAGGTATCGCCATCATTTAAAAGTGACATTACTTTATCATCGTAAACCGACCTATCCATCACAACAGTAGTACGACCCTTATCTGCCGGTAAGACCACAACCTCTTCACTGTCTTTGCGCGCCTTCAGGGCTTTCCGTTCAGGAACAGTATCCAATAGTGCTTTATGTTCGAATAGCACTCTTGAGAAACCTCCATGCACACTTCAGCAGATACATCCTCCATCGTTTTCCATAAAGCCAGTTCAATTACCGAAAGGATTTTTGGAACTGGAATCGATGGAAATTGGAAGTAGGTGCAAAATTCAATCCATGTGACAACACAGAAGTTTCACAATCACCGAGGTGTCACTTAGAAAGGTTAAGAACCCAACAGGAGTCCATTCGACCACTATTTTCAAACTCTCAAGCTTTTCCTTGTGAATACCACAAACTCTAGAATGAATAGCTGCCTCTTCTCTTTCAACTTCAACCAAAACAAGGGAGAAAGTTTCAGAGTCAAGTGCGGCTTCCAGACTAACAAGGGGAACCCATAGTGAGTGTCCCACCGATTTTGATGAAATATTTTTAAAAAAATAAATAAAAGTAGAGCCAAAATAAGGAAATACGTGTCTCGGCATTCATGCCAATGCAGCTTATTTTCGGAGATATGAATTTTTGAAGATTTTGATTCCTATATATATGAGCTTAAAACATAACGTCCTTTGCAGGCCAATCGGTAGCTTAGTTGGTAAGTTATCAGCCTAGTGCATCGTGTTTTTGCATTCAATGCCCATGAAAATCGATCACTTTTTTTAAAAATATGTATCCTTTTTACATGTTTGCTTATGTATTTTTATTAGTAAAAATACTTTGCTTACAATCGGATTTTGCTCATAAACTTACTTTAATAAAATTCATATTTACATATTTAATTCTGTGATACTATTTTTCGCAGTTATAATTTTTACACGAATTTTAATATTTTATTGAAGAGTTGTAAAGGTACAAAAAGTTTAGGAGTTAGCTGTAAGTTTTTATGTGAATATAGCTTTTATAAAATTTGCGTACTCATTGTCAACCTGTTTTGTTTTATTTAAGGATGGAAAGATTTTTTTCTGAAAACTTTTAACAATTCCATTAAATAAAAAAGAAAACTGCGTTAATTCGTCTTATTTTGTCATTATTAGCCTTTGCAGTCATCCTCTATTAACATTTATTATGCCTAATATTTTATTTTATAACATATAAACATTTTATTTTATATTGTTTGTTTGTTTTTTGGTTTTACGGCTCAAAGACTACAGTGGTCATGCTGCGCCGGGACCTACTGTTTTCCGAGGAATCCGAACCTCTTAAGGCCTAGGGAACCAAACCCCGGACTACAGTGAGCAGTGCGATCTTTATGAGATCTCTGAGTAAGCGTTCTTTGCACTGCTGGGAGTCGAACCCGGATTAGCGGCGCACTAGGAGAACGCGTTACCACACTGCGCCACCGCAGGGCATTTTATTTTATAACATATAAACATCATTTTATTTTATAACATATAAACATAATTTTATTTTATAACATATAAACATTTTATTTTATAAAATGCAATCAATTTTATTTTAAAACTGACTGATGTGAACATATTTTTTGTGTATCACTATCGGAGGTGTCGGAATTGTATACTGGTACACAATTTTGGATGATAATTATCATAAAAACAATAAAAACATAAAAAAATCTACAACGTGAGCATTTTATAAATGAATTGTTCGAACAACTGATTTTCTTTGTCTAATATCATCTGGAAAACAAATACCATCTACATTTTCATAAACGCTTCTTTCGTTTGTTAACTTTGCAACAAACCAAGAGTACTGTAACATATTCTTAAAATTCGGCGCCGAAAGTTGATTGTGAATAAGTGAATGGATCTTCAAAGCATCTATCTGCTCGCGTGTTTAAATGACTATTTTTTTGTAAGCTTTCAACACAATTTTGTAACCTTTTAATGAAATTTTTTACTTGACGGAAGAAGTACACATCACGAGGTTGACAGTATGGGGTACAATGAGGTGGAATTACTTCAACAGTAGAAGAAGAGGTGCCGTCGTCATTTGTAAAAACATTATTAAAGTGTGCTGGATCTACTTAACTACATAACAGGCTGGATGGCTACACCAAAACTTTTTCTACTTTTCAACTTTTTAATAATCAACAATTAAAATTTGAGTAAAAATTATCACTGCCAATAAGCATACAATTAACATATAACTACATAAATATGAATTTTATTAAAGTAAGTTTATGAACAAAATCCGATTGTAAGCGAAGTATTTTTACTAATAAAAATACATAAATAAATATGTTAAAAGGATACATATTAAAAAATTAAAGAAGTGACCGATTTCCGCGGGCATCGAACGCAAAAACACGAAGCGCTAGGCCGGTAACTTACCAACTAAGCTACCGATTGGCTTGCGGAGGATGTCGTATTTTAAGCTCATATGTTGGATGCAAAATCTTTAAAAATCCATATCTCTGGAAATAATGCGCATTGGCACGAATGCCGAGACACGTATTTCCTTATTTTGGCTATACTTTCATCAAAATCCGGGGGGGCACTCACTACGGGTTCCCCTTGTAAGTTCGAAAGACTCTAACCATCAGGTGTGTACGATCAATCATGTTATGACAATGACCAATTTGTGCCGACAAACTGAAACTTGCATTTTTGGAATGTTGCACCCTTCAGCTGTAAAGACAAGGGGATAATTTGTAAGGAACCCCTCGATAATTTGGGCCTCTTTTTTTTTTAAATTCCCCTATATTGGGAGTTCTTAACTTTTTCTAGCCACAAGCCTAAATCAACAATAAGATCAATTTTAAGGCCAATGTGTCAACTTTGAAATTTAATATGAAACACGAAATTTTGATATTTTATGATGGCACTGAAAAAAAAAGCTACTAAAGAAAACCGGGCTACCAGCCAGTGGCTACTAACCAAAAAAGTTGAATTTGATCTCTATCATGAATGTAAGACAAACAAATAGTCTTGTTTAATGCAAAATACATAGAACCACTAAAAATTTTAGTCCACTTCTCGTCAAACACTGTGCAGAACAAAACCATGTGCCATGCTGGCATAATGCAAGAATCCTGCACAAGAAAATTTCGTAAGAAAAAATAATCATTTACAACCTGTAAAGAATATATAAATGGATAACATGCAAATTCACGAACTGCGAGCCTGTTAACTAATTTGCACATGTGTAGTTTTATACACATCATATGATACATGTAGGCTATCATATGGATCCAATGTTGTGATGAAAATTGCGTTTTGTGAGTATGCATTGAGGAAAAGAACTAAATGAAACTTACGCCAGAAAAATATATTTGCTAACTTGCAAGGGACAGTCAACAAGAGGACTAGCCCGTAAAATAGGGCGCTCACAAACTGCTGTCCAAACTGTCATCGAAAAAGGTGATAATTGTGGAACCCAAAAAAGATCAGGTAGACCACCAAAACTGTTACCCCGGAACCACAGGCATGTCTAAGCTCTAGCTACTCATGAGCAGGTGTCCACTCGTGAAATTGCATGTGTATTATTAACAACTACATCCCACCAAACTGTGTGGAAAAGTTTAAATGTAAATTTGAACGTAAAGTTCAGGAAAATAAAAGCAAACCGAAACTTACTACTAGTCATAAGTAAGTAAAAAAAACCTGTGAAATGGCGTCATGAGTAGAATAAACTAGCGTTTTCTCATGAAAAAGTTTCTGTTTGGATGGCCCTGATGGATATCCGTTAATTGACATTGTTGCACGATCTACACACTCATCCAAAGGTAAGGCTGAGTAGACAGCAGGGAGGCGGCGGAGTGATGGTGTGGGCAGCATTCGAAGCAGGAGGCAAAGCAGACATCGTATTCCTTCAGGGCACTATGAACTCCAAAATATATCAGGAATTAATGTATGATCTCTTAATCCCATCTGGGCCTTTCTTAGGTGGCCTGGATTGGAAGTACAAACAGGACAATGTTAGTGTACATGCATCAATGTCCACCAAGGAGTGGTTTAAAGGAGAAAAGGTTGATGTCATTCCATGGCCCTCGCGTTCTCCAGACCTGAATCCAGTTGAAAATGTGTGGGGTTTTATGGCAAAGGCTGCATATTGGCGCAACAAGCAATATTATCGTGTGAATGATCTCCAAATAACAACTTCGAATGCCTGGGATGAATGGGACAACATAGACGTAGGTGTTTTAAGAAAACTACTTCAAACAATGCCTGACAGAATGATACATATTACTGAAAAGCAAGGAGAACCGACTTGCTATTAATTTCTGATTTCCTGAAATTTTCCACATTGAATTTATGTTTCTTTACAGGTGGTAAACGAATATTTTTTTCACGAACAAAATTGTTCACCATTTTCAAAAGTTGTAATCATTATATGTATGTAATCACCATTGGTATATTATTTGCATAAATTTATATCAAACGCTTATTGAAATCATAAGTTATCTGTGCTTTATGGGTGAGTTTATAATTTATTTACATAGTGTATAATGTTCTACCATGAAGCTGGAAGAATTCTGTTAGTACCTTTAGGCGACATTAAAAAAAAAAAATGGATATTGGAATAAATTATTAAAAATTAATAATTATTAATGCAGTGACCATAAGTCACAAATTACAGTTTTTGACAAAGGATTATTCTATTGTCATTTTCAATAGGATAATTTGGAGATAGATGAGTCAGTTCAAATGGAGCTCACAAATCAGTGATCAAAATAGAGGCTGGCAAAATAATTATCATCAGATAAAATACTTTCTTCGAATCTTACAAATCCATAAAAATAATAGACAAACATCACCTTAAATTCAAGATAAAATTACCTTTACTTCCATAACACTTGACAATAAGCGGCATAGCAATTAAAAAATTATGGGGGGAAGATCTTTAAAGATTGTGTGCTGTGGTGTTAGAGAAAATGCTTTGATATCCAAGTGTGTGTGGGGGGGGGGACCTTAGGCCCTCCCAAGTCACCTTTTCCCATGCCACTGCATATGTCACATCCTTCCACTATACATTAATAAACTATTGAGTGTTCACAACTTGTATCATATAAGCTAATGGTTCTTTAACTTTTCTAGACTGTGGACCCTTTTCAAAGATCACTCGCTCTGACGGACCTCAAGAATTGGCTCAAAGTTTAAAGCCCAGAATTTGCATCATACATATTTATTTCTAGTGTTTCATCACTGATTTTTACCATTTGAGGAAGGAATTTTTCATTCCCTCGTAATTTATTCTTAGCATTAGAGAGTAAATGTTCTTGTCTTAATATTTTTCTAAACCTTCGTGGAATACTGGGAGGGTCTCGTTTCGGGATCTGCAGACCACAGTTAAAGAACCTCTGATATAAGCAATAAAAATTGACACGGTTACATATTAAATGTAACAACAGAGCTTAAAATCTCAACGGTCACAACAAAACTCATAGGTGTGAAATACAATCAATGACTGCTACTTTGGAACCCTCCTTCTTCAAACCCACGGTTTATTGCGGCCCAAAAATATGAAATTGAAATTCCAGAACGAAACTATTCATAAGTTTCAACTAGCATGCCATTCTGAATAGCATGGCAAAGCTTCCTTCACCATCACGGTATAATGCTCGCCTTCCTTTTGTCCTCTGCACCAAAGTTGGCTTTCAGTTTTCTCCCTCTATGCATTTTTGCCAAGTTATCAGTGTTATTGTAAAAATAACCTTAACTCTAGCTAATGATAGCACTAAAGCAGCGAAGTTTAGGCATTTTTTAAGAAATAAATGTAAATTTATATCTGAACTGTGTGTATGTACAAGTCATTTTTCATTGCTCTACAGTCGTTTGAGGACTAAAACATCCGACTACATTGTGTTTGAGAGAGACTACAAGTATAAAAGTGAATGTATTTTATTGTATGTTCCAATGTCTTACTGTGTGTAATTTGTCACTTAAGCTTTCTTATGCAGTAAAACTTCCTTAATTAAACACTTTTCCAAGTCCCAATGCTTATCTCTCTCTCGCTAAAGGATAAGAGACTGATTCTCAAGTCTGGAGTTGTCTGCTATTCAGAGGTTTTGTTGTAGTACATAAATGAAAAATTATTGATATATGGATTCCACTATGCTCCATGGCTGGTCCTAGAATGATGTACCATCCACAGGAATTGGGGAGGGGAAGAACTACTGTATGTGTTAAAATGCACATAATAATACACACATTGAAGTTTCAATAATACTCTTAATCTAATGAATCTTGGATTCCATCGAACTTAAGATTAGTGGACATTTAAAGAATTTATTAATAATATTAACAGCATACATCGTGAGGTTAAAGGTATAAAAATACACAAAACTATACTTACGCTTTTCTTCATATGATGCCAGGTCTTCTACATTGTCATACGAGTCATTCTTGTTGTTCAAGTTCATTCTGTCATAGTCAGAATTATTTCGATTTGCTTGCTTTTCTAAAAGTCGAGGTCCGATCGTTGACTTTGAGAACGTGTCACCACCGCCATTATTGTTATACCTATCGCCACCTCTGGGTGGGCGTCCCCTAGACATCCGTCTGAAGTTGCTACCACCTCTTGTACTTCGGAAGGCAGAACCCTTCCCTTCATGACGAGATGGTTTTTCGTAAGACTGTGGTGGTCTATTTAAAAAAGTGGAGTTTTCAAATGTCTGTGTTCTTACGGAGTCAGTCTGCAGAGGTTCTGTGTTCGGAATTATGGGTTTTCTCTTTGTGAAGGCACTATTTCTGTCAACAGGCAGTGGTTTGGTAATAACCTCCTTTGTTGGTAAGGCCGGAAATTCTTTACTGTTCATTGGTATGGGAGGGGGTTCTTCCTCAACAGGTGATTCATCTGTTTCCCAACCACAAGTATTTTCTTCTTTTGGTTGTTTAACGATATGGGTAACAGCTGTTTTATTGTTACCCCAACGGTTCAAGTTTTCACTTTTTGTTTGTTTAACTGTATGAGTAACAGGTGCATTGTTCTTGTCGTTGCATTCCCGGCCGGATAAATTCTCGTCCTTTGTCTGCTTAACAGGCTGAGCTACTGGTTTAGCCTCGTCTGATTCCCAACCACATAAATTTTCAGCTTTTGTTTGTTTGACTTTATGCACAGCAACAGGCTCATTGTCCGATTCCCAACCACACTCAGGTTCTTCCTTCCTCTGTATAACAACATTAGCAACAGGCGTCTTTTCGGAAGGCCAGCCACACAAGTCCTCACCTTTCATTTGTTTGTTAGAACCACTTAGGGGCAAATCATCTGATTTCCAGTTACAAAAGTTAGTTTCTTTTGGTGACTTGGGAGTAAATGAGCCCCTTCTTGCATTTGGTCTTTCTCCATCATTATTGCTGTTTCTGTTGAAGGAATCATCGTTTTCAGATTTGTTGTATGGTCTGCCTGTGCCACGAAACGAATTATTACCACCACGGAAACGGCCACGCGGTCTGCCACCTCTAGTGCCTCGTTTAATAAACATACCCAGAGTACGCTCTTTTCCTGGTCCTTCTTCATTCCAGTTTGGCTCATACTTCGTTGGACCTCTCCTAATAAACGATATCAACGTTAAGATAAACATTAATATAAAATATATATTTATGTTAATATATACGTGTTAACATTAACAATATTAATTAAAATAGAACACTATCCATTTTCAAAAACTTAACACCTAATTGTAAAAGAACCGTTAAACCTAGAAGCATACATCTCATCATAGGTGCAACAGTATTATGCAAAAGCGTGTGTCCCCACATATATATATATATATATACCATCATCATCAAGTACCATTTTCAATCCACTGTAAGATGGAGGTCTCTCTGTTACCACACACACACTCCGGTGAAAGACATACTGTAGAAGTGACCTTAAACTCACCACATTGGCCACACAGGTTGGCAAGTTGGACCTACAGTTTAATAAAGAATACGAACTTCGGTCACTACAGTCAAGGTTTTGCGCTAAGCCAGATTCATCACTCCCTATGGAGTGACCGTATATGTATATATATATATTGGTACACAGGGTGGTCCTGAACTCCACCGACAAAATAAGAGGGGTTGCTGGGACACCAAATAAGGCATATTTTCCCATATCCCCGTGTCCGCAAGGGGGCCGGTTTGGCTGTAGAGCCTAACTACTGTTCACGATCATGTCGTTGCTACGTAGCCAATTACATGAATTAAATACAATTTTTGATACGTAATTCAAGCGATTGTGCTAAGAATACAGTAGAAACAAAGAAATCGGGAATTCCGTTTCCTGATTTGTATTACTGTGTAGCGGAAATAAGGCTAAAACTGCCTTTTTTTTTTAAACACACTAGAAAAGAGTTGGGAACTGCCAAGTATGTGCAACAGGTGAAGAACATCAAAAGAACACATTTATTGTTCAATGAATTTTTTTCTCCAAGAATTAGCTTTTCTGTTAAATGGCAAAAAGTCATGGCACACATTTATATATACATCACCATCATTAACCATTTTCAATCCACTGCAGGATGGAGCTCTCCCTGCTCTCACACATAAACATAGTACAGTGGAAGAAATATAGAGGGCGTGGCCTTAAGCTCATTGGCCAGACGGGTTGGCAAGCTGGACCTATAGTTTAACGAAGATTCCGAACTTTGGTTACCACAGCTGAAGTCATTGCACCAAGGCGGGACTTGTGTCCTCCTGCTGCGGAGTGACTGCTAGCATGGCTCTTTCAAAGCGGTGCTCTGCCGAGTGCTGGTAATCTTAGCAGAGAATGTCTGTGGGACATATACATACACACACAGTGACACCCATCATTAGCAGTCACTCTTTGGACAGAAAAATTTGGCTGTAAAAGAGGGGTCACCATAAAAGAGACGGGGGTAATTCTGTAGTGTCTGAAATATTACATTTCAATCATTTAAATATTTCCTTTCGAAACTTATACACTTTTGAGCACATGAGACAAGCTTAAGACAAAGAACGTAAGCATTTGTTGAATATAACAAGTAAATTTATATATGTATTTTATCCATAGAGAGGTTCTGGTGTAATGGAATGAATCATGAAAACAGTGTCCATATCTAAAGTTGACTGCTAAACAGGGGTTTGAAATACATTATTGTAAATCAGTTTCTGCCGGGGAATTTTTATCTGACCGTAAAAGCAGGGTTATTATATCTGAGGGGTTTCATTCTGTATATATATATATACACACACACACACCAGTGGCGTAGTGTGGTTTCAAAAGTCGGCCCTCTCCGAGTGTTCACCACTCCATTTGAATAAAAAGTCATAGTGGATATATGTATTATTGTGATGACGAAAGTGATGAGATACATATGAATTGTGATTTTTTTATTCAAAGGCGGTATGGTGAACATTCGGAGAGGGTCCACTTTTGAAGTCATGTTATGCCACGGATATGCACAGTGGAAAGGAAATCATTTAGAATGAAGTCCATTGTAATAACCAACCACAGAAGTTTGGTTTCCTATTTTATTCCTTATTAAATATATCGATTGTAACGACACTGTATATAATACAACACTGTATACAATAAAACCTGGTATAACAATGAGAATTTTATTCAAAGTAGGGAAATCTGTATCAGATATAATGACATGACTTGACAGTCGTTCATCGGAACCATGTGAGTTTAAGACAAGGCTAAATTCAAACTGTTCTGTTCAAATAAAAGGAGAGATCAAACGCATTGTTCCGTCAAATGAACTGAACTTGGTTTTCTGTCAAATCTCTAATATTAATTGCATGGCAAAGGGTGACTGTATTCGAATTCTTTGTGCATACTAAGTAGACGCCATTACGTTTTGCGGACAACACATGTGGTTGTATGCATGTAAGCGTACAGATGAATGGCACACGGTATATGATGAGATGGTATATCATTCTAAATTAACTAAGTGCAGTATTGATCAAGAGTGTGGCAACTGCGAAGAAGCTAATGGAAATTATGGCATGAGAGTAATTGCACTTAGTAGTCGGAAATATATGCAGTCATGACATTTCTAACAAATATAGAAATGAAGAATAAAGAGAAGGAACAACAGCAAGATAAGCAGTAATGTGGGAGGGGGAGTTTTGTGTATATTCGTGTATAATTTAGAACTATTATTTAACCACTAACTAGTAACTGAGAAGCATTACCAACTTTATAGCAAAATTTTATCACAAAATGTTGAAACAGAATGCTTTTCGGAAGCAGTGCTAGTTTTGTATATAAGCTAAATAGATGCAGACATGGGGTCCCCCCCATAGACAGCTTGCATTATTAAAATGTAAGCATTATTTTAATCATGTTTAATTACAAACGTCCAAGAAATTTGCATTATTGATAAACCTGAAAAGTAAAGATAATGAACTTAAAAAAAAAAAGTGCTCATGGTGTATCGATTGAATATTAGAATAGACACATTCTTCAAGGGCCCATTATATCTGATTCCCACTCTTTTGTTCTGATGAAAATTCAAGGACCCCATGTTATCAATCACAATGTACAACAAAAGTTAAAAACGCAAGACATTATAAGCATAACACTGAAATTAGAGTGTTTAATTATATTGTTCTTTTCAACTTAACACACTGCCATCAAAAGCTACCCTTTTTGCATCCCTTATATTAGCCATGCTCAGTGGGCGGGGAGGAAGGGGACGTATCCGAAGTACTATTGTCTTTGTTCCGGAAATAAGGAGAAATACCTTTTTTTTTTCCTTTTGTCGAAACTTAAAAAAGATTTTTGAGAAAAATTCAAGGACTTTTCAAAGACCAACCACATTTTTGGCAGTTTTCAATTACTTTCAAGCCCTCCCCCCCTACTTGGCAAAACAATTCAAAGACTTTCAAGGACTGTGAGAGCCATGTTATGTCCTTCCACCATAGGTCCCATAATCGGCACTGTTCGGAAGTTATTAGTATTATTAATATTATTGATCATCTGTGTTTTCTGTATTGTATGCTTTAGTATTTTCTAAAAAAAATTTAATTTAAAGATACGTACCATGCATTTAATGTGGCTATAAATGTAATTTAACATATACAACAATTAAATTTACAAAAATTATATTTTTATTTAATTTTAAAACCAAAATAACCTCAATATTTTTTACTATCCAAACAATTTATAAAACCCTGTTGTACAATGCATTACTATACTAGGAGTAAAAAAAAAAAAACCGTTTATAACGATGATTACCAGTTATAACAACAGAATTTATACGGTCCCTTGGAGATCATTGTAATTTATCTCCACCGTATATATGTATACTAAAATTTAACAATATCACAAACCAAGCCTTCTTTGTGTTAGCCTATGCAGTATGTCCACCTCACATGTATACAAATTAAACAGACGTAACAAGAATCGTTCCAATAAACATCAGTCAGAAATCTAAAATCCTCTATCCCCCATCCAATAGCAAAAATTCATATCATTTAATGATGTACTATATCTGTGGTTATAGGGAATAATTGGTTAAGTCAAAAAATGGCAAAAATAAGCGCACTGTGATTCAGCAAATTATTCTTCAAGCCATTAAATTTAGAACATTATTTGAGTTACAATGATGTCAACCAAATTTATTTTTTTCAAACACTATGTATATATATATATATGTAGAAAAAGTTCTAAGGTAAAAAAAAGTACCGCCCTAAAAAATTGTGATTTTATATTTAACCAGTTATTCCCTGTGGCTGCAGATATATGAATATCAGATCACCATCAGTGATTTTAAATATTATGGGTAAAGGCCTGGCTCATGGGACCAGCCTTTACCTAAATTATTAGGAACCAATTTTTCAATTTTAGGCAACCAATTTTTTTTTTAGGAACCATATTTTTCTGCCTTGTCCAGGACGTAGACATATTTGTAATATAGCCTGCCTCCATGAAAATCGGAGGGGGGGCCCATATTTCAATTTTAAGAACTGGTAAATAAACTTTGTTAGAAAGGATTGCATCAGTTTGAAAACTAAATAAAATTGCGAATAAACCTAATGATAAGAGTTGATCTAGAGCAGAGGTCGCCAACCGGTGGTCCGCAAGAAAATTTTGGTCCTCAAAAAATAAATAAATAAATAAATAAAAAAGATCTGGACATTATTTGCATTTTTAATGATTTATTAATAATAAAACAAAAATAATATTCTAAGAAATTCTCATATTCTGAATGACAATTTCCACCTTTATATTGCACTAAATTCACGAAATGTGGTCCGCGGGATTTAAAATTATGAATTTAGTGGTCTGTGAGGTCCGAAAGGTTGGCGACCGCTAATCTAGTGTCTGTGTATGCATGAAACTTACGACTAATCATTTCCAGTGGGTAGCATGGACTTACCATAATACAGACCCGCAAGTTTTCACACACTCTTGCTCAGCCAAATAAAACTTAGATTCATACACTGCATACATAAACAAAACATATTTCTTATGACACAAGAGTTAAATCATATCGTATTTTGCACATCGCACATTCAGCTTCGATTACAAAACGATAAATGCAGCAGCATTTATCGTTACAAAATAAACGATAAATGTCGCAGCATTTGGCAAAAAATGCCATTGACAGGTAAGTAGAATAAATGTGGTAACATACCCATATCTCCGACGTCTTCTTGCTCGTGGGGGACAGTCTTCGCATCGTATATCATAGCCGTAGGCCTCGATGAGTTCATTCTTAGATTTGGGGGTTTGTTCATCTTCCTTATATCGGTCGTGTCCCCATTTATCATCATCCAACCACAATTTTTTCTTTTTCTTGTCCCTGACGTGATAAAAAAAAAAAATAAAAAAATACTGTAAATCTCAACGGGAGTAAAACCATGCCATTATAACATGATTTAGAGATAAACATGACAGAAACATCCTCGTAATACAAAATCAGGTAACGTTCACGAGTGTATTAAATTAGTTGCTTATACATGCACATATTTAAAAAAACGTGCACTTATTAAAAAAATAGCATGTGGTACAGTACAATTCTAATTATACAGAGTAAATGGAATAGAAGCAGAATACAACCCATTAAATTAATAACATTATGAAGGGGAAGTATAAGCAACAACTTTGTTCGCAAAATTGGGTGATTTTTCCGATGACGAATTGAAACACTCATTTAATGCTCAGGAGGACCTAACTGAATGATTCAGTTAACCTGTGTTGACAAATTGTTTAACAAGAGGAATTTTCCATTAAAAAAAAAACACCTTTTAAAAATAACATTGCTGCAAATTTTATGGTTTTGTTTATTTACAAATCATGTTTTATCCAGTCACGATTAGGAATCATATTTCAATAAACTATCATAAAACTAGGCATAATTAATAATTTTTATAACATAAAATACCCACATGTGGTAAGGCTGTGGTAGAAGAATTTTATTTAAAAAAAAAAAGTTTTTTTTGGGGGGGGGACCACAAGAGCGGTCTATGCAAAAATATATGATAGAATGTATGTGTGCATGTGTGTGTACACACACACACAATACACGCATTCACAATTTTTTTTAAATCAATGCATGCAATACGAAAAGTCACTTCCAGTGCTGAATTTACATATAGTAGCAAGTTATAGTAGCAGTTATATATATATAGTAGAAGTTATACAAGTAGCCCCCCCACCACAAAGGGCTATGAAGGGACCTGGTGTTATTTGTATTTAAACATCATTTTTATTCTGATTATTTACAAACTGAGAAATTTTGACTATTGAAAAACCAGAAAATTTAAAATAAATAAATGTATTTATTTTAAAATAAATGTATCTCAAAGAAAAAAAAGCCAACAATTTATTAACTGTATATCGAAATAACTACATTCATTACAGGGGAGGGGAGGCATTCTACCTTTCCAGCAGGGGGGGGGGGGCATAAAAGCTTCAATCCAGGACTGTTCACCTCCGCCCACTAATTCTACTTTTTTAGGAGCCCTACAGTGATTTGATATGTGACAAAATCTGCAATGGTATTTTTCGACAAATTTGTCCTTCTGGGATAACAAATATCATTCTCACATCCAATTAAAAATGTGGGTGGGAAAATTTTCCACCCTCAAAATTTTCTAATCCTGAAACTTAAAAA
>QLNU02014802.1:48841253-48858165 GCA_006491805.2 Dysdera silvatica
AAAATCCAGTCTTTTGTGGGAGAGTAAGACAATACCATTGCCATGTGGACTTTGATGCAAGACACACAAATTTTGGTGAATTTTATGGCAACTATCATTCTGCAATCTCGCTGAGATACATTATGCAATCATGGTACTTCTGAAAAAATCTAACGACAACAACGATGACCATGTGAAAAGCCAATAATGAGATGTGGGTAAGGTTGTATAGTGGGTGAATGTTGCTGTGCTTGAAATAACATTGACCTCTTAGAGCTCAGGCATATTATTTTATTGGTCATTTTTTTATTACTGGGATCAGTTTCTTCTTGTAAGGATGCACAACAACTAAAATTATGTTGGGCCATGCCTCATAGTTGCCAACCTTGCCAGGAAAAAAAAAAAAATAATAATTAGACACCGACATAGTCTTCGAACGCCTCACATAAAATATCATCATGAGTGACAATGCAAACAAAGCACGACAACACTTAAGAGAAAAATAGTAGTTCCATTCAGGATATTTCCACTATAAATTATTCATTTGTGAAACATGTTCAAAAAACTAAAACAACAAATTCCAGAAGGATCTCTCATGGTCCAGTATAATCGATGCCAGGGTTTGATGACTTGGGGGGGGGAGAAAACTGCTTTTCATTACAAAGTCCTTACGGTTCAGCAACGAAGTCTAGAAAAAAATATAAACCAATTTAAAGCAAGTTAACTGTAAGATTACATCATGTAAGTGCTATTCAAGGATGCAGATTATGGAATCAGTTTTCCACAAATTTGACATATTTTTCATCGAAGTACCACATTAGCTCAGTTCTTTTAGTAAATGGCATGTTCATATTGCAGATGATATTGCTAAGTGGAACTTTGCAATTGTCTTCCCTGTTAGGGGAACCAATTGAAGGCCAAAAAAATTATTTTGATGCCTCTTGGGAGAAGGAGGTTATGAAGTTTATTGTTATATCTCTTTCCTTATGATGCAGTTTCCGTATAATCACCCCACATAAAAAAAAAAGAAAAGAAAAAAGTTAATCGTACACACAAGATACATAACGCTATACTGTAACTTGTGACATGGAGACTGGGATGGAGATGTGGATTAGACTTGTCATTAAAACTGAAGGTGTATGAGTATTGATCATCATGAGTAATATATTTTGAAAGTGGAATAAATTGGTGAAATCCTTGTGTTCCAGGTATGGCTTTTGCTTTTGAAAAGCGATATTCCAAATTCTTTCCTTTTTCGTACATTATGCTATAAGAGAAGCCTGAAGTAAAAGTTTTGTATATACAAATTGTAAAAGTTAAATGCTTCTCGTATGGAATTAATATGATCTGCAACACATCCCTGCAGGCTCTCTTTAGCGATCAGTAGTTTCACTGTCCCACCAATACCATCATATGACGATTTATCTTGGCTGGTGGCAAAGAAAGACTATGATGCTATAAGAGAGAAATCCTCTCCATAATGACACAGTTTAAGGAGATTTTTACAATTTTTATATTAGCCGGAACAGCTGACACTGAAATAATAAATTTCCTTTATCGAAGGAACCCTCTCTCTTTTATGAATATTATGACTTCCCGTTGTATCAAATGTAAAAAAGTAACATTACGTTGCAAATCATCAGATAAAATGCAGAGATTGGAAACTGCCAAGTTTGTAGTAAGAGACTGAGTGTATATAACAGCTGGATGTTCAGTACAAAATTCTCTTGTCCAGTGATATCCTTGAGCTTCATCTTGAATAACGAAACTGAAGTTTTCGTTAAAATCAAGAAGAACGATAGTCTCATGTGGCCAAAAATTTGACCCAGTTTCCCTCAGGAAGAAGTAGACCGAGCTTTTGTAATGGAAGAACGAGTGATGAGTTTTTCCAGTTTTTAATTAATGAATTTATTAAAAACGTTGATAAATTCATTAAAACTTAGGAGTCTGAAGTAACTTTTTAGGTGACTTTAGGTCTGAGAATTTTTATCCCTGGGTTAAAGCATTTAAAAAAAAAATAAAAAAAATATTATGCAAGCCATGAGAAAGACAAATGTGTAAGCTTCAATTAAAAATAAATAAGTCTACTGTGTTCGTCCACCTTTTGGTAGGTTATTTATTTATTTATTTTTTGTAATATTAAAATTTAAAAATTTCACATAATTTCTATTGTTTTTAATATTTTTTTCAGTTTTAGAAGTTAGAAATTACTACTCCAGGATTTTTATTTATAATCAACACATCGTTATTGATATATATTTAAAATTTCAAGTCCCTAAGTATTTCAGTTCCGGAGCAGCAATTTTTTGAAGACAAAACTGCAGTCTAAAAAAGGTTTAAAAATGTGCCTTTCGTGGAAAGTCTCCAAACTTCGATCCCATATATCTCAGGAACTGTCGGGCCTAGGGAAGAAAGCTTTCACAAGAGTTCTCACCTATATAAGGGTAGTACACACATAAGCGTATGCAAAAAGTTCATAAGGGGGAGGGGTTTATAAGCTCAATTGGGGGAGGGAGGTTACAGAGCTACAATTCACATATTCCTATGTTAAATATACAAAATTTCATTGCAATGGGGGTTACAATCCTCACCCCCCCTGCATACACCAATGAGTACACATAACAAGTATTATCAAATCCCTGTTGGTGGGTGTCAGTGTGTGGTTGAATTGATTCATTTAAAAAATTAGTTTAAACTCATTTTAAAAAATAATTTTAAAGCACTGATTTTAAAATGGTTATAACAAATTTTGATTCTAATCAGATATGTTTAAAAAAAAACCACATGATTAAAATCATTGACACCCTGTGGCTAACGAAATACCAAATGGCTGTAACAGAATAATACACAATATGAGCTGATAAGAATAAGAAGAGAACAGATAAAGAATGAAAAGTTTCCCCTTAAGCGACACCCAAAGCTTTTACCTAAACGGCAGGTGCAAGACTCTACCTAATTCCAGTTCCCCACTTTTATATCAACCTTTTTTTTAATTAAAAAGAATAATTTTCAAATAATATTTCATATTGTTTAAAGAGTAGATGTACCTTTATTGTTTATTATCAACTTGTTTTATTTATTACCCTTTCATGAATGGAATATTACTTAAATGGAAATGGATATATAAACAACAATTAAAGACTAATTTCTGTTCAAAGCAAAACTACCAATGTTACATTCTTTTAAATATTATGTATTAGTAACTTCAGTGTTGGTATTATTCGTGTATCATCGGTAAATGAAGCTTTATTTTCTAAACTAATTTTTTTTTTTTTTATGCTTATTTGGAATTGTCCTTTTTCTTTCTTATTGAAAACACAACTTTCTAATTTGATTTTGAAATTTTTATGGTGTATATTTATTGATCATAAATATTAAGTCTTTAGCTTGCTACCATAGCCAACTAATGATGTTAAAGAAAATTGTTTTAGTCTATTATTAATACTTTTTTTTTCTCTTTTAGTTTGTTAGGAAAATCTAGGAAAATTCACTGGTTTTCATATGATATTTTTTATATTTTGACAATGTTAGGTTTTAGACGTTCCAGTACAGTTTTGGAAAGTTTTGGACGATAAAAACCGTATGTCCTGTCCAAAACCCATCCCTGCTTTGGGTCATTCCATGTCAATTCAACCACACCCCGACACCCACTGACAAAGATTTTGATAAAACTTTGTATGTGTGTTACCCGTATGTAGGTGAGAACCCATGTGAAATTTTTCTTCTCTAGGCCTCACAATTCCTGAGATATAGGGGGGGAGGGTCAAAGTTTGGAGAATTTCCATAGACAGCATATTTTTGAACCTCTTTTTTCAGACTGCAGTTTTGTCTTCAAAAAACTCCAGCTTAGGATCTGAAATGCAAAAGGACTTGAACTTTTGTCTGTAAATTAATAAAAATGTATTGATTATAGATACAAATGCTGGAATAATAGTTTCTAAATTTTAAGGCTGGAAAACGGGCAAAAAAACACAAATTATGTAGTTTTCTAAAATGTTTGATATTAAAAAAAAAAAATACTACTAAAAGGCAGATGAAAACAATAGTCTTTTTTTTTATTTTTAATTGAAGCTTACACTTTGGTCTTTCTGGTTTTGAAATAAAAAAACATGGCTTGCATAATGGGTTTGTTTTTTTTGGAAAATGCATTAACCCAGGGATGAAAATTTTCAGACCCACAGTTGCCCAAGAAATTACTTGAGACACCTAAGTTTTAATGAATTTATCAAAGTTTTTAATAAATTTGTTGATGTTTTTAATGAATAAATAATTCTGGACACCTAAAAATTTTTAATTGCGCTTTCATTCATGGAAAAATTAGTTAATGGGTTATGCTCGTAAAAATAATAACAATGGAAACATTTTTTCATTTAAACAAACAAAATTGCAATTTTATGCATAGTAATCAAATTGAAATTTTTTAGACTTGTTCAGAATAAGCATGTGAACAAATACGGCACTTATAGTTTTAAATTGATTATGTTGTAAAACAGTCACCAAATTTTGAAGGAGGAAGGAATTTTAGCAATGCCTGATGCCAGTAAAGCTAAGTCAAACTACAGTTGAATGATTGAAAGTTTTATGACAGCCATAAGTATTCCAGAACAATGGCCGGATAAAAAGACGTAGTTAATATTGCAAGGACTATATACACAGAAGAGACCAATACTATGTAATCTGTGTGAGTCATATTCCATTCTTCATTCAAACTTTAATTTCCTTAGGTAAATGTTAAATTTTCTAAGTTCAGCTTTTCGAGGCCAAAATGGAGTGTATATTGGTTGGATCTTCAGGGACATATTCGATGTGTGCAAAAAAACATCAAGATGTCATCCTTTTAATTCACGCCAGTCATATTACAGAGGAATACCAGGAGCTTATTAAATATCTTCTCTGTTGCAATGGTACTCAAGATTTCATATTGCACCACTGTACCGACTGTCCAACTAGTGCAAGTTCGCAAAGAATACTGAAAGGAAAGTCAGAGGACTATGACTGATGAGATCAAGCACTATCTGTGGATTAGCACTGAACCAACAAAAACAATTATGTAACTGTTATTTTTGATGAACATGAAAATCTAGAAAAACTCATCTCTCATTCTTTCATTAAAAAGCTCAGTCTACTTTTTCCTGAAGGAAACCAAAGCAAATCTTGGACCAAATGAGACAATCGTTCTTCTGGATTTTAGCGAAAACTGCAGTTTTGTTGTTCAAGATGAGGCTCAGGGATATCGCTGGACAAAAGAAACTTGTACTGTACATCCAACTGTTATATACACTCCATCTCTTACTACAAACTTGGCTGTTTCTAATCTCTGCGTTTTATCTGATAACTTGCAATGTGACGTTACACTTTTGCAAAAATTTCCTTAATCTGCGTCATCACGAAGAGGATTTCTCTCTTACAGCATTATAGTCTTTCTTTGCCACTAGCCAAGATAAATCATCATGTGATGGTATTGGTGGGACAGTCAAATGACTGATCACTAAAGAGAGCCTGCAGAGATGTTTTGCAGATCAGATTAATTCCGTACAAGAAGCATTTTACTTTTGCAATTTGTACATACAAAACTCTGACTTCAGGCTTCTCTTAAAGCATAATGTACAAAAAAGGGAAGAATTTGGAAGATCACTTTTCAAAAACAAAAAACATACCTGGAACACAAGGCTTTCAACGATTTATTATTCCACTTTCAGTTTTAATGAGAAGTCTAATCCACTACTAGTCTCCACGTCAAGTAACGAAATGAAGTTACATAAATTGTGTATACGATGAAATTTTTTTGAGGGGAGGGTGTGCAGGAACAGCATCATGAGGAAAGAGATATAACAAACTTTATGATCCCCTCCCTCTCAAGGAGTATCAAAATAATTTTTTAGCCTTCAGTTGGTCCACCAAACAGGGAAGACATTTGCAAAATTCTACTTAGCAACATCATCTGCAATGTGACTATGCCATTCACTAAAGGAACTGGGTGAGTGTAATACTTCGATGAAAAGTATGTCAAATTTGCGGAAATCTGATTCCATAAGCTACACCCTTAAATAGCATATACATGAACAAATCTTGAGGTTAACCTGTTTTTCCTTCTTTCTAGACTTTTTTGCTGAACCATTAATCCATAACGCCACACACCCCTCATCGAGTGAGTCTGCCACGTTTATAAAAAACATAATTAGGAATAGAAATGTGAGAATCGTCAATTCTAGGATGGAGCCAAGTTTCACTAATTGCAATAATATCTGGGTCAGTTGATAAGATAAAGGTGTTTAAGTCATATGTTTAGATACATCACACTGTTTTTACCTATTAGAATCTTCAATACTGTGATACAGCAGTTCAAATATAATACTGCTACTGTGTATTAAAAATGTAAAACCATGACTGCTATTAAAACCTACCTTTTTTTACATCTACTTGTAGAAAACTAGTGCATTAAACGTTTTTCAAATGAAAACAGGTACATGCACAGTATGTTTAAATTAATAACTAGGTATCCCATAGCGGTCTCTTAATGAGATTCTAAGATATAGAAGAAAAACATATATTTTTTAAAAAAACTAAAATACCCTTTTTTGAGATATATAAAGTCAAAGGTGTTGACCTTGAAAATAAAAATTTGAAATATATATTCATGTGGCATATCATAAGAAAGCCCACATTAAGTACTTTCTAAAGATACTAATATTAGTTTTATATATAAGGGGATTTCTTCCTTCCATTCATGGTGGTTTATTAAGCTCTGCTTAGCCACCATTATACTAACCCCCCCAGCCTCTCCCAAGGAAAGGCATAACCAAAATAACCCTTGATTTATATGATTTATTGGTGGGCTTATATACGTATATAAAGGTTCCGGCAGGAGAGATGCATTCATCCCTTGAAATATAATTTGTAGTTAATTTTAGCTCGTTTTGTGGTAAATTTAAAGGTGTTTTTTTTTAAAAAAAAAAAAGTATCAGCTTTTGGCAGATAATCTCTAAAATATCCGACCATGTTCTTATGTCACCATGGACGGTTAAGAGAGTCTGTACAAGCAACAAGTAACCAATTGAAGTAAACCACCTACCTCACCGTCACCTTGCTCCCTTTCTTCCTTAACACATTCGTCATCCTCTTCATCATCACACTCATCCTCTCCTTCAGCACCTTCTTCTTCCTCGTCATCGCATTCTTCTTCTTCACCATAGTCTTCTTCATCCTCTTCATCAGCACACTCTTCTCGACTTAAGTCCACATTCTTTTCCAAACATCCTTCATCAGCACATATTTCTTTGCCAACATTGTCTTCTTCATTTTCCAAGCATGTTACTTCTTCATTTTCCAAGCATGTTACTTCTTCATTTTCCAAGCATGTTACTTCTTTATTCACAGCTACTACTGCTTTGTCGTCACACAATTCCTTTTCCTTTGTACATATTTCTTTGGCATCAGCCTCCTTGTCTTCGGTAAAAGCTTTCTTGTCATGTCCAGCATGTTCGGTTTCTTCCTTAATGCACTCCTTTTTATTCTCTTCAGTTGCATCGAACAGTTCACCATCAAGGAATTCACCTTCCACCTCCTCAGCTTCAGCAATTCCTTCTCCTCCACCATCCTCATCGATTAATTCGGTTTGAGATTCATTTTCTTCATAGCCCTCACTAACTTTTTGTACCTAAAAAGAAAAGTAATTAAAGTCAACAAATAATAAGAGATCCACAAAAAGAAATAAATCGAAAATTGACTACAATAATAAAAAAAAAAATCACTATATAAAAAATATATTTTTGTCTAACTTGAATATAGTAGATCCACAAATTTTGTTCCATAGTGGAAAAAAAAGGGGGTGTGGTGGGGAGGGGGCATCAGAATTTAAGAAACCTTGTTTGGCAAGAACCATAACCAAAGATTAGCTCACTGATGGGAATAGCACATTTTAACTTTTTTTTTTTTGGTTTGCCAAACAATTTTTTAAAACGGACCACCATCAAAAAATAATCGGAGACCTCTGGTTTTGGGAAAATGGAAGAAATTAGGTAGAAGGGGTAGAGGAAGTCTCTAAATGGCATGAACTTAGTAGCATTGATAAAATTTTCCCAATTAATCGAATTTTGCAAATTTCTGTCATTTAAAAGATCATTGCACTTTAAAGATCAATTAATACAAAGACTAATCACACAAAATTAAAAATCGACCAATCCAAAAGTCCATTAAATAAAGCCTTATTTAGTATTAAAAAAAATTTTTTTTTCAAACCGCAAAACTCTTCCACCATAAATGCTGAAAGTTATTTCATTTGTATATATCAGGGATCACCAACTTTTTGATGTGCAATGCCAAAGTAATACTGTAGAACCACTTCACACAATAGCAGAACTGGTCATCAAATTATTCTGCGTGCCATTCATCAAATTGTAAAAATCTTTATAATACTATTCACTTATTGACTTAAATTAAGATCTTTTGGCACATTCCTAATACATTAAATGAATTCTTTTTCTTAAAAATGTCCTTGTACGTTTAACATATAATTTACAACAATTTAACAATAACAAACACAAGCAGTGCAATATGCTGTATTAATGCATACTCTCTAGTTAAAGTTTAAAAAAAAATATATATATATACACACACACACACAGTGAATATCGGTTATAACGACCTTCAAGGGACCGCGAAAATTTGGTCGTTATAACCGATAGTCGTTATAAACGATATCTTTTTAAAATCATGGTAGCCTATAGCAATGCACTCTAGAGTTTTATAAATTATTTTGACAGTAAAATTTATTAAACTTTTTGGTTTCAAAATTAAATAAAAACATAATTATAATGAATTTAATTTCCGTTTATATTATAGCCACACTAAAAACATAGTACTTTCTTAGTTTTTTAAATTGAAAAAAACAAAACAAATGTAATGAATAATATTTATTATATTATACTAATGACTTCAAAACAGTGTTGGTTTAAGAATTTTGTGGGCTCTACGCTGAAAAAATAGAATAGGCCTCTAAAGAATATGACCCTCGTGATATTCAATTAATAAATCACTTTTTAAGTTTATTATCTTTAATATTCAGGTTTAGCAGTAATAAAACTTTCTCAGACATTTGTAAATAAACAAGATTAGAATAACGCTTAAATTTTGATAACTTTAAATTTTAATAACTAACCCACATGGTTCTGCTTTATGACTGTCAAGTCGCGTCGTTATATCTGATACGAATTTCCCTAGTTAGAATCTACATAGACTACAAACTCGCCGTCGTTATAACCGATATATTTAGTATGGAGTAGAATAGCAAACCAAACTTCTTGTAAAAATTACGTCATTATGACCAACATAGTTATAAAAAAAATTTCACTGTATATAATTTTTTTGTTTTAACGCTAACGTAGTGGGGTCATATGGCAATGCAGTGGTTGACTGTTTACCTAGCCAGTAGTCATTCCGGGTTTGATTCCACAACTGTGCAAAAAAAAAGAACACTAACCAACTAACTTCTCACGGTCGTCCGGGATTAGTTTAATAGGCTTTCAAGATATCCAGGTTCTTCAGAAAAAGTCTAGATGCAGGTTCAGCACAACCATTGTTGTTGCCCTTGGACCGTAAAACTTAACGAACTTTAAACAAACTAACATAGCACTGAGTAAACATGAGTGACAGTGGAAAGGTTGAGGTGGAGGATGAAATGAATTTTTGGAGGAAAACGTGGGTCTAAGAATCACTCAAGAGATCAGTTGGTATAACTGTAGATTTACGGTTACATACATTTTCCCCACAAACCAAAGCAACACCCCTCTTTAAAATGTGTGAAAACACAAAAGAATTTTGTTTGAAAATGAACAGAATACTTTTTTTGAATTTTAAGAATTACATATTCAGATTATTTCTTTTTCTTCTTTTAGATCGTTTCGCATGCCACTAAAAGTTAATCTGTTTGCCATGTGTGGCGTAGATTGCTCACTCCTGATGAAAATGCATCAGAATTAATTAAAATATTAATAGTTAATAGAAGTATAGACAAACACAATAATTATAAGAACATTCTCCACTGATGAATAACATTCTTAACACTCACGTATTTCAGTTCAAACTACAGCCTTTTTTTTTAATAAAAGAAAAAGAGGCAACGGCCCTGGCACAGAGGAAAACGAGGGGGCCTTCCTTATGAACCGGAGTATCATAACCTGCTTAGCTACCAAGGTAAAGACAGGAACAATGCTCTATTTTTTTCACATATAAGATTTGTACGCTATTTTTGCCCCTCCCTCCTCCTCTCGAGGTTAACACAATTGACAAATGATCAGCACATGAAGCCACCGGGACATGCTTTTTGTAATTTTTTTTAACAAAACAATACGAATTTTCACCAGGAGATGATGGAATAACAACAGTTATTTCAACACTGGCATAAGGTTTAATGTTTTGAGAGCTAACTGCTCTCTTTGTCGAGTGAAGGAAGAATTCTGCCTTCACTTGACAAAGGGAGCAGTTGGCTCCCGAAACGTCGTGTTTTTAAACCTTACGCCAGTGTCGAAATAACTGTTATGTAATTTTTTTGTGGAGAGTTAACATGGATATTTTTGACACCCACGTGTTTTAGCTCAAACCAGAGCTTTTCTTTGGAATAGAAGAGATTGAATAGGATGGGTGGTGGTAGGGGGAGTTCAATTTCTTCCTGTGCTAAAAAATTCTTTGTTCCCTTGGTGGAGTGTGATGATTGTTTGTCTGGTTCAGAGGCTGGGAACCCACAGCTTTATGGCTACATGCGGCCTTTTGACCGAATTAAAATTTTGCACAAAATCCTTTAATTTTCAGTAATATGATTCTGTTTGCCTTTTTCATTTGTATTATAATCTTAAAATGAATCAAAGTAAAGTATAAAAGAGTAGAAGAAGATCTAACAAAATAGTCTTCGTTAATTGACTGACATAATCAAAACACATACAGCCTTCATATATTACAGCTAACTTAATGCGGCCTTCTAACATGAAAAGGTTCCTCCAGATATGGTACGAGAAGAGACATTTCTCATGCCATACTTGGAGCACTTTTGGAAGATGCAACACGTCCAGAGTACATCAAGAAAGTTGCCATCATTCTCACTCAAACTTTTGTGGGTTAAGCCTGATCTGGAAATCTCCATATCATGGATTGACACTTAGTTTCTGGTTCAAACGGGTAAATCCATGATGCATCATGTTACAATATCCAAGATACTCCTGCTTGTCCCATCTTCATTTACTATTATTCATAAAATGGCACCATTCCACACGTGCCTTCGTTTGATCCACTGTCAATCCATTTGAGATCTAATAGGAACATTGTTTTCTGAGAACAGGTTTTTTTATGAAGTATCAAATCCACAGCTCCAGAACTGGTGTTTCAGGGACTTGCAATTTCCTCATAAGTAATCTATGGATCTTCTTATATGAGAGATCTAATTTTTATCAATGTTCGATTCTGAAATCGATGTGCCTGGTCTTCCACTTTTTGTGTCCTCTCCTAATGATCTCTTCCCCCGCTTAAACTTATTGTACCAATTAAAAATTGTGGCCTGTGAAGGAGCAACATCTAGAAATGTTGAGGACAAACTCTGAAAACACTTCTCTGCTTTTAACCCTTTCAAAAAAGCAAAATGTATCAAGCATATCTAATCAACTCCATTGCAAAAGCAAGGTGTGCGACCTTCACTATTTGATCTCAGTATAAAATGTGACAGGATGGTTGTGTTATATGCTGTTATCTAGTATTGTTATTTAAAGATATAAGCTATACTATGATACAAAAAAGTAAGAGCTTGATGCTTTTTCCAATGAGTATCTAAAAACTTTTTGAATTACATTATATATATATAAAAAGCTCAAGTTTGAGCTAAGAACATTGGTGTCAAAAATTATTCATCATCATAACTCCCCACGAGAGAATTACAAAAGCATGCCTCAGTGGCTTCACTGTTATTTTCTTACCAGCTTTTCGGAACTTGCTTTTTGTTCTGCTTCTTTAGCGTTATCCTCTTCGGCACTATGGAATTCTGGCTCTACAGTTTCAATTTCTTTCTACAAAAAAGGAAACGATTTGAATTGTTAAATAATATTTATAGAATCATATGATTTTTTGCAATAGGTAAAAGGTCATGGGCAACATTTTGGTTTATGTTTTTACGGCACAAAGCTAGCAAACATTTTATGTTGAAACCTGCAGTTCCCCAAGGAATCTGAATTGCTTGCTAAGAAAACCAAACTCCGATAGACAGAAAAACGGGGCTAGAGCGATCAATCGGCACTGATTGTTTAAAAAATTAGGAATAGGCGGCCAATGTTAACTTAGGGAAAAAATCTAACTAAAAACCTAGAAAAACATCTAAATGCTGATGTAATGCCGATGTTTTTCGTAGAAAAAAAAAAAAGCGTAAAACATCGGACCTTAAGTTTTTTTATTTTATGTTTAAAAGCATGGGCGTAATCTAGGGGCGGAAAAGGGGCAGTTGCCACTCCCATTTTTTTAGAAAAGAGGCAAAGTCGTACTCTTTCCCATACAATGTTGGATTTTTCGTTTCCCCCTCTCCCCATCCATATGTCGGAACGATTTACTTTTTTTTTTTGTATTGCATTTGAGAGGTCACATACATAATTGAGTGGGCTATGAAAGATGGTTTGGTTGTGTCAGAATATGTGTGTCCGAACTGTACCTGCTTTTGCTTACTGTTGCACTGTTTACTTTTGGGCTCAAAATTAACGATCGTTAGCGATATTTTGCACCTATAAATTTCACTTCGATGACTGCAATTTTTTCGGTTTAACATTTTCAATTTTTATTGTTTATATGATGAAAACTTCAATTGCTCAATCTTTTATTTTTCTCTGTGTCCATCTCATCGATGCACATCGCAAGATCAAAATCACTGTTGCTCTCATTGATTGCAGACCATGGGGGGACCCCATGGTCTGCAATCTAGGGGGCTGTGGCCAACTAAGATACCTCGATTCCCTCCCCTAACGTTCCACTAGTGTCTAAACGTAGCTTTTTTAACTACTTTTTTTTCCCTTTTACATCACTACAGTGTTGGTAACTTTTGTAAGCGCCCTGAATAAGAACTAACAAGCCTTTGAAGATTGGCACTAGTTCAAGCTTGTTATTGTGCAGCTGCAGAGAATCTTTAGTCCTAATTATTGCATTTAGAGTATGCTCACTTACTGTGGATACTTCTGTCAAAGAATAACTTGAAGACTAAAACCTTTCGGTGTCTGCATTGCCATATGATGGGGAGGTGGAAGCTTTCACAACCATAGTAATGGCAGAGTATTTTTTTCGTATTTTTTACCGCAAAGCTGATTTCACCATGGAACTGGCCATTAAACAATCAAGGGACATCAACTGAACTAGTAGTATTTCTTCTGCATAATTAGTGCCGTGATTTGTTCATGTTCAACCGTCCCAATTTTGTTACTTGCGATATGGATACCCCATTAACAAAAAATTAGTTTTTTGTATTTTTTTATTTATTTATATTTTTTTTAACCGTGGAACCCTTGTAAATTATATAACCGAAAAAGATTGATGGCATCAGCAACATCTGCCATAACGGAATGTAATTTTTCAGACCTTTTTTTAAGGCCTCATACTTTCACAAAGGATAGTAGGACATTGCTGAACAACAATGTCCTATGACCAGCGATGATCTCCATCACAATATTGTGCCACAGACTTCGCTTTGCGGTCCATCAATGGATTGGGTGAGGGATTTTTTCAATAAAATAGCTCTGGCAAGCTATTTTATCGAAACTGTGGAACTAGAGATAAAAAAAAATCCAATAGTATTAAAAAAAGTAGAAGACCAAAATCGGGACTCTTTTAGAATATGGCACAAGCTTCCATTTTGGTGAGTGTTTCCTTCCATACATTTTTTCTTACTTGGATTCTGGTTTTCTCCTACTTTTTAACACCTACTATTTTTTTTTTCTAATATAAATTCAAGGTAAAACTACAGCTGAATCCCCTGTTTTGTCGCCAACTCGTCTCCAAAACTGATGCTATACTCTTAAAACAGAGGGAAAGTTTCGTGGAGTGTAAAAAATGCATGCATGTGAGGGGTAGTCACATTGTAGTATCGTAGCGTCCATTCGTGCAGGTGGTAGTTTGTGAGTTGTAGCAGTACAATGAGAGAACATTTAAATGTTTTTCTTTTTGTAACGGATTGGAATTGATAGTATGTTTGGGGCAGAGAGAGGATATGGGAGGAAGAGGTTCGAGAAGGTATGGGAGGAAAAGGTTAGAGGAGGTATAGGAGGAAAAGGTTAGAGGAGGTATGGAGGGAAAAAGGGGAGAGGAGGTACGAGAGAGTTGAGGGGAATGTGGAGTATCACAATGTCAGCGATGAAAAGTTGTACTTCACTAATCGGTGATGAAAAGCTGTTGAACTCATACCTTGCAGAAGGTAAGAAGAGGGGGAAGCAGGGAGAGGAGGCACGAGAGGACCATGGAACATCATAATGTCGGCGCTGAAAAGCTGTTTGACTCATACTACGCAGAGTATATGTGGAGACGGTGTCACAAAGAGGAAGTGGAGGAAATGATTCTAAAAGCCATAAAAGCTCAGAAGCTTAAAGACAGAAGTTTTTTTTTTTTGTTAAAAAAATCTGAAAAGAATATTCAGGGTTTGTCCCAGAAGTTCCCGGAATGATTTTTTGTAGTTGGCAACGCTGGCTGACGGGGCGGAGAAGTTGGTGGGGGATCTGAGCTTGGAAACGAGACCGGTATCAGTCGCCTGCGGGCAGTTGTTGAGGCAGGGTCACGCTCCGCGCAGAGGTATCTACTGCACCCTCGTCGATCAAAAAATGGACCAGTTTTTGGAGCAGCGTTATGCAATCAAATTTTGTGTGAAACTGGGTAAAAACGGGGCGGAGACACTCGAAATGCTTCGGAAAGCCTACGGTGACGGGGCGATGAAAAAAAGCCAAACTTTCATGTGGCACAAGCGGTTCCGGGAAGGTCGGGAGTCCGTCAACGACGACGACCGCTCTGGACGCCCGTCGACATCACAAACGGACGACTCGGTGCAAAAAGTGCGTCAAGTTTTGGACAATGACCGACGATTAAGTGTTCGGGTGATTGCAGAGGAGTGTGGAATACCCAAAACAATCGTTCATCGCATTTTAACGGAGGATCTTCAAATGAGGAAAGTCTGCTCGAAAATGGTGCCAAAAGTCCTGACGAGTGAGATGAAGGAGCAGCGTTTGTTGAAGTGCCAGGAATTGCATGAACGCTACGAAACGGACCCAGAATTTTTGGACAGAGTGATCACAGGGGACGAGACGTGGATTTTTCAGTACGATCCCGAATCAAAGCGCCAGAGCAGCGAGTGGCACACCAAGGAGTCTCCTCGCCCGAAAAAAGCAAGGATGAGCAAATCGCGAATCAAGGCAATGCTCATTGTGTTTTTTGACAGAAAAGGTGTAGTTCACAGTGAATTCGTGCCACAAGGACAAACAGTCAACAAGGAGTTTTACTGTGAAGTGCTCAAACGGTTGCGCAACAGGGTTCGACGCGTCCGAAACGAAATTCGCGACAATTGGATCTTGCACCATGACAACGCGTCAACCCACACCGCGCTCATTGTCTCCGAGTTGCTGGCCAAAATGGGTGTGGCAACGCTGCCCCAGCCGCCGTACAGCCCCGATCTGGCACCAGCGGATTTCTTTTTGTTCCCAAGGATCAAAAGAACCCTGAAAGGAACTCGGCATGGGACGCTGGAGGCGGTAAAAGCAGCCGCGACGACCTCACTGAAGGAGATTCCCGTTGACGACTTCCAGGGCGCCTTCAATGATTGGGTGAAGCGTTGGCAACGGTGCATCGAAGCAGGGGGAGAATACTTTGAAAAGTTCTGAAAAGATTGTAAACTGATATTGAATAAATGATTTTAAAAAAATCATTTCGGGAACTTTTGGGACAAACCCTGTAATAGGTAGTAAACTCAGTATAACAGGTAATTACTCCTTAAAAAAACATGGCGGCTTGGAAACGAACATGTGATGATGTAATCCAGGAAGGAGGATGCCGTGGTAGGGTTGCTGTGCCTTGGCAACAAAACATGAAGGGAATACACATGTAGTTTGACCAAATTCAATTTTTTTTTCCATCAAATTTAAATGTACGTTAAAAAACAATTATTTTAATAAGTTTTTTTATTGTTTTTGATTAAAAGAATAACCACAGAGCAGCCAAGCACTAGTAAGGCCCTGGCCCACTTAATTTGAATAAACTTTTTTTTTTCTAATTTAAATTCAATTTCGTTTTTCTCTATCTTCATTTTTTTCCGTAATTTAAGTTCAACATCAGGTTTTTCTCTACTTTAAATTCAACTTCATATGATTTTTTGAACTCATCGTCACAACGAACGCTTGTATCTATCGTAAATTTCACCATTTTAAAAAAAGTAATTTTTCTTAATCCCCAAATATTTTGAAACTGTAATAACAGGAGAAAATTAGCCACCAGTTTAAAATACTTATTAAAACATAACATTTGTTTTTGAGTTAGCCCACCTTTAATTTTGTTTATACGTTGTTTGGGGAGGGAAAATCTGGGTTAGGATAGGAGAAAAATGCAGGTAAGGAGACACTCGTCAAAATGGAAGCCTGTAACGTATTGTAAGAGAGCACCCCACAATCAAAGTAAGAAAAAACGATTGTAAACGAAAGATCGTCAAAATGGAAGTGGTTACTGTACTATTAACTAGAGCCCAAACATCTTTCACATTCCAGTTACATTAAAACATTTATTGACACAGTATAGCCCAGATGCTCTTGCGCCATAAAAATCCAAACAAACATAAAACAGTTCTTCGTTAACTAAAAACACGTTTTTCCAAAATGATGAAATCGTGATATGCATTCCCAGCCGTAATGGCAACATTTACCATATTCTGTACTAGCGCCGCAGTGTG
>QLNU02014802.1:48858265-48872676 GCA_006491805.2 Dysdera silvatica
TGATACTTTTGTCGTTCTTTCGAAGACAGAGGTGGACAGCTTCCACCGTTTCCTTAATGACTTAAACCCCCATATTCAATTTACCTTAGAGGTAGAACATGAGGGATGTTTGCCATTTTTGGACGTGAGGGTTACCAGAGGAGACAATGGAAGCTTGTCAACCTCTGTATACCGAAAGCCAACTCATACGGACCGGTACTTGGATTTCCTCTCACCTCATCCAACTTACCACAAAGCTTCTGTTGTGAGGTCTCTGACACGTCGGGCCCTCAAACACAACAACAATGTTGAGTTGAAAGATGCTGAGGTATGGAAGGTAAGGAGAGCGCTTGTAGATAATGGCTACCCGAGCAAGTTTATCGCTCGAAGATCTAATAATGGACATAGAGAACCTGTTGAGGAGAGACAGACTAGAGGGACGGTTGTTTTGCCATATGTGGAGAGGACTTCTGAGGAGATTGCGCGTATTCTTAGGAAATCTGACATCAGGACTTACTATAAACCTGCATCGACTTTACGTGACCTGTTGGTGAGAGTGAAAGATCGAGTTCCAATGGATGAATTGACTGGAACAATTTACCAGATACCCTGCAAAGACTGCGAAAAAGTATACACTGGCGAGACGGGAAGAACTGTTTGTACTCGTAAAAAAGAACATCATCGTGCTGTGGAGAAAGGTGAGATGACTAATCTTCTGGCAGAACATGCCTGGGAGAAAGGTCATGTTCCTGATTGGAAAAGTACAAAAGTTCTTCATAAAAATGTAACTTCTCGCTATTGTAGACTTTTTCTGGAGTCTTGGGAGACTTTTCGAATGCGAAGTAAGGCGATGAACATCGCAAAATCGATGCCTGAACCTTACCGCATTTTTGCTAGGAGATGGGGGAAAACCAGTTTCAGACAGGGGGAATTACCGAGTGCGGGACAGTTCTTAGAAAATCCAGATTCAGGCAGGGGGGGAAACCCGACTGCGGGACAGTTCTTAGAAAATCCAGATTCAGACAGGGGGGAAAACCCGAGTGCGGGATAGCTTTGGGAAAAACCAAAGTTGGGGTATAAATACCGAACACCTACACTTCCTTGACACTTTCGCTTGATGAAGGGAACAGTAGTTCTCGAAACGTTGCGAATATTTTTGCAGACGGTAAATATCTTTTACCTTCTTCATTTGTATTTCGTATATTCCGACCAGTGTCAAATTTTACTAGTTATGGTAAGCCCTGGTCAATCTTTGTACGTTGTTGTCAATATATATTTTCTTCAGCACCGCATAACTATTTCAAGCTATTACATTAACTATTTACAGCTGTTCCTGTGCCATCTTGAAAGCTAAGACTCCACGAATTGTGTCCATGACTTTTAAAGCTTTTTCGTGATTGAAATGTCGAAGTTCACATTCGAAGCTTTCTTTTTTGTTTGGCATCAAGGGTGTTTTCATGTGAAGACGAGTCATTATTCTTAAAATTTCTGCGTTATTAATTATTTCAGGAGCAATTTTATTATCAAGTATAAAATATTTTTTGAGGTTTCGAATTTTCATTTTCTAAATTAATGCCAGCCAATTTCTCTATTTTTATGTCAAAGGAAAACTTTTCACGTTAAAATCGATCTCTAATTGTGGTTTCTATAATTGAATACCAAGCCTATTATTTCCGTAGAATTTAGCACAGAAATTTTATTCTTATCACTATCGTCTGCTTTGTCGATTAACTTCTGTAATAAACAGAAATACTTGACATCTAGAATAATGCCTTGGTCTAGGTTCTAAAAACCCTGACTTCTCACATTTGTAATACGATTGAATGTCTGCTTGAGCTGAGGAATATGATGTTTTGAATCGCATTCGGTTGACAGCTATCTGCTTCCTATGGATCTTTCCTTTCACAATTTTTCTTCTCTGTCGATAAATGTACCATCAGAAAAAGAAATAGTGAACTCATGTTTTAAATTACTATGAGATGCACTATTCTTCAACTGATAGTTGTTTTTTTTCTTTCCTTTTTCATAGAAAAACATCATAATCATGCATAAACAAGATTGCAGTAACATCAAAAATATATTCTAACCATTTTCTGTTAATGCTAAAAACACACATATATAGAAATACATTATAAGCATACATAAGTGAGATAATAATAACATCGAAAATATAATCTACTTTTTTTGCTATTCTAAAAACACACACTCATTTAACATTTTCAAAAGCAATATCAAATCACTAAATTGAAAACAGAGATCTATAAAACAATAAAAAGAAGCATAAAAATTCTATCTAATACAGCAATACGTTTTTTTTACAAAAAAGCTTTCAAAGCATCACATCGTAGATATTTACATAGATACATCACAAAAACATTAACATTTTAAAAAGATTTTATTCTGAATGAATTTTTTCTAATGTGTAATGTCCGAACGATTTTAGTGAAATCCCATTGTCATATTTTTTATCGTAAAAATTCGAAAGAGAGATTTTATTTTGACACATTGTTTCAATATTATGTTTTCTGCTTCGAATGTAATACTGTTTACGTTTCAAACATTGTTCATCGAGTAATACTTTTCTGTAATCATCATGAGCTAAACTTTGTATCACAGTCGTTTTTACACTTTTGCTGTCTTTTTATTACAATTAGCATATATAATACTATAGGCTTTCGGTTTTAGAAAAATTGCTTCTTGAATTAATTTTACTTGACACTCATCTTTAAAACAAAATCCTTATTGCCCCTTGAATTGATTACTATATAATTTATGATAATGGATAATTACCAAAATCAAAGGAAGTGAATTTAGTTTTCATATTTTCGTAAACATCCTTCCTGAAAATTTCTAGGCATAGAGAATCAGTATCGGTATAAAGCAAGTTAAAGTTTGAACCATATACTTTTTTAAAACAATTATAATATGTCTTGTACATAAACAAGTTTGAAAGTTATAACACACAAAAATCAGTATAAATAGCTTTATCTAACAGAAGGTTTGATTTCTTCAGTTTGAATAAAGTCAACGATTTATTTATGCTTTCAAAAAACTCTAAAAATGGATTTGATAAATGATTTTTACACTGTGACTGATTTAATGCTGCTTTAATATTTACTCCATTTTTTTGGCAAGTTTTACCAAAGAACGCATTATTAAGCAATTTAAAAAACTGCTTATCGAAGTCGATTTTAGATTCCATTCGTTTATCATTATTAAACCCTATGTAGTTACTCAACCAAGATCTTTGCTTGAAAGCAAGCACTCAATGAACTTTCTTAAGAATCATACCTTGTTTTAAATAAAAATTTAGATTTCTATATTGTAAAATATAGTTTTTTTTAATCAAACAGATTTGGTATAAGTTTATTAACATTCTGGATTTTTAAACCAAATTTCGACATTAACATCTTTTGGCAATCGGACAAAATATCGTTATTTATACACATATGTTCTGCAGCTAATGGAAAACTATCGTATGAGTCATGTAAAGACGGTGGATAACACAAATTCACTTCAAGAATATAATGATATCTCACTTTCATCTGAAATAGAGAGAGTGTTTGGGTATCTATTATGTTTAAATAATTATTCAAAACCTCGAGCAGGTAAATAATCTTTCATAATATGTCCGTACAAGTTAAGCATCGATGGCTAATATAAATATATATTATATTAATATAATATATATTATAATAATATATATATTATAATATTAATATAATATATAATATTATATATCTATATTATAATATTAATATATTATATATATTATAATATTAATATAATATATATTATAATAATGTAATAATATAATATATATTATAATAATATTAATATAATATATATTTTAATATTAATATAATATATATTTTAATAATATTATAATATATATATATATTAATATAATATATATTTTAATATTAAATATATATATTTCATGGGTTTTGAAGGATCATAGGTATCTTTTAAATATGGGTTGTTTGCTTTACAATATTTTTTGCTTAAAAAACAAATTCCTCCTCTTAGAGAGGATTCAATAAATAAATACATATTTGTTACTTTGAGTAATAAGTGTGGGGGAATATCTTGTTGATTAGATTTATTTATATTATGATTTAAAGTGAAATAGAATAATTAATGAAAATTAAATGAAGTATATTATAATTATAATTAATGAAATGTAAATGATTTATTATAGGTATTTTATAATTAGTTTGGTTAAATTTTTAGTTAGTTTACTTATTGATTTAATTTTTACTATTTGAGAACATTAAAACACAATTTCCATAACATTAAATATTAAATTTGTTTATCCAGAATAAATTTGTAAATTGGCCGTTGATAGTGGTTAGTAAACATTGGTTGACTTCTGCCTAAAATTTCAAATGCAAGACCGTAAAAATTAAGTGGATAACTAGGGTTATTTTTCTAAACGCGTTGTGTGTTAAACATAAACAAAATAAAAAAACACCAGGTTCTTTAAAACAGACATGAAACAATTATTCAATAATTACTGCCTTTTATTTTATATTATAAACACGATAATATATTTTCTAATTCCTTTAGAATATAACAGTGCCATTTATATAAGCATTTGGAGCTATTAACAATTCTTCCTACTATCAATTTTTCACTTGACATATTTTTTTTCGTATTTAAACCTGATATAAGTAATTTTAGTGAAATAATTCAAATACTCATTTCACTATGAGAATTATGCTGGGGTATATAAACCACCAGAAAAAATTACACATTTCATTATAAGTTTAATGAAGGAGGAGGCACTTACAATTTATCGATTAATAGGATATAAGGAAAGGTAACTTTAACTTACATGTTACACCCTTAATGGCCCATGTTTGGAGTAGGATGGGGTCCCCTGACTGAGGTCTGAATTAAATCTTCACATTGAAAAATTTCTCTCTCTCTCTCTCTCTGGCTGACCGAGACTTGTAAGCGTTTTTAAATAAGCGCCATCTTGAAGACTTTTTTTTTTTTTTTTTGTATAAGGACTGCTAAAATCCTTATTCTCGCCAATATATTGCCAACTTTTAATTTGGCTTTTGTTAACGTATTAGACGGCAATTTCGCCTGCCTAAATTGCAATTGTTGGCCAATTGTGGTGGTCTGGAACTGGACGCCCAGCCTCGTGTGTGGCCTGACCTATTTATGCACGTGCAACGAGTTGGCTATTTATTGCTGTGATGATTCATTTACTTCCTTTCGACCAGGGATTTCGTCTGAACTTAAGTTTTTATAGGTTTCGGTTGCTGATGGATATTAGCCATATTGTAGGGAGCGAAATAGCAGTTTTTAGGTACACTGATTGGCCAAAATTATTTTGTTTGCAAGTTAAAAATGGGTTTAAAAAATTAAATATGATAGGTAGGAAAAAAACAAAAAGGTGGATTTGTATGTTAAGGGGTCCTACTTTTAAAAAGAAAAGGAATTTAATTATAAGTGCCTTATTTATATTCAGAATTTTTTTAAGAGTGTTTTTTACTAGTAAAAATCAAATTAATTTAAATTTTACACCTTTGTTAATTCAACAGGCATTTTTAACAAGTCTTTTCGTTTGTCACATAAAAAACAACTAAATTTAAAGTTCTTGAAAAGAAGTTACAAAGAATTTGATTTTGTCTGGATGAATGGATGGCACAGGAAACTTGTTTACTTCCTATTATGCCCATGATGACGGTTTCTTTGGACGAACGTGTCTCCTCTTGAATGGAGGTGTCTCCTCTTGAACGTTAATTAATCTGGCATAGTGTTATAGACGCAGTGTACAAATAATTGGAGGTACAACTCCATCTGAAAAAATTAAATAACAGGCGGCAGAATATCGAAAAAACAAAAACACTTAACAACATCTAAGCATATATTTATATACAGTGCACTGGCTCTATTTATCCTGGGTCTTTTTGGGTGTAGTTATTTTAAAAACAGAATTTTCAATTTTCACCCTAACATAATTCAAGATGAACACCAGTAAATTTAAGACCAGCGGACCATGTTAAATCCGCAATACTTATAAAAAACACAGAATCTAAATGATAATAATTTAAAAACAATTTTCTAAAATTCGTGAATACATCATCTAACAATACAACATCGGTTATTGCATATAGTTCTAGATAGTCAACAAATGTTTGACATTTAAAAATTTTCCATACTTTTTGTGCATGATTATACTCTTCGTTAGTTATAAGCTTCTTCGTAAGTTCATTATAAAAATGATATTTGTCTGGTAAACATGATTCGTTCAGAACGGATTTATTGCTAAAATAAGAATATGGACAATGATATTTTTGTCTTAGTATAGAGGAATAATATTTATTATCCTTAGAAAACTCATTAGCTATTGGAAAATTGTATGATGATTTATTCAAATTGTCAACTAACGTTTCTAAAGACGTACCTAAAAATTTAAAACTATCAAGAAAATTCAAATTATCAGTTTGAAAACTAGTATATCGTTCAGAATTCATTGGGATTATATAAATACGTTTAATCAACTTCGGAGGAATATTTTTAATGATAATATGACTATCATAACCCGATAAGTTATTTAATACCACTGGTAAGAAATAAGAATTTTTATAATTTAAATTGCATTCTTGATGAACATAACCTCTCAACAATAATGGAAAAATAACAACGTTTTTTATCGTAGTTGTAAGTTTAAAAGATGGTTCGACGCACGTTTCGAGAGAACAAGGTCTCTCCTCGTCTGGAACTAGCGTGCAATAAACAACATTGGAGTGTTGCCAACTCGATGTGGTTAATACGTTGTCGGTAGCGGTTAGTGCTTTTTTTCAGGAGTACAGAGTTGTTTTAGGCGGCCAACTTACAAGGTGGTAAATTTTGGTCACAAAGTTGAGTAGCAGGTGTAGTTGAAGGAGAAGCAGTGGGAAGAGTTTTAACAGATTTTTCCAAGCTCCACTAAAACTTGGGGTTGATTTATGGTCGTTCACAAGTGATGCACCAAATCTATGGATGTAAAACGCTTCTAGGAAGTCAAGTTCAATGACCGAAAAAGGTTGGCAAATGACCGTGGCTTCTTTAAAATTGAATTGATGGTCATTATTCCAACAACGAACTGCAATCGATAATTTTTTAAACTCAGCATTGGTGACATATCTTTGATGTTCTTTTATACGATGTCGTAGGGCCCGCTTGGTCTGTCCCATATATGATAAATGGCATTGGCAAAACACACGATATATACCCCAGCGTTGTAGTGTCGGGATGGTGTCTTTAAGTTGAGAGGGCCGAATTTTGTTATATGGTGAGAAGATAACTCGAAAGTTGGCTCTGCGAAGTATGTTTGCCACTGTCGCACTGATTTTAGGAAAGAACGGAAGGATGACTGTGCCCGAAAACTCAACTGTAGAACTACTGTTAAGAGTAGAGCGGTGAGTGAGTTTGGTGAGTTTAGAAAGCGCGTTATCAATGATGCTAGGACTATAGCCTCTGTCCACGGCAATGGTTTTTAAAATGTTAATTTCTTCTGTAAGTGCTGACTCAGTAGAGTAAATATGTAAGGCGCGAAATACAAACGTGTAGAAGGCCGCCATTTTTTGTTGAAGAGGATGGCAAGAATTTCGATGTGGGGGTAAAGAGACAGCGAAAGGCTTTCGGTATACCGATGTATGGAATTGAAAGCCAACTTTTTTTATTAAAACGTCCAGGAAGTGAAGAGAACTTTCTGCCTCAATTTCAATAGAAAATTCAAGATGATGATCGATTGAGTTGATGGTGCGTAGATCATTTCTTGTATTGGCTCCGTTCCATACAAACTTGCAAAATTTCTCGTCTCTATCCTTTCTCCTTTGTCATTTGCCAATTCTTTTACCGCCAAAAATTCCATTGATTTCATTTCTAAACTACATCAATTCTCACCTGCGAACCGTACCATAGCTTCGCTGGATATCAAATCGATGTTCACCAATATTCCTGTAGATGGCGCCCTTGAATGTCTTGAATGATACGATGCCGCTTAACCGAATTTCATTTCGCGCAACCTGAGATTGATGAACTAATATCATTGACCTCTTTTTGTGTAAACTGTAACTTTTTCATCTTCAATGGTCAACATTTTCAACAAACCGAAGGGTTGGCACTGGGGAATCCCTTATCCTATTACTGTGTGATATTTACAATCATTACTTTGAAACCAACATGTTTTCTTAAATTACGTTTGAATTTTGGATCCGCTATGTCGGAGATATTTTCTTCATTTGGAATGGTTCACCAGACCAAATCAACTCGATTCTACCCACCATCAACTAAATTGATGGTTATTTCGAATTTTCTATTGAAGTTGAGTCAGAAAGGTCTCTTCACTTTCTGAACGTTTTAATAAAAAAGTTGGTCATCAATTCGAGACATCTGTATACCGGAAGTCTTTCGCTGTCCCTTTGTCCCCACATCGAAATCCTTGCCATCCTCTTCAACAAAAAATGGCGGCATTCTACACCTTTGTATTTCGCGCCTTAGATATTTGCTCTACTGAGTCAGCATTTACAGAAGAAATTAACATTTTAAAAACCATCGCCGTGGACAGAGGCTATAGTCCTAGCATCATCGACAACGCGCTTTCTAAACTCACCAAACTCACTCACCGCTCCACTCTCAACAGTAGCTCCACAGCTGAGTTTTCGGGCACAGTCATCCTTCCGTTCTTTCTTAAAATCCGTGCCGCCGTGGCAAGCATATTTCGCAGAGCCAACTTTCGAGTCATCTTCTCACCATATACCAAAATTCGGCCCTCTCACCTTAAAGACACCATCCCGATGCTACCACGCTAGGGTATATATCGTGTGTTTTGCCAATGCCATTTATCATATGTGGGACAGACCAAGCGGGCCCTACGACATCGCATAAAAGAACACCAAAGATGTGTCACCAATGCTGAGTTTCAAAAATCATCGATTGCAGTTCATTGTTGGAATAATGACCATCAATTCAACTTTAAAGAAGCAATGGTCATTTGACAACCTTTTTCGGTCATTGAACTTGACTTCCTAGAAGCGTTTTACATCCATAGATTTGGTGCATCACTTGTGAACGACCATAAATCAACCCCAAGTTTTAGTGGGGCTTGGAAAAATCTGTTAAAACTCTTCCCCATTGCTTCTCCTTCAACTACAACTGCTACTCAACTTTGTGACCAAAATTTACCACTTTTGTAAGTTGGCCGCCTGAAACAACTCTGTACTCCTGAAAAAAAGCACTAACCGCTACCGACAACGTATTAACCACATCGAGTTGGCAACACTCCAATGTTGTTTACTGCACGCTAGTTCCAGACGAGGAGAGACCTTGTTCTCTCGAAACGTGCGTCGAACCATCTTTTAAACTTACAACTACGCCAAAAAACGTTGTTATTTTTCCATTATTGTTATATTTGCGTAGTGTTCGTCACTTTTCCAGTCTTTATAACCTCTCAATCTTCCTGTATAATGACAATGATCTCTTACCCGAAATTCTTTGTCAGTAAACGGCTTATTACAAATATGACAATAATTTGAATTTTAAACACTTTTAAAAGGAAGGTTTTTTTTTCATTTCTATCATAGTACATGCATAAATTTTTCAAGTGTTTGAAAAAAATCCGATACTGGATCTTTCCCACAAAAGTAATGTTTATAAACAATATGGTTTTCTTTATCTACAACAATTAATTCATAAGCTATTGGTTCATGCTTTCTACAGGGATTGCATAAGATTTAGATTTAGAGGGGTGTACTCTATATATCTTTTGGGTGAGATATTCAAAGTCGGCATATATACAAAAAGTATTGTTTGTTTGTTGGTTTTACGGCTCAAAGACTACAGTGGTCATGCTGCGCCGGGACCTACAGTTTTCCGAGGAATCCGAACCTCTTAAGGCCTGGGGAACCAAACCCCGGACTACAGTGAGCAGTGCGATCTTTTATGAGATCTCTGAGTAAGCGTTCTTTTTGCACTGCTGGGAGTCGAACCCGGATTAGCCGCGCAATAGGAGAACGCGTTACCACACTGCGCCACCGCAGGGCATGTTAAAATTTGGAAAAAGCGCAACAAGAATGGCATACGGAAAACAAAAATTGTTGTCTGTTTTGATATGCAGTATGGCTTTTTTTCCTTTATAATTCGGATGGTAAAGATATATCTTTACAATCATCTTCTAATGATTTATATTCTCCGATATTAACGTCTAGAAATTTTATGTTATGAATTTTCCATCCGCTACTTAATTTAATAAACTGCTCGATACTACTTAAAATTTTCTGAAAAGCATGTTTCTCCTTTTCGGAAATATCATTTTTACAGAGTAACCGCTGTGCAGAACAATAAAAATAAAAATCTTGCAACTGAGAGACGTTATTTGTAGTTTTAGTAAATATTATACATAAACAAACAATGAATCTCAATTGCATAGCAATTTGTGTAGAATTTTCTTTTAACACTTCCTCGGTTTTGGTTTTATAACTTGAACAATAATATAGAATTTGCAAAATTTTGTAGATCTGCACTTAAACAGCGTACATATCCTTGGAAAGAAGAGGAGCGTTAATAAAACATAATATACAGTACGAAAAAAGCAAAACTAATAGCAAAAAAGTCTAATTAATTCAAGTCTTTTACGAAATCTATTAAATTGTCTACAGCTTTCTTCAGAAATGGGAGCTGGTTTAATGGAAAATTGAAGCGCTTAGGCGCGCTGTTTTCCGCCTCTTTGAAGAAGCAAACATAATAATTTTTTCTGAACTCTTTGAGTTCCACTCCTATCCTTCCGCCGATATACACCGAATAGTAAAGGATTTTAATATAAGATTGTACTAGCCAGATGAAATACCAGCAGCAGCAGCAGCAGCAGTAGAAGACAAAGTCATGTTGGTATCTGACATTCTCTTTCGTTTGTTCTCATGATGTTTTGGTGAGGTTCTTTTTGCGTGACTAGAATTGGCTTGCTTCTTTGCCTTTTTCTTGCTCAGTCGTAGAAAGTTTTTTTCATCTGATATCGAAAGTAACTCGTTCGGAGGAATGTCATCAACCTCAAGATCTATAAATACTACTTTTTACTTACTTTACTATAATTACTTACATGAAGAGTATTGGAAATATAATTGAAAACAAGTAAATCATAATATCATTAGTTTAATCGTTTTAAACAATCTCAACCGTTATAAACAGTAGAAAAATATAAAAATACATATGATAGAAAATTAAAACATAGTATTGATTGTTTTAAATAATCCGTCATTAAAAAATAGTAAAGGAATACAAATTAAAATTGATCTTCGAGAAGAAAAAAGCAAATATCAAAGAAAAACTAATATTTCATATTAGAAAAATAGCATACCTTTAAATGAGGACATATTTATAATGTATCTGTTTAAAAAAAAAAAACATTTCCTATCACGATAAAGTTTAGAAAACACATCTTTAAATGCAATAAAGTTAACATACTAAGAATTCTACAGAACTTGTTCTTCTAAAATACAGATATCATGATTGAATAAACAAACGTTATAAATGTTTAAAAATAATAGAGAACTTATCTAAGCGAAAAACATGAAAACGTATGGTATAATGAAAACATACATAACTGAAAGTGAGCAGAGAGTCCTTTATAAGAGTTTAAACTTCAAAATGAAGTGAGCTATGCTGTTGAACGCTGTTATATCAACGATATATATATATATATATATGATAGAATACAAAGAGCCTCTATTCAATTCCATGAAGAGAAAGATTAAAAAAAATCTCGATTAAGAATCTCGTTTTATATTTTTGATGAGAAAATTTCTCTTTAAAAAATCATTTAAAACTTAATGAAGTCTGCATTTTTTTTCTCTCTTTAAGGCCAGTGTATAATTCACATAGCCGGAAAAAGAATACTATCGTTTACCATTTCCAGAATGGTTTTTTATCTGGTCTATTATTTCTAACAAGAAAAATCTCTTCATAAGAAGTCATTTAAAAATTTAATGAAGTCTGTTTTTTCTAATATCATTGTATAGCTAGCAAAATGTGAAATAGAACACTCTCGGTTACGATTTTCAGAAGGTTTTTTGAGAGTATAAATGACTTCCCTGAATGAATGATTCATTAGTAGTGAGTTATATGAACTAGAGATGAATATACAACTATGTTTTTATAAACACCTCCTGAGAATATCTGAGCGATAGATATAGTTACTCTAAATATTTCTCTTGACATGCTCCCATTGTTAAAAAGTTCAAACTTATGTCAAGGTATTCTATCCTTTTATAACACTGGTTTCTTCTTGATACAAGACAGATTCAGAGGGGAAAAAAGCATAAAAAGCTGTAACTTAAAATTTAATTACAACAGCTGCTAAATATTATATTTTCAAATTCTTGAATAATTTATTTATTTCATCACATATCAAATTCAACATCATTTTCGATTTTACTTTGTGAGGGATGAGCGATCGCTTGAACTGAAGAATGCGACACCTGAATCGCATTCGATCAGCAGCCATCTGCTTTCCCACAAACCTTTTCTTTCACATTTCTTTGGTGCTAACAATATTCACTTTTTCGGTACGGCGAAAATGCTCCATGTTTAATAATTTAACGAACTTACGAATCGCGACAGAATCTGTCTTATGACTCATAAAATCATTAGACATGTCAGATCATATGACTTATAAGACCATTCCGCACGAAATTTCTCCATTTATGATCAATCCTACTTTATATATATATATATAAAGATGAACCTACAAAAAACTAAGATCATGTTCAATAATTTTGTAGAGGAAACAAAAATACAAGTTGACAACACTGAGCTAGAAATTGCTGATTCATATATTTACCTTGGCCAGCTGATTTCAATGGATGGCAACATTATGAAAGAACTCAACAGACGTATTAAACTTGGCTGGAGTGCATTTGGAAGAAACAGTTTTATCCTGAAGGGGAAATTGCCTTTGTGTCTAAAAAGAAAGGTCTTCAACCAGTGTGTATTGCCAGTCCTCTCTTATGGATCAGAGACATGGAGTCTAACAGTTGGAGCAATACGAAAGTTACAGACAACGCAAAGGAGCATGGAGAGGTGCATGCTTGGAATAACTAGGAGAGATCGAAAAAGAAACACTTGGGTGAGAGAGCAAACTAGAGTAGAGGACATCATTGTTAAAGTAAAAGGACTGAAATGGCGATGGGCTGGGCATATTGCAAGAAGAACTGATCAACGATGGACAACAGAAATTCTGAACTGGATTCCAAGAGACCACCGAAGACCTAGAAAACGTCCTCAAACTAGATGGGTGGATGAAATAAGAAAACAGGTTGGGGTGACGTGGAAGCGAATTGCTCAGGATAGACTTGTGTGGAAAGCATTTGGAGAGACCTTCATCCAGCAGTGGATAGATAATGGTTGAATATGATGATGATGATATATATATATATAAGTAGGTGTTGTTTCCTTTGGTGTGTAAAGGGAAACAACATATCAAGCTCATCATGGGAGATTTCAATGCAAGAATTGGACAACAGGAACAAGGAGAGACATCGGTTGGTAAATACGGATACGGGGAAAGGAATGAACGTGGCGATCAACTCATAGAATTTGCCGAAGCTGAAAATCTTAGCATCATGAATTCATTTTTTAAGAAGAAACTACAAAGAAAATGGACATGGAAACACCCCAATGGAGGAACCAGCGAAATTGACTATATCCTAGCAAACAAGATATCAATTATTGAGATTGCAGTGTACTGAACAGATTTAATACTGAAAGTGATCATCGAATGGTGAGATGTAGAGTGCGCTTAAATACTAAATTAGAAAGACAGAAGCTCATTAGGAAACAAGTAAGTAAGAGGGTGGATTTAATGAAACTGAAAGCAAATACTGAGGCATTCAAGTTGGAATTAAAAAATCGCTTTTCTGCACTGGAAGGACTTATTGAAGAAATTGATATCTCAGAAGCAAATGAAAACATTGTTAAGACAATAGTTGAAACTGCTGGGGAAATTGGTGGTGTAACCTGTAAAAAGCACAATAGCAAATTATCTGAGAAGACGAAACAGCTCATGAAAAGGCGAAGAGATATGAAGGTGGACAATCGAAATACCAGTTCCAGGATTGAGTACATAGAACTTTGTAAAACTCTGCGCAAAAGCATGAAAGAAGACATAAGAAAATTCAACTGTGAGCTAGTAAAGGAAGCCATTGAAAATAACAAGAGCCTTAGGGTTGTTAAAGGAAGTTTATCTGTTGGGAAGAAACACATCATTGCATTAAAAGGAGAGGATGGCACCGTAACAAGAAATAGGGAAGAAATACTTAGAAGAGTTGAAGAATTCTACAAAAAACTATATGAAAGTAACAGTGGATTAAACGAAGACGCCGAAATAGTCGAAGGAACAGCTCCTAAAATCTTAAAAGAAGAAGTTTCATTTGCAATAA
>QLNU02014802.1:48872776-48885523 GCA_006491805.2 Dysdera silvatica
TCTTCATACTTTTTATTGCAAATGCTACTTCTTCTTTTAAGATTTTAGGAGCTGTTCCTTCGACTATCTCAGAGTCTTCGTTTAATCCACTGTTTCCCTCATACAGCTTTCTGTAGAATTCTTCAACTCTTCTAAGTATTTCTTCCCTATTTCTTGTTACAGTGCCATCCTCTCCTTTTAATGCAATGATGTGTTTCTTCCCAATAGACAAACTCCCTTTAACAACCCTAAGGCTCTTGTTGCTTTCAATGGCCTTCCTTACTAACTCACAATTGAATTTTCTTATATCTTCTTTCATGTTTTTGCGCAAAGTTTTGCAAAGTTCTACATACTCGATCTTGCGACTGGTATTTTGATTGTCCACCTTCATAAGTCTTCGCCTTTTCATGAGTTGTTTCGTCTTCTCAGATAATTTGCTATTCTGCTTTTTACATATTACACCACCAATTTCCCCAGCAGTTTCAATTATTGTCTTAACAATGTTTTCATTTGCTTCTGAGATGTCAACTTCTTCAATAAGTCCTTCCAGTGCAGAAAAGCGATTTTTTAATTCCAACTTGAATGCCTCGGTATTTTCTTTTAATTTCTTTAAATCCACCCTCTTACATACTTGTTTCCTAATGAGCTTCTGCCTTTCTAGTTTAGTATTTAAGTGCATTTTACATCTCACCATTCGATGATCACTTCCAGTATTAAATCTGTTCAGTACGCTGCAATCTTCAATAATTGATTTCTTGTTTGCCAGTATATAGTCAATTTCGCTGGTTCCTCCATTGGGGTGTTTCCATGTCCATTTTCTTTGCGGTTTCTTCTTAAAAAATGAATTCATGATGCTAAGATTTTCAGCTTCGGCAAATTCTATGAGTTGATCGCCACGTTCATTCCTTTCCCCGTATCCGTATTTACCAACCGATGTCTCTCCTTGTTCCTGTTGTCCAATTCTTGCATTAAAATCTCCCATGATGAGCTTGATGTGTTGTTTCCCCTTGGTATGTAGCTGTTTGATTTCTTCATAGAATTCCTCAACCTCCTCGTCGGTATGGCTTGATGTTGGTGCATATGCCTGTACTATCTGAAGTTGGTATCGCTGGGTTAGTTGAACAACGAGCCTCGCTGCTCGATCTGACGTGCTTTCGACTTCAAGAAGGTAGTCTTTAATTCTTTTGTTGATTAAGAAGCCAACACCACTTGTTCTTCCAGTTTCCGTTCCTCTATAATAAAACAAATGTCCACTTTTAAGTTCCACCAACTCTTCACCTTTTCTTCTAACTTCACTGAGTCCTACAATGTCCCATTTGATCTTGTCAAGTTCTTCTTCCAATTCTTGAAGTTTTGCTTCAGAAGCAAGGGATCGTCCATTATACGTTGCCAAGGTCAATAACAAACGGCAGCCTGGGCCATTCCAGTGATTCTTAGCACCCCCTGCTTTCATGCCACGCTGACCGCTGCCTTGATCAGGAGCACTCCAGCACCTGGAGACTAGGGGCCATGGTTTTTGGTGTATTAGCATATTGGAGGAATTAGCCATAATTTCACCACGCTGGCTAGACGGGTTGGTGAATTAGCCCTCCCCTTCCGCCTTTCTATCCGTGCAGCAAATATTAATTTGCCACATAAATAGAAAGCTCAGCCTGCACCACTTGAAGGCGGGGTAGGACACTAGGTTACTGGCCTGGCCGGTTCCACACATCGTCACATACGTTCAGCGTGTGGGTCTCCTTCCAGTTAGATACCAGCAACCCTTTTGCAGGCCATATATATATATATATAATATATACACATGGAGTTGTGAAGCTTTTGTAAACCCTCTCATGGAGCCTATAACCCGTCCCACCTTCAGTACCGCATTTCCCAACAGGCTATAGACTATGGCACCAAAATTTGAGAGGTGGTTTCTAATTATAAATCTTTTTTTTTTTTTTTGCCAGCGTATTTTCTAAAATGACAGTAAATATTTATTTGGTAGGGGCGGCATTTTATACAATAATTTTTGCCACCCACATTTACGTAGCTCAAACTAGAGCTTTTTTTATATTTGGAGAAAAAGAGGCGCGGTCCTCATCCTGGATTCGAACCAGGGTCCCCGCGTTGAGCCCGCGGTGTCTTGACCTACTAGACGAATGAGGACAAGAACAAACGCATTTTTCTCCGTATATGAGGATGTAAGATATTATTACCCTTCACAGGGATAACACAATTGCCAAATATGGTCAACACAGAAAAGCCTCCGGGGCGAGATTTTTGTGAGTTTTTCGTGGGGGAATTTATTATACAATAATTTTTGCCACCCACGTATTAATTAGCTCAAACTAGAGCTTTTTTTATATTTGGACGGCATTTTATCATTCTGCCTGGAGCAGCAAAAACCAGGGACAGGCCCTGAGTGTAGTAATGGTCTCCGCCATCCGAAATCCCTCCCAAATTTCCACCTGACTAGGACCAGAAATCCGTCGGTAACAACACGCAAGTTATACAGGGTGATGGGGAACTCTATCGACAAAATAAGAGAGGGTTGTTGGAGACGCCAAATAAGGCATGTTTGTCCATATCCCCGTGTCCGCAAAGGGTCCGGTTTGGCTGTAGAGCGTAACTACTGTTTACGTCCATCACGTTGCTACGTAGCCAATTGCATGAATTAAATGCAATTTTTGATACATAGTTGAAGTGAATGAGCTAATAATATAGCAGAGACAAAAAAAAATCCTGAATTCCGTTGTCTGATTTTGATCTGTGTTACTGTTTAGTGAAAATAAGCCTAAAAATGCCTTTTTTAATACACTGGAAAAGAACTGGGAACTGCCAAGTATATGTAACAGGTGAAGAACATCAAAATAAGCATGTTTTTATCAGTGAATTATTTTTTTTCCAAAAATTAGCCGTCCGGGCACTGCAGCGAATTTAGTATTTGCATCCACCACATTCAAGGTTTTCACAAATGGCTACAATGCACCATTTTAAAAATTTTTCAAATTATTTAATGTGAACAGACGTCGGGCTCTCTCCGGCGATTTTTTAAAATCAGTTAAATTCACCGGAATTGTATGTGTAGAATTCGCCGCTTCAGGTGCGATTGAATGAATTCTACACATAGAATTCCGGTGAATTTAACTGGTTTTAGAAAGTTGCCTGAGTGAGCCCGACGTCCGTTGACATTAAATAATTTTGAAAATTCGTGAAATGGCGCATTGTAGCCATTTGTGAAAATCTTGAATGTGGTGGATGCAAATACTAAATTCACTGTAGTGCCCGAACGGCTAATTTTTGGAAAAAAATTCACTGAACAAAAAATGTTTATTTTGATGTTCTTCACCTGTTACACATACTTGGCAATTGCCAACTCTTTTCCAGTGTGTTAAAAAAGGCAGTTTTAGGCTTATTTTCACTAAACAGTAACACAGATCAAAATCAGAAAACGGAATTCCGGATTTCTTTGTCTCTGCTGTATTATTAGCTCATTCACTTAAATTATGCATCAAAAATTGCATTTAATTCATGCAATTGGCTACATAGCAACATGATGGACGTAAACAGTAGTTAAGCTCTACAGCCAAATCGGCCCCTTTGCGGACACAGAAATATGAGCAAACTTGCCTTATTTGGTGTTCCTAACAAACCCTTCTATTTTGTCAGTAGAGTTCAGGACCACCCTGTATAGCTTGTAATGTAAAAATGGCCTACGTGATGTATATCTTAATGTTGATATTGCACTGAGAATATTCACGAGTATGGCAGCAATAAACTATTCTGAAGAACAACGTTTTTCTTGCCTTAAAAGAATTAAAAACTACCATTGATCAATCATGTATGATGATAGATTGAGTTCATTAGAAATTTGGTATATTGAGTCCAGTGGCATAGGCAGGAAATTCATAATGAGCGGGTAATAAGCTTAATGGGAGGGGTTACAGAGCTACAACTCATATATTCCTATGTTAAATATACAAAATTTCATTGCGATGGGGGGTTACAACCCCCAAAACCGCCCCTGGCTACGCCTCTGATTGAGCCTGATATAACAAAATATCATATGATAATATGATCAAATGTTTTCCCAGAAGAAAGCTAGAGGCAATGTTTCCATGTAAATACCAGTGTTTGATAGGCTTTCTTTTTTTTTTTTTTTTTCTAAAATTAAAATTTATTTCAATAAAATTGAATTTTATTTATTATATACCAAGAAAAAGAAATAATATTAAATGTTTATGTTTCAGTTTATGAGTTTGTTTTTCAACATTTTTACCGCCGTAAGAAAAGTTTGTGGCGTTATTGAATGTAACCATTTTCTGTTCCTGCCACTGGTTGTGGGGGAGAAAATGAGTAGGAAAGGCCCGCAAAAAAAAAAAAAGTAGCATAGTTGCGACGAAATGGTTAATCCGTTAAATAATTTTTTTAGAAAGGAAGCAAAATCGTACTTTTCCCCATACAATTTTTTTTTTTCCCCCACCCAGTTTACGTTATATTTAACCCCACCCCCAAGTTACGCCTATCCCATGGGACTATGATAATCATAAAAATTAACGTGAAATTAATTAACGTAAAATTGCTTTTCCTTTGAAAAGTTGCTACGTCTAAACAATGGCGTAGCTAGATATTTTGCCGCCCGGGGCGAGTGACTGTCATTGCCCCCACCCCACCCAATGGGGTAACAAAACAAATAAATTAATTGTTTTTTAAAGGCTAATTGCCGCCCTCCGAATTGTGGCGCTCGGGGCGACCGCCCCTATGCCCCTCCTTAGCTACGCTACTGCATCTACGAGATTATTGCAATTTACATTTTTTTTTTCTTACTTGTAATTTGAATATTTAGCGAATATATGAACTATATAATATTGTCTTACTTTACGATTCAACAAAAACACAAATTGGGAACGCAGCACGTAAAATTTTGAAAAGAGATTAATACAATAACAGAAAATTCGGTAAATATTCACGTTAATTTTTATGATTATCATAAAATATATATATATATATATGGCCTGCAAAAGGGTTGCTGGTATCTAACTGGAAGGAGACCCACACGCTGAACGTATGTGACGATGTGTGGAACCGGCCAGGCCAGTAACCTAGTGTCCTACCCCGCCTTCAAGTGGTGCAGGCTGGGCTTTCTATTTATGAGGCAAATTAATATTTGCTACACGGATAGAAAGGCGGGAGGGCTAATTCACCAACCCGTTTAGCCAGCGTGGTGAAATTATGGCTAATTCCTCCATTATGTTGACACACCAGAAACCATGGCCCCTAGTCTCCAGGTGCTGGAGTGCTCCTGATCAAGGCAGCGGTCAGTGTGGCATGAAAGCAGGGGGTGCTAAGAATCACTGGAATGGCCCAGGCTGCCGTTTGTTATTGACCTTGGCTACGTTTAATGGACGATCCCTTGCTTCTGAAGCAAAACTTCAGGAATTGGAAGAGGAACTAGACAAGATCAAATGGGACATTGTAGGACTCAGTGAAATTAGAAGAAAAGGTGAAGAGTTGGTGGAACTGAAAAGCGGACATTTGTTTTACTATAGAGGAACGGAAACTGGAAGAACAAGTGGTGTTGGCTTCTTAATCAACAAAAGAATTAAAGACTGTCTTCTGGAAGTTGAAAGTACATCAGATCGAGCAGCGAGGCTTGTTGTTCAACTAACCCAGCGATACCAACTTCAAATAGTACAGGTATATGCACCAACATCAAGCCATACCGACGAAGAGGTTGAAGAATTTTATGAAGAAATCAAAGAGTTACACACCAAAGGGAAACAACATATCAAGCTCATCATGGGGGATTTCAATGCAAGAATTGGACAACAGGAACAAGGAGAGACATCGGTTGGTAAATACGGATATGGGGAAAGGAATGAACGTGGCGATCAACTCATCGAATTTGCAGAAGCTGAAAACCTTAGCATCATGAATTCATTTTTTAAGAAGAAACCGCAAAGAAAATGGACATGGAAACACCCAAATGGGGGAACTAGTGAAATTGACTATATCCTGGCAAACAAGAAATCAATTATTGAAGATTGCAGTGTACTGAACAGATTTAATACTGGAAGTGATCATCGAATGGTGAGATGTAAAGTGCACTTAAATACTAAATTAGAACGACAGAAGCTCATTAGGAAACAAGTAAGTAAGAGGGTGGATCTAATGAAACTGAAAGTAAATACCGAGGCATTCAAGTTGGAATTAAAAAATCGCTTTTCTGCACTGGAAGGACTTATTGATGAAAGTGATATCTCAGAAGCAAATGAAAACATTGTTAAGACAATAGTTGAAACTGCTGGGGAAATTGGTGGTGTAACCTGTAAAAAGCACAATAGCAAATTATCTGAGAAGACGAAACAGCTCATGAAAAGGCGAAGAGATATGAAGGTGGACAATCGAAATACCAGTTCCAGGATTGAGTACATAGAACTTTGTAAAACTCTGCGCAAAAGCATGAAAGAAGACATAAGAAAATTCAACTGTGAGCTAGTAAGGAAAGCCATTGAAAATAACAAGAGCCTTAGGGTTGTTAAAGGAAGTTTATCTGTTGGGAAGAAACACATCATTGCATTAAAAGGAGAGGATGGCACCGTAACAAGAAATAGGGAAGAAATACTTAGAAGAGTTGAAGAATTCTACAAAAATCTATACGAAAGTAACAGTGAATTAAACGAAGACATTGAAATAGTCGAAGGAACAGCTCCTAAAATCTTAAAAGAAGAAGTTTCATTTGCAATAAAAAATATGAAGAAAGGAAGAGCCCCTGGTGATGATGGTATTACATTAGATATCCTAAAAGAAGCTGGAGAATATGTAGAAGACATACTTGCAAAATTCTTTACCAAATGTCTTAACAGCGGTAACATACCAAACCAATGGGATTCTGCAACAGTAATTCTTTTGCATAAAAAAGGTGATAAAGAGGATTTGAAAAATTACCGACCAATTAGCTTGTTACCTGCTATTTATAAAATCTTCACAAAAGTGCTAACACATCGCCTGCAGAAAAAATTAGATGCAGCTCAACCAAGAGAACAAGCTGGATTTCGAAGTGGATTCAGTACAGTGGACCATATTCAAGTATTAAGAGAATTAATTGAAAGAACACATGAATATGAACTTCCATTGTGTGTGGCATTTATTGACTATGAGAAGGCCTTTGACTCTATTAAAACATCAGCAGTCATCAACTCTTTAAGATCAACAGACATTGAGGATGTGTACATTGACATGGTGAAACGTGTGTATAAAAATGCAAGTGCAAAATTTCGGTTACATAAAGATACCAAAACTATCAAAATTGGTAAAGGTGTGAGGCAGGGAGATACCATTTCTCCAAAACTTTTTACTTCAGCTTTACAGATGATTTTTCAGCAGATAAATTGGAATAACAAGGGAATAAAAATAAATGGTGAATATTTAAATCATTTGCGGTTTGCTGATGACATTGTTATTTTTTCAACGAACCCATTAGAACTCCAAGACATGGTACAGGAGCTCTCAACTAGAAGTAAAGAAGTTGGACTCAAGATGAACCTACAAAAAACTAAGATCATGTTCAATAATTTCGTAGAGGAAACAAAAATACAAGTTGACAACATTGAGCTAGAAATTGCTGATTCATATATTTACCTTGGCCAGCTGATTTCAATGGATGGTAACATTATGAAAGAACTCAACAGACGTATTAAACTTGGCTGGAGTGCATTTGGAAGAAACAGTTTTATCCTGAAGGGGAAATTGCCTTTATGTCTAAAAAGAAAAGTCTTCAACCAGTGTGTATTGCCAGTCCTCTCTTATGGATCAGAGACATGGAGTCTAACAGTTGGAGCAATACGAAAGTTACAGACAACGCAAAGGAGCATGGAGAGGTGCATGCTTGGAATAACTAGGAGAGATCGAAAAAGGAACACTTGGGTGAGAGAGCAAACTAGAGTAGAGGACATCATTGTTAAAGTAAAAGGGCTGAAATGGCGATGGGCTGGGCATATTGCAAGAAGAACTGATCAACGATGGACAACAGAAATTCTGAACTGGATTCCAAGAGACCACCGAAGACCTAGATGGGTGGATGAAATAAGAAAACAGGTTGGGGTGACGTGGAAACGAATGGCCCAGGATAGACTTGTGTGGAAAGCATTTGGAGAGACCTTCATCCAGCAGTGGATAGATAATGGTTGAATATGATGATGATGATGATGATGATGATATATATATATATATCCTAAGATACATATTCACTGAAACACATGCGTAATCTGGTGGGAGGCACTTCCCCCTTCACTTTTTTTTTAGAACAGAGGCAAAATCGTATTTATGCTATATTTAACTCTTAGTTGTAAACATCACGGGAATCTACTTACGTTTTCAGTCACATCATAATCACACAATAACTTTCACACTAGCACTCCTTAGCAAAAAGTGTTACGTTGGGATCCATAGCAGGATAAAACGTTACCATTAATTTACGAGTCTTTCTCTGTTTACGATTATAGTCGTAGCGCATTTGTCGAAGTACAGCGTTTCCTTAATTCTTCTACCACCACCTAGGAAAATCGCAGAAGCATCAACGAAGTCCGTGGGCATGCGTGATGATCGGTTTTCTCAGATCCTCGTTAGGATACAGATGCTAATAAAATACCTAGAGATCATGCCACACGAGAGACTGGAGTAGTAGTAGTATAGTGGCAATAGGGAGGAGAATTCGGGAAAGGTGGCCGCCGAAGGCAGCGCTGTATTCCCAGCGAGCGACTAGATCAAAGAATATAGATATCTACAATTTCCTTGTATGTTCTTTGACTGAATCCCGCGACGATCCACAGAATTTTAGCCATTGTCAAGCCAATCGGACAATTTGGCGTCAATAGCTCGTAACACCAACTTCTCATAGACTCAGTCTCTCTGGCTTTATTAGCAAAGTTAAGTCTTCTCTGAATGCAAAAAAAAATTTCAACATTCTCTCAATCAATAATGGAACATCATCGAGCACTTTTTCCTGTCATTGGAAAGCCATTCTTCCTACCAATTACAACTCCACGCAATATCTATATAAGATTTCACAGACATAGGGTTGGAATCTTTCGTACCAACGGTTTGCTATTCCACATTGGAAAATCACAATCGCCACTTTGACTTCAACGCACTGAAGGTATGGTTGAAACTACAGAACATCTCTTCGTACACTGCCATGCTAACCCACTCTTGAGAGGAGAACTCTTTCAAACATGCTCACAACTTGACCTTCCTGTTCCGCCGGATTTTAAGAACCTTTATGGGATTCACACTTCCCCACAGACTATGTGTTCTGTTCTATAAGCTGTCTTCCGTTTTCTCTCCGGTGTTGGGCACTACATTTAGCCCTGGACTCTGATCTCCAAATGGAAATTCAACCTCATCTCTTGGATTATGACCCTTCCTCTCCTAGAAACACAGTGCCGCTTGCTCGGCCACCATTTCCAGATTATTTATTTATTTATTTTTGCATATAAAAACAGCAACAACAGGCGTCAATAGCCTCTCGTCAAAGTTTTAGCGAAAGAAAGAACGTGAAAGTCGTCGTGTGAATCATAGGCGTAACTTGGAGGCAGTGCCGGTGCAAACAAATTTTCCGCCTTAGGCGAACAATGTGTTCGCCCCCCCCCCGTAAAAATATCGACACTTCATTGAATATTACAACAAACGAAAAAATATTACAACAAACGTGAAGAAATTCCGCACGTTCCGCCCTCTCGCTATAATAATGGTTAAACAAAGCATAATAATCGAAGCTCTTATTTCATAACACACAAATTAAAAAAAGTCTGGGATTTTGCTGTTAACAGAGAAAATCGTAATTCTCAATGTTGTAATAATGAAAAAAATCCTCCAAGCCTCTAGTGCAGCAGCTGTACCGCTCACGCCACTGAAAAGTGTAGCGGTAATGAGAAAATGGCGGGGTTAAATAAATTAGTAAGACACTAAACATATTAATGTAAGTAAGCAAGAAATTGAGGGTAAGATAGCTAAAATGCAAGATAGGTCCATCTGCCCCTTTCTTTTTATTGATCGATTTTGACACATCATCGTACCGATATTATCGATATAATAGTTGTTTACATAGATAAGGAGGAACTTGCTTGGGGCTCCTTTGGTATTTATCTTCGGAAAAGAATTTTCAGCTCGGAATTTTTTAAAGATAAATTTTAAAATAAAAAAAATGGCAAATGCCTTCAAATTTGGTAGTCAGCTTCTGCGGCAATGTACAAAATATTCAAAGGTCCACTCCCAAACTCGCATTTTAAGTTGCAGATATTTATCAACAGGTACTTGTATTTCATTATAAATGGATATTTTACTAATGATAATCGCTGCTTAAGGAAGTTGGGAGATATCTGTCAAGTTCCGCCCATTGGGTATCGAAGCATTATTCTCCTTAATGCCGTATCGCATGATTTTTTTTAAGGCCACTTGACATCCCCCCCCTTAGCTCCCATAATTTTTGAACTACTTCACCCCTGCTGATTTTCACCACTTCTTTCATGGCGCTTGAAGAAATGCAATCACGTTGGCGCATTCATATCCTTAAAAAACCCCATCTTACATTAACTTGATCAATTGCAACGAATGCAATGTTAGATTTGAAAATACCTTACTAATCTTCTGTCTATATCTTTATTTCGGCCGTAAGACGAATGTCAGACTTTTTCAAAGGATCTCCATTTTCCTGGTTTTTTGCTATCTTTTTAATGGGTTTTTCCATACTTTTTGAAGTTCATATGTTTTCCTCTGACTCTTCTCTTTCCTTGAAGGTTCCAATCATTAATTAATCAATATGATTGATTGATTAATTGTAGGCATAGTCGATTAAAGTGGGGAGGGGCTACATCCCATGAGAGTTCAGGGACCCTACACTAGTTATCATACCAAGTTCCCACCACCTTGGCAAAAGGGCCTGTTGTTAAAAAAAAAAAATTCACATAATATCTTTACTCAGTGGAATTTCACAATTCTATGAGTTTATCAAGAGTGAATGTACTCATTGCCATACCGTTATCCGGGGGGGGATCGTAGGAACCAGTCCCCCCCCCGAAACTAAATTTTTAATGGGACTTGGCTACAGCCTTGTGTTCTGTGATTGTATTAATATATGCTGTAAAAATTTTTGACCCCCCCCCCGACATTAAATCCCGGCTATGGTTGCACAAAACGCAAGCAAAAAAAAGAAAAAAAATGCAAAATATGGGTATGGTAATAATTAGATTGATATTTATTTTCCCAAATGTATTTATTGCCGTAAAACTATATTTGGTAATACCAATAGCCAACTGTCAAGCAGAATTTTCAAAAGTAACTTTAATAAAAAAAGAATGAAATCGACAATGCTTTTTGTAATGCAATGGTATGCATAGAATGAATGGTTGCAACTGAATTGAACAGCAATAACTGAATTGAACAGCAACAACTGAATTGAACAGCAACAGTTCTACACACGCAATTCCGTTGAATTTAACTGATTTTAAAAAGTCGCCAGAGAGAGTCTGGCATCTATTGACATTAAATAATTTTAAAACTTTGTGAAATGGCGCATTGTAGCCATTTATGGAAACCTTAAATGGGGTGGATGCAAACACTAAATTCATTTAAACAACAATTTTAATCAACGTTTTTTTTCACTACGCCAAAAAACGTTGATTAATATTGTTGTTTAATTTAATCTGCGTAGTGTTCGATTTATATAAATACTAAATTCACTGTAGTGCCCAAACGACTAACTTTTGGGAAAAAAAAAATTCACTGAACAAGAAAATTGTATTTTGATGTTCGCCTGTTGTACACATTTTGCAGTTCCCAACTCTCTTTTAGTGTGTTAAAAAATACAGTTTTACGCTTATTTTTGCTACGTAGTAGCAGGGATCAGGAAATGGAATTCCGGATTTCTTTGTCTCTACTGTATTATTGCTCAATCACTTAAATTTTGTATCAAAAATTGTATTTAATACATATAATTGGCTATGTAACAATGATGTGGACGTAAACAGTAGTTATGCTTTGCAGCCAAACTGGCCTCTTTACGGACACGGGGATATGGTCAAATATGCCTTATTTGGTGTCCTTAACATCCCCTCTTTTTTTGTCAATAGAGTTCAAGACTATCCTGTATACAGGGACTACAGTGCTCATATATATATGATATGGTATTAACCGTATTATAACCATATACAATTTTTTAATCACTGCACATTTTAAATGCATATAATGATTTTTTTTTTTTTCCTCCAGCATAATCAGAGCACATCTTAAAATGACTATTTGATTATAATTTATGTTAGGTATCCTTTGCATGCTACTAATTTTAATTTTGGAATCTATTTTTCCTTTGTGCAACTAGGCAAAGATTACGAGTTCATAAAACTTGAAAAAAGAGGTGAAAAACAGAACATTGGACTCATCACTCTAAACAGAAGAAAAGCTCTTAATGCTTTGTGTGATGGTTTGATGTCTGAAGTAAGAGATGCGCTCAATGTTCTCGATAAAGACAAAACGGTAGGAGCTATCGTTTTAACAGGCAGCGAAAAGGCCTTTGCAGGTAAGCAGCTTGCCATTGATATTGACCCTTTGAATAATTTGCTTTTATAGTTTAATTAAATCTGTTAAATTTCACATTTACTGATTTTTTAATTAATGATTAATTAGCGACTTAAAATGAAATAAAAGTTAGGAAAAATTTAAATTATAATAGCACACACATTAAGAGAGATGTGCTGTGTTTCAAATTAAGACGATAAAAATAGTAGTTTT
>QLNU02014802.1:48885623-48897660 GCA_006491805.2 Dysdera silvatica
AAGCCCAGTCACAGTAGAACTGTTTTGCTGAAGTTCTCTTTTATCTTAAGCTTATGATCATCTTGAGCACATGATTGGACTACCCCATAGAGGCATAGTAACACCATTAACTCAGGTTTAATTCCCATGGTGCTGTCAAACTCGTGCCATTTGCCTTCTTCCCATAGTTCGGTGTTTGGTTTCCCATAGTTCGGTGTTTGGAAGAAGAGTTTCAGGTTCCTAGGCAACAGAGTCTCGGGTTCCTAGGAAAATGATAGGTCACAGCACAGCATGACTAACAGCCCTTGTGCCATAAAACACAAGCAAGACTGAATTACATACTCAAGGAAAAATGACTTCAGTTCCGCATTGCATCACCTATTTCTATGTTTTTATTCCCATGTTATTATTCCTACGGTTTTATATTCAAAAAAGTCCATCTTCAAGTGATCCTTGCTTAAGAATGGTGCTCTAGGTAGCTGTCCTATTGGCCCACTGCAGTCCGGAGTTTGGTTCCCTAGGCCTTAAGAGGTTTGGATTCCTCGGAAAACAGTAGGTCCCGGCGCAGCATGACCATTGTAGTCCTTTAGCCCTAGCAACACGAACCAACCAACCCGTGGCCCATGTCCTACCTAATCTGCTTGGATGGCCACATCCAACGATAGTTGTCTAAACTCATTATGTTGCTTGTTCATGCTGACAAGATGAGATGTTAAACATAAATGAAACAAAACAATTGACATATATGTCTTAATTTGATGATTATTTTAGGGCCTTATACCAGTGAACAGTAGCCTTCTAGCACATTAAGTGCAGCCTTTTGGACAAGTCCAAGTTTTGCAGAATAAATTTTTCATTTTTGTCAATATGTTTATGTTCATCTTTTTTATTATTATTATTATTTGAAAATGGACATACTGTAGAATTTCTATATATTGAAATTGGCGGTTCTATGGAAAAAACCTCTGATATATAGAAATGAATTTTTTAATATGTATGTATTTTGTAGTGTATTTTATTTAAAGCCACATTTCCAAATCGATACACTCTTCATTTTTATTTTTAATAAGGGAATATGAATCACATACGTAGAAGTTATGGTCACATAGATAAATGAAAATTGAGAAAAAAAATTGAACGTACCTTGAAAAACATGTTATTTATATTTTCGCAATAAATTTTCTAATATCTTACTGTACAACAAATTTCAATGATGATTCATCATAACAGTATTCAAACTTGCTATTATCTGTGCCTTTACTATTGTCTGTGAGATACATTTTTCGGAGAATTGAGAAGCACTGCGTTTTAAAACAGGCTTGTTCAACATATGATCCACAGTCCGCAATCTGGCCTATCAACAGCATTAATCCAACCCGCCGACAACTGTTTCTAATGAAAAAAAAATTCAGATTTTTTTCTTTCAGGAATCGAGAAAAAACGCATGGGCGACGCTTTTCCCTATTGCAAATAAACAAATAAATAATTGGAAGAAACTCTGAATAGAGACTTTTTTCCTACGGGAACTGTGAAAAATTTGCAAGTGGCCCCCTGCCACAAAAAGTCGGACAATCTTGTTTTAGAATGTTTGCTGACATATTCAAAGGTCTTCATAAAAAACTCTGATTTTTTTTTAATGTATAATTATTGGCGCTATACTTTTGGAGAACATGGAATTTAAAGGCAATATCCTTTTCCGTGCATTCTACTACAGACGTTTTTCGAAAACTCTGCCTTTTATACAGCACTGAGGACTTTTCTTTTTACAACCACAAACACTGTCGATTACAGTGGTTAAAAAATCCCCATTTGTCTCTAAAAAAATTTCGATGTATAAAAATACTTTCTATTAGAAATAGGTTTTTCATATGATGAGCGTGGATATTTACAAAAACTTCGTTATTTATAGGAATTTTTGATATGCAGAAGTTCAATATTTGGAAATTCTACTGCCAAGGTGTTTACCAGGTCATGGAAGTCAAAGAAAGGTCGAGAAATAAGAAAAAGGTCACTAAATTGATGTTGTATGTTACGGTTAAACCTTTTTTTTTTCAGTTTTACTCTTGCGCTGATTTGTAATTTTTGTATGATATTTTAACTATTTTTTTACTAGTTCAGTTACCTTCAACTATTTTTGTCATAACCTGGCAATTTTTAGTAGTTTTTGGCTATTTTCTGTCGTATTTTGACAATTTTTAGGGATTTTCAGCTGTTTTTTTATATAACTATTTCATCAGTTGTAAAAAATAAGGTTGAGAAACTTTTTTTTAAGGTCAAGAAATGTATAAAAATAGTCAAGAAAAGGTCAAGGAACTGGGTTTCTTATTTTTAGTAGACACCCTGTACTGTTTTTAAAATATGAAGTGATGAATATGAGGTTTAAAATATGAAGTGGTGAGGTATTAAATTGTTCGAAAAGTTCAGTTTTGTGATTATTTTTAAGAATATCTTTGGTGTTTGTTTATTTGTTAAATTTATTTCAATTTTTTTAATACTTTTATTGATAATATTGACATTGTGAAATTTATGCTGCAGCTGGAGCTGACATTACAGAAATGCGGGACAAGACATTTGCCGATTGCGTTAATGGTAACTTCCTAGCTGATTGGGATCATATTTCGAAAGTCGTAAAGCCAGTTATTGCTGCAGTTAATGGATATGCTGTAAGTATTATCTTATATCAAAGGTTATTTAGAGTGAAATCATTGGGTTTTTGCCCCCCTTCATCTTCTTCTTTGTTATAGTTGTTGATTTTCTTCCTGTAGGAAATTTTGATAAATATGAATGCGTTTAACTGGTCTTGCTGTTCCTGTATACTTATATTCAGGGGTATAGCCAAAGACCTCGGCTGTAGTTGGAGGGAGGGGGTGGTTAAGATAAATTTATTGATTTAATCTTGCAAGGTTTAGGATTTAAAAAAAACTTCCGTAAATCTTTTCTTGGTGAGGGCATGTTCTCCCTCCGGCCCACGACTGTAAACAGGATTTAATTGGGGAGAGGGGATCAAAAACTTTTACAAAATAGCATTGAATAAAAATGTGTCGCCTTTATCATAAAGAAGAAATATAAGTACCTCATACAAAAATAAATGAGAAAATACCAATTTTCCTTCAGACGTTATTGGTTATTGTAAATTTTTACTTGTAGTTTTGTCATTAAAATTGTATTTTTTATAATGTCTCCCCTTTTGTGAGTGGTTTGTATATTTTTCTTTCTTTAAAGTATTCTCATATTTATGGTGTACAAAACGTGATCAGAACTTCGATAATTATGCTAGGTTGGAGACTTCTTTTTCGTCCGCTTTTTTCAAGCTTGACAAGTAATTTCATATATGGATTTTTTGTGGTCTTACAAATTTACTGTGATGGGGGGGGAGGGGACTGGTCCCTAAGATCCCCCTGAATATGGGCATGGTCCCCCTCCCCCCAGCTGTGCTCTTCATGTTCATACATCAACGTGGAGTTCTCAAAATTAAGAGGGACCCAAGTGCATTTTATGTATGTTTATACTGTATATGTACAATCGCAATTTATTTTAGATTATTTGGGTGGAGGGCCCAATGGGCCCATATAACTCTATGCTCATGTGTTCATATAAACCGTGATTTGAAAAGTGCAGTGATCTCTTGCTTTTCAGAGTCCTAAACTTTGCAGTGTGACTTATCTGTGGATGCTCATAACTCCTTGAACACATACACACACCATCGCCTTTTTATCAGGTTTTCAGGTCAGTAGAAGAAAAGCTAAAATATAAGAGTTTGCCAAAGCTGCAAACTATCTAATGTTGCTGATTGTGTTTTATCGGTTATAAAACACTAGAGGAACTGAAAACTGTTGATGCATGCTGAGCAAGATCGTAGCCCGCAATTCTGAAAAATTCCACAAAAACCTCTTCTGACCAAAGAATTGCTAACAGGTCATGATAACTTGAAGCGAAAAAATTGTCTGACATGGTACTTGGGAATTAAAGTAGCTAGTAAGACTGCTTTGCTTAATAATTTTTTGCTCCAGTTCAAATCTCCATTCACATCATACCAACATCAAAATTTTCTGTCCTGTTTAAACAGTAAAGCTTCACATCTGGTTTCCGCATTTCTACGCTACTTTATTTCTTTTAATATGATTCCTTGACGGATGCCTACCTTGCTAATCTTCAGTCATCACATCATTCTTCAAACTAAAAGAATCCTTTATTAGTATCTATTCTATTAATTTACGAGAAATTTTATGCCATTCTTTTGATCATTTAACCATCGTCTAATCTTTATCTCATATCGGGTTTTCCAATTTCATTTGACTTTATAGAATCATTTGCTTTTAGTATTTTTAATGCCCTTTTTACCGCTGTATAATATTTTATTCATTTTTAATTTAAACCATACATATGGCTTTATCTTATGTGGCACAGAATAACCCTTACTGTCTTTGCACCATAAAAATTCAGCCGACCAACCATCTATTAATTTACAGCCATGACGCATGATATGAACTATGACTTAAGCTGAAGCAAGAAGTGATCCTGTAAAGGAGTCTTTACAAGAATCTAATCACAAATTAATGTTAAAGGATCACATTGAGGCTATACCAAGTTCCGATGGCTGAAAAAGGAGGAGAAATGAATGAGAAAAAATGAATGCTAGAATCTTTTGCAAATGTATTTGAAAACGTTATACATTTAGAGTACAAAATTCGTGAATTAGATCCTTCAGCGAAAAGAAATTGAAGTGAAAAATATTTATTTTTTCACTGACTGAAACTTAAATAGTACTTACAGGGTCAAACCTCTTTAACAGGAACACTCCAGATGACAAAAAAAATTTTGTTTGCGTTAAAAGTGGTTCACTTTACCCAGAAAAGATATGGTCATATTATTAAGTTATTCAAATTTGACAGGAGAATTTAAGAAACAGTTTGTTTAAAAGTATTTCATGTTAAGTATATTTCTATTAATGAAGTTTGACTGTATTAAAATTGAATTGTGCTTATACATACATGGTACAAATTAGCATTTGTGTCATTCATGCACACATATACGAGCGGGGACCCAAAAATAATCGGAATCGTACTCCTGAGCATTGTGTAGTTGTAGTACAAGGTCGCGCTGCTGAGGCGCTGTTGGAGGACCTCTCCTGAGTCAGTATGCCAAGTGACATCAACCAACAACAACACATGTGGTTTCTCTGGCAGTTCTGTATGTGTGTCTGTAGTGCACTCGTGACAATGGCAGATTCTCACGAACAACGTTCAGCTGTGAAGTTTTGTTTTTTACTCGGCAAGAACGCAGCAGAAACTGTTGTGATGATGCAAACAGTTACAAATAACGTGCTCTCAGCAAAATGCAAATTTACGAATGGTTTGCTCAGTTTAAAAAGGGGGGGTAATGACCGTTGAAGATCAGTCCCGTTCCGGTCGTCCTTCAAGTGCACAAACAGAGGACAACATTGCCAAAATCCGTGATCTCATCAGGGAAGATCGACGCAGAACAATCAACCAACTCAAAGTCTTATCCGGGTTATCCTGGAGCTCCATTCAGTGCATTTTGCACTACAATTTGGGAATGCGATGAGTGGCCGCTAAGTTTGTGCCCAGACTTCTCACCGAAGAGCAAAGGGATCGTCGCGTGGAAGCCTGTCGTGCAATGAAGGACGTAATCACAGACGATCCAGAGTTTTTCAACAAAATCATCACAGGCAACGAGTCATGGTGCTATGGATACAATCCCGAAAGTAAACAACAGTCAGGTCAATGGAAGTCACCTGGCTCGCCTCATCCAAAAGAAGCTTGTCAGGTTAAATTGAATTTGAAGACGATGCTGATTGTTTTTGGTTTTTTTGACATCAAAGGGATTGTACACTCAGAATTCTGCCCTCAAAACCAGACCGTCAACCAACAATTCTATTTGGAGGTGTTTCAACGGCTGCGCAGAAGTGTGTCACGTAAACGTCCGGCCTTGTGGAATTCCGGCGAGTGGTTCCTTCATCATGACAATGCTCCCATGCACACGGCTCTTAGTGTTCGCCGGTTTTTGGCCTCAACGCAGACGACTACCTTGACCCACATGCCCTATTTGCCAGACTTGGCTCCCGCAGACTTCTTCCTGTTCTGTCGGACAAAAAGGGATTTGAAAGGCAAACGTTTTGCCGATATCGACGAAGTAAAATGCAATGTCACGACGGTGCTAGCAGGTATCAAAGAGGCCGAATTTGCAAGGTACTTCCAACAATGGAATGAACGTTTGGATAAGTGCATTAGTACTAATGGAGAGTATTTTGAGGGTGATTAAAGTTGTATTTGAAAAAAGTTGTATTCAAGAAAAAAAAATAAAGTCGATGTTTTTTTATCAGGAAATTCGGTTATTTTGGGTTCCCCGCATAAGCACTGTTTTTGTGTGTGCATATATTGCATTTTATAATCAAGAGCCATATAGCCTATTTATGATGCCTAATCATTATGAATGCTCAATTCAGAAATGCCGGATCATTTAATTTCTTTAAAAAGATGTATTGTAGCATGCAGCTGTGAAATGGATATCAACTGTATGGATTCAATTTTCATGAGAACTGTATTTTAATAAGGCTTAAGTTTTTTCTTTAACTCGGTATCCTATGATGGTGTAGTCAGTGGCAGATTAGAGTTTTTGAAGCCCCAGGGCTCCTGGTATTGTGAGGCCCCCAGTAAAATAGTTCAAAAGGATCGTCTACAAGAGAATACGTCTCTAGAGACCCTCTAGCTGGCGGAGACCACTGGGCTGCAGTTCCTCAAGCCCATGCGTTAATCTGGCACTCAGTGTAGTGGTAACACTTTTGCCTGACATGCAGCAAATCAAGGTTTCAATTTAAAATGTAACCAATATTTGTCATTTTGGTACTGATCTGTGATCCAGGGTCTGGTTTGCTAAATCACAGAGGTTCGGTAAAACTGTAGGTTCTGGTGCCACATGATCTTAACTGTCCTTCTGCTATACAACACTATCTTTAATAGAAATGCCCACAACCCCTTTTGTGATGTAAAAAGTTGACCATAGATTATCTAAATTGGCTACCCTGAAGTCCCTAAATTGACTTACGCCTTTTTGTACTTCTGATTGCACATGCAAGCACTGCAGTGACAGTGTATGTATGTGTGTGTCTAACACATGGTTATCCATAGTTTGATTCCCAACTGTGCCAAAAGAAAATGCTTACTGAGTAACTGTTCACTGTAGTCTAAGGGTTGGTTTCCCAGACCTAAAGAGGTTTGAATTCCTGAGAAAACTGCAAGTCCCAGCAGGATCTGCCATAGAGGGGGTAGAAGGGGCTTCTGTCCAGGCCTCGCAATATTTAGGGCCTCAACTTGGTAACTTAATGTATGTTATGTGTATATGTCAATTTTGAAGGGCCTCTAAAATATTAATTGGCCTCGAATTTTCTCTGAAAGGCCCTGAGTCCCAGTGCAACATGACCCTTGCAGTCCATGCACCATTTAAAAAAAACATTCAAAAGATCACACAAGTGTGTATTTTTTATAGCTTGGTGGTGGATGTGAATTAGCAATGCTATGTGACATCATTTATGCTGGGGAAACAGCTAAATTCGGTCAGCCAGAAATAGCTCTTGGAACGATACCAGGTTCGTTGAAAGCATTACATCCAATTATGCATGCTTGGCTTTTAATTTTAACATTTTACTTTCTGGGTTCATAGATCAAGCTGATTTTATTGTTGACTTTTGTTCACAGGTGCTGGTGGTACACAGCGCTTAACACATGCCATTGGCAAGTCAAAAGCCATGGAAATTGTACTAACTGGAAATCAGTTCACAGCAGCTGAAGCTGAACGTTGGGGTTAGTAAAATAAATACATACAGGGTCCGACAAATTGTGATGAATTGTACTCGCTCACCTAAATAGGGAGACCTAAGGATCTTAGTAGGAAAGAAATAATTTGCTACTAGCCAGTTGTGAAAATCTGGTTGCCAATGGTGACCAGATTCGTTGAGATCTACATATACACAGGGCTCAACAAATGTGATCCACGGCTGACGTGTAGGAAATCTTTTTTTTTTTGCCTAACAAGTCCCTAGGTTTGCTTATTAAAGTCTTCGAAAACTGTCGTTTCTTTGGCGAGTATAGTTCATTGTGCTTTGTTGAGCCCAGTATATATATATATATATATACACACACACACTCTTTCACAAAAAATTGAAGCACCTCTAAAAAATTATCCGATCATCTCAAAATTTTGCATGCAAATTCCTTTAGACCAAGTATGGAAATGATTAAATTTTCAAAGCCAATGAGTGTTAACTTCGATCATAGCGCGCATTTCTACTGCGCAACTGGCATATTATAAAAGAGGTAAAAACTGCGGACGGTTTATTTTTTCTCGTTTTCGGCGTTGCAGTTCCCTGGAGACGCAACCAGTAATGCCGTTACGACGTTGTCAAAGACCTTATAGCCAAATAGATGACTTCAAACATGGTCACGTAGTCAGGATGCATGTAGCTGGCTGGTCCTACGGACAATAGGCCGCCATTTGCACCACATGGACACTGCCTCGCAGAGGTGTTTGCAGCAATGGTTCCTGTGAAAAACGCATTGGCAGAATGATGACTCTGGAAGGCCAAGGTATATGAATGCAAGGCTAGATCGATTAGTTGTGAAACAGGCCCAGGCTGACCCAACGTCATCAGTGTCCACCATCCAATGTACTGCAGTTTCTTCCATACCACCCGTGGCACTTTACACCATCTATCTCATGATGCTTAGCTGAGGTGGGGTTATGCTTACAGCATCCTATAAAGGCCTTTAACCCCACACCATCAACAGAGTCGTCTGGAGTGGTGTCGTAGCCGATCATCGTGGCTGCCAGCAGATTAGTATCGCATAGTGTTCAACGATGAATCCCGCTTCAGTCTTGGAGCAGATGACCATCGGATTTGTGTGTGTGTGCGTGGAGGAGCCAAAGCCAGCTGTCATAACCACCCTTTGTTTTACAAAGGCACACAGCCATTACCCCTAGTGTGATGGTGTGGGGTGCTATCTCGTACGACAGCAGGACGCTCCTAGTCATCCTACGTCCAACTTTAACAACTCAACGATATGTTAATGATATCCTGCCGCCATTTGCGTTACTCTTCATGACACGACAGCCTGGGGCCATTTTCCAACAAGATAATGCCAGACTTTGTACGGCTCAGCTCGCATATCTGTGAGCAGCCTCTGTACTGTTGATACTTTTCCTTGGCTAGCAAGGTCACCAGACCTTTCGCCAATCGAACATGTATGGGACATTGTAGGCCGCCAGATTCAGGCGTTGCAAAATATCACAGATTTGGAGCAACAAGTGAGGAATGCCTAGTGGAATGTGTCACAGGATGACATTAAGAACCTTTATCACTCCTTACCTAGACATATAGCTAAGCATGCTTTCAATGGGGGTCACCAACTATTGATTTGAACATTTAATGTGCAATTCCTAAACATTGATGGGTCCCACGGCCTTGAATATTTTTATCATTTCCTTACCCGTGTATGTGCTGGATGTACATTTAATTTTAATAAAAACAGATAATTTCCTAATGGTGCTTTTTTTTTTTCAAAAGAGTATATATATTGATTGCCATAAGTTTTTCGACATGGCAATATCTTGATTTATACGTGACTAATTTTTTTTTTTTTCTAAATTATACCCGTATCAGTCAGTGGTTACAAATACAATTTTTAAGTTTACTAAGTTAAGCTTGATTGTATGTGAATGTTACAGTGACTGTCTTCAATTTGAGGGTCAACCAACGTTCAGACCAACGAATTTACATTAAGCTCCAGGGGCCCTATGTTATTCGAATTACAAGGTAAGCAAATACAAACTTAGCGCCTGCATTCAAGATCCATATCATATTTAAAATGACTGATATTTGTAATTGTAAGTGATAGTTTTGTGTTGCTTTACGTAACAAAGTAATTTACCAGCGTGAGAAAAGACATAAGGTCATTATAAACAAATCACAATACATTTATTGATATCCCACGGGTTCAGGAAAAAGATGAACTCGATGTGGGAGTTGCCTTACAATAGATGATTCTATGAATGAACTAGTTCATCTTAGAGAGAGAGAGATTACAATAGCTTCACTACCATCATATTACATGAAATAAGATGCAAGTGGAAGCATTTTAAGTCAAACAAGTAATAAAACTTAATTAAGCACTGACCATGTCAAACCATTAGTAAAATTCTTAAATGATGTCAAATCTGACAGACAAACTCGATTACTTGACATAGCTTGTTTGATCAAAACTATGCTTTTCAAACTTTTGACATGTTGTAATGATACTTACGTGTCAACCAGGCAATTGCCTACTTGCATTTAACCTAATGTGTCTGTTAGTTTAAATTACCTACGATGGATGCAGTATAAAGGACTTCGCTTAAACTGATTTATTTACTTAAAAGGCATCACTGGTCCAGAATATTGAAGAAATGAGAACACATACCATACTGCTGACATTGTTGGAATGTCCATATTTCAAAAGTTAGTTTCATCCCCTGTTCTGATCACAAGGTCTAGACGATGCATCCCAATTGCCAAACTTAGATGGTTTGAGATACCATTCACATCACACTCTCAACACTTCGTACATCCAGTTGTAAACGTGACAAAGAAGCAAGGATCGGTATATAACACTAATCGCAGTCCTTTACAATGTTTTTTAGGAATTAAAAGCCCCCTGTCCTTCAGTTGCTTTGGCTTATGTAGCCCTCTTCATTTTTTGGCTTCTGCTCCTTTTCCCAGATTTCTTTGTGGTTCTGGAAGGAAGATTATGAAGGTAACATGATGCCTCTGCGGGATCCTCTTTATATCAGTAATGCCCTATCATAAGTCTTAAATAGCATTTTACGTCATTGTATTTAATCACGACAACCCGAACCACTTCGAAAGAACAAGTTTAATGGTTTTCTAGGACATTAGTTCATGGACCAGAGACCTTGATCAAATTCATGGAAGTTCGGCACCAGCCACCTAAATAGCTGCTATGATTAATGTGAGCACTTATAATTTATATGAACAATTAATTTCATCATCGTTAACATGTGCCTATAATCATACTGTGGTCAGATATATTAAATTATCAAGTTTGATTAATTCTTTGTATTTTCAGAAATGATTTTTATACTTTTGGGCCTAAGAATAGTGTTTTGGTCCAAAATTAAACATCATACATCTGAAATGTGGCCGAGCCCTTACGTATGATTTTCTAGCAATAAAACCATTATGCATCATCCTAACTGCATTACATTTCCCTCCTTGGTGCAGAATGGCCATGGCTATCTTTGCGCAATAAAAATAGAACCAACCAATATTTCCTTCCAGGTGGTTGTATATGTATCTTACACACAGGTTTAGTGTTTGGGATCACATTGCATGCATTCCCATTATACATCTATTTTTTATCATTTGCTCCAAGATTTATTTTTAGGGATGCTTTCTTTCCACAACAACGTGCTTGTTTCACCGTAGTAACAGTTGTTACGGTCCCATTATATCTAAATTCACGATAGTGAAAATAATAAATCAACCTTCAAAATTTAAACCAAGTGGCAGCAGCCTTTTCCCCAGTCTGTAATGTCAACCGAACATTGTTTAAAGATGACGAACAGAAGAAATAATGCAGTATATCCACTAATGAACCATTAAACCCACTAATGAACCCACAGTATTATTAGTAGCATAGTCATAGTGTATTCATCTAGTGGGCTGTTAATCTGGTTTTCGACCCTCAAGCCCCCCCTCCCCCAAAAAAGGAATGCTTACTCAACCAACAGCTCACTGTAGTCTGGGTGTTGGTTTTTTAGGCCTTAAGAAGTTCAGATTCCTTATATAGAGAAATGTAGGTCTATTACCCTACGGTATCATAATGGGAATGCATTTATCTGTCCTGCTATTAACTTGGATTTGATTACCCAATAGTGTCATAGTACCATAATATTTTACAGTTAATAATTTCAACACCCACATTTGAACTCAAACTAGAACTTTTAGGTATAGGAGAAAAAGAGACATCGTCCCCAGCCCAGAGTC
>QLNU02014802.1:48897760-48909700 GCA_006491805.2 Dysdera silvatica
AACAAAACGTTAAATATTAATATTTTTGTACATCAAAAAAAATTTTATGTGTTGAGTTTTTGACCCACCAGTCCAAGTTTTGAATAACTAATGCTAACCATTTCGAAAGAAGAGTGGCCATATGAACTCTGAGACCTCAACTGTAACAAATATTGATGTGAAGTCAATTTCTCAGAAAAAATATACAAACCTGTGCAATTTTAAGAGCTGTTTTCACTAGAATACATTCTCTGTGTGTTATTAGTTCAATTTTTCTCTAAGGCAATCAAAGTCTTTGTTAAGTGTTATTAAATCAGCAAATCTGATTCAATTGTCACTTAAATGGGGGTGGGAGGATGGATTTTCTTTAGCTCCCATCTTCGTTTTTAGTGAATGGTCATCTCTAATAACTAGCCGAAATTCAAACACACTGTGTCCTTACAGGGATTCTGTTCTAATGGAATGAATTGTAAAAACAGTGTCCGCGTCTGTATTTGAGGGTCTCCACTAAACAGATGGTCTGAAATATAAAGTGGTTATAATTAAACAGCCTATTTAGAGCACCCTGCAGCTTGAACTGTTCAACGGATTTACACCAAAATTGGTGTATAGACTATCCAAAAGATGCATTAAAAGAAATTTACGTGCTTGGAATGTCTTCTGAAGGACTACATGGTTAATTCTCAAGTTCTTCAGTTGTACTTCTACGAGACTGTAATGTAGTAGGCCTCCATGTGGTGCACCCAAGACAATGCAAAATCTACTGCAACTGCTGCCGTTTCCCAAAGTTAATGGCTAAATTGTCAAATGCTTGGCATTTGTGACAAATAAATATTTGTATTAAAGTAAGAAATAATTAGCAAATTGTATAATTTTATTTTTTAAATATTTAAATTACATTAGATTGAAGTTATTGTTTTCTAATTTCCTTTTCTATTGATAATTCAACATGAAACACCTACCTCTTGGCATGTTGAGTTATTGAGACTTTACTGTATATATATATATATAATTTGCAATGAAGCAATTATTTCTCATAATTGCTTGAACCCTCATAATTATGGACCCAAGGCGAATAAAGGCGATGTTTTCGTTTGTTGTGCTGTTAGCTCAGCTTTCGTTCCAATGATGTTATAAAACACATCGTTTCTTGTATTCACTGTAGTCTGTGCTTTAGCTTCCTAGGCATTATTGCCTAGGAAGCTAAAGCGCTTGTTTGCGAAAGTTTGTATTAAAACACCATAACCCAGTGTATCCCCGCGTCGTTCTGTATGCGCCGTTAAAAAAATAAAATTCTGAATCGTAGTGTGGTGTAAATGTTCAGCTGATTTATTTTTTATTAAAGGGATTGTAGTTTATTGTTTAAATTAAAAACCAAAACATTTTTAATAAAATTTAATACTTAGATTCTTGCTAATAATACATACATCATGAAATCGCACATGGGAAAGTTAGTGGTTCTTATTTAAAATATGTACATTAACATCGAGAATACAGAAAATTTACACATCATAACCTTATAAACAAAAAAATTAAAACCTTTTCTGTCTTTATACAGTGCATAATCATAGATCCACCCACAAAAACAACTTTTCTTCATAAAAATATGCAAATAATCTCCCAAAAAATTTCAGTGGTCTCGTATTAGAGTATGTAATAATAACACAGTGAAATATGCTAAAAAGAAAATGATTTTTTTAAGAAATGCGAAATTTTTTAGTATTGAGGTGTTGCAAAATAATAGGTCCACCTTAGATTTCTTTCCAAAATACCGTGTGATTATTTCTCATTCATGCAAATTTGCATTATGACGTTTGCTTTCGACGTCACTGAGCTGTAGAATGTGTTTTTAACTGTTGCTTTAGTATAGTACCGATTTAATGAACAAAAAAAGAAATGGGTCGCAAAAATCAGCTTATCGAAAAGGAAAAAGGTCAAATTAAAGCTTTTAATGAATGTGGAAAGTCGAATATAGAAATAGCGAAACATTCGAAACAATCACATAATGTGGTAAATAATTTTTTTGGATTAGAGGATGCTTGTGGTACAAAAAAATCCCCCGGGAGGTCTGCTAAACTGACCTCTCGCCAAACAAGGATAATTGTTAAGGAGGTTCAATCTGGTTTAACTTCATTGGGTGCTTTAGCACGTCGAAAAGATATTCCAATCTCTAAGTCAACGCTGTTTAGGACCCTGAAGACAGTGCACTGTTTAAGATGCAAAAAAAGAAAAGCTACCCCAAAGTTTTCTGAAAAATGCGAAGAAAAGAGATTGAAATTTGTACAAGTTATGACTTGGAAAGAAGACTGGAGAAAAGTAATATTCAGCTATGAGAAAAAATTAAATTTGGATGGGCCAGATGGCTGGCAATTTTATTGGAGATGGTTCTGTCATGATCTGGGAAGGGAAAACATATATTACATTCTTAAATACTCGTATGAATGCCACAGATTATCAAAACCTACTTGATGAGCACTTGCTACCATTTTCAGCAGAAATCGGAGGGCCATGCTTCATGCTTTAACACGATAATGCCCCAATCCATACAGCTAATTCAACCTCTGAGTGGTTTATAGAAAACGGTGTCCACATTATTGACTGGCGACCTTACAGTCCAGATTTAAACCCCACAGGCAATCTATGGTGAACACTTGCAAGAGCTGTATATGCAGGTTGGAAACAATACAATACTATTAGTGAAGTGAAAGAAACAATTCTATGTGAGTGGAATGCTATCAACGTGCTTTACTCGAAGAATCTTATTAATTCTGTGCCAAAAAGAACGTGTGTTCATTCTAAAGAAGGGAGGAAAAATCTACTACTAATAAATTTTTATGAATAAGTTTCATATGGTGGACTTATCTTTTTGCAGCACCTGTTTTTAATTATTGTGACTTTATTCTTGTAAGCACATTTGTGATCCTTTTTATTTTTATATAATTTGTTGTTACAAGTGCCTTGTAATTTGAAGTAAATATGTTAAAAACATAAAACGGTAGTTCAATAGAACTTTCGTTTTCTCGATGGATCTATCATTATGCAACGCACTGTACATCATACATGGTGTGCATGAGTCGCATAAATCTTAAACTCGTTGGTACTTTTCTGAACATGATATAGTAGAATTCTAGTTACCTGGGTCATTCAATTTACCAAATCTTGACCTTTCATATCAAAAGTCACTTGATCTTGTGCTGACTTCCTGCTGGTCTGTTTTAATGTTATTATAACCAATTATCTGGACTTTACTCTATTCCAGATAATTAGAAATCTACTGTGCCTATTTTTGAAGTGTTCATTTTTTATTTTAAACATTCGTTATCCTCCTTTTCGATTTGGCATCTGATAGTTGGTCGCCATTTTGATTAACTTGGCTTGTTCCATTTTCAAGTTCGTTTGGCTCTGCAACAACTTCTGGTATGTCTTCTTTTATAGCATGATCTTCTGCATGACCTGTGTCAGTATTCCGTAGGTTCTCCAATGTGAAGAGTGGTGGCTCCACATTCTTCTTTTTCGCATCTTTTACCTGTTCATGGTGGTATAAAAGCACTTTGGCTGGAACGGAATTTACAGGACTTATGGGATCTTGATCCAGTTGCCACTCATTTGCAGTGACACTGCCGTCTATTCGATTAGCTGGTTTTGGATGATCATTTGATCCAGATGTATCATTAGTCTCAACATCCTTTTTCTTTTGGACTTTCCTCTTACTGTAGCAATGAAAGGACACATATCCACTTGCAACAAGAATAGCAACAAGTACAAATGCACCAACAGCAATTCCTATGGCCTGTGACCTGGGCATTACAGATTCCCTAAGGGAGTCGCCTGAAATGGTTGTCGATTCAGGATCATTGGTTCCGATTGGTAGTTCAGATGGTAAAAAAAGTTGAACAACATTAGACACTTTGCTCGCTATCCCATTCTCACTAATTGTTTGAAGACTTATGTAATATGTAATGTTTTTCGGAATGCTGTCATTTATACAGATGCTTACGTTCTGAAGTGTTCCATACGGCGATGGAGGAATCAACTTCTCGGGACTAAAAGCTTGAACATGAGCATCTTCAGAATCAAAGGAATCATAAGCGTCTTTTTCAGTTTTGAAAACTTTTAAATGATATTCTTTGGCTGAAAAGAATAATGAATATTTTACAAGATCTCTAAAAATATAATTCTCTTTCTTATTACTTTGAATTTCCAAAACTTGGAGAAATCACAAAATTAATAAAAAAGCATCTAAAAAAATAAATGTTTTTTAATTCTTTTCTTAAAAAATCTTGCAATCTTTCATGTGGTATTTGTAACGAGATTTTTAGAGATTGTATAAATAATGTGTTTTAAACTACAGATGATCATTCAGGAAATACTATTGACCAGCGATTCTTCAACTGTGGTCCACGGGACCCTATCAAGGGTCCGTGATAACCTCATAGTGTTCCACAAAGATTCGGAAAAATACTAAGACAAGAACATTTACTCTTTAATGCTAAGAATAAATTATGAGGGAACGAAAAATCTCTTCCTTAGATGGTGAAAATCAGTGATGAAACACTAGAAATAAATATGTGTGGTGCAAATTCCGGGCTTTAAACTTTGAGTTAATTCTTGGGGGTCCGCGAGAGCAAGTGATCTCTGAAGGGGGTGCGCGGTTTAGAAAAGTTAAAGAGCCGCTGCTATAGACGACCAAAAAAACACATTCAAGATCCGTAAATCTCAATTCATTCTAAAGAAACATTCAACGCTGTTTCTAACGATTCATTTAATGCAAGAGAACCCTTTAGTAGAAACGCTGACAAGAAGGATGCACTAGAAAAAGAACATGTTAGACTCCACCCTCCCTCCGCTTTAATGTTTCGCTAGTGAATGAAATTTTCCGTATTAATTATTGTCCTCTTTGTAGCAAAATCTGTGTTAGAAATAATTGAGCAAAGAAATGTAGTTAGCTTGAACATGTGCCCAGGAAGAAACGGAACAATGTTAGTAGAAAAGCGCTAAATTGAAACACTGCAAAAAAAAAGCTATAAATACATGAAGAAAATTAAGAAATAAAATAAAGGAAAAAACACGAATGGAGAAATTACGATGCTCACAAAACCCCGAAAAAAATGGGGATCCATTGCAAAACTTGAACATTTTCCTGGAGATTACAGAAAACAAAATTATGTTCGCCTCAGTAAACTGGAATTGAAAGTCATAAAGGATCTTGTGGTCATTATACTGTCATTGCATTAGAAAGTAATGATTATGACTGGACACCAAACAGCTTAGAAGCCATTGCCACATTATAATGTAATGATTAGGCTTAGAAGGCACGGAGAAATTATGTGTGTACATATATATATATATATACCTGTGTCCTGGTCTTTTTCATTCCCTGGTGCTGTCCACTGCAATGAAAGAACTAACGATGTGGATATTCCCGTTATTCGTAAATCCAAAACTTGACTTGGTTCAAAGCCGTTTTGAGGTTTTTCACGTGTGGTTGTAAATTCAGCATCATCTGTTATTTTAAACATGCCCATGGGTTTCACATCTGTATACTTTATTTCGCTTCCGCAGCAGGAGGAAAGATCTATGTGCAAAAATATAAAATATGCATTAACATAGTTTTAGAGCACTTAAAAAGAAACAGAAGATGAAATTAGCCATTTTGCTTTTGAAAGGCAATTATTAAGCATTTTGTATCAGCGTTAAAGATCGAGGAAGATGTGGATATTTAAAATATTATTGTGATTCAAACTCCACATGCAAACAGTAGCTTCATTTTGGGTTACCATAGCAATGAATTCAAAACTTTAAAACAACCAAAACTTACTGTGGTTGCTATTATGCCTTTTTTAAATCTTGTTTAACTGTACAGAGATGGCAGTGGTTCTTAATTGACCCACTGCTATAGATTATGATTTCTTTATGCAGCTCGTTATATACGTATTCCCCTGTTGCAAAAAAAAACAGTGCAATTGCATCTCCCAGTAAGATGCATTGAACTCGTAGAATATCTATCGTCTGAAGATTAAAACCAAAAGGAGCAGCAAATTGATTTCTGGTGGAAATACAAAAATAAGCAAAGCCAGTTCTGCGACAATTCGTCATGCTTAATTCGTTGTTGTGTCAGTTCATCGCATCATACTTAATTTTCATATATATATTTTATAGACAGACGTCTTGGAAGTGGGGAAAAAAATAATTTCCCTTTGTCCTTTTGTAACCGAGCTTTGAACTGGCAATGTCCAAGTTTTTTTGTTTTGTTGTTTTGGTTTTTTTTTAGGAAAAGTTTGCTCTTTGTCTTTTTTTATTATTATTATTATTCCCGAATTTTTTTTCCATTGTTAGAGAGTTGTTGTATTTCTTTTAAGGAAATGTCTTAGACCTGCAATTGAAATTGGAATTCTTCATCATCTTGTTACACTTCTCGTGATACTTTAAAGTTTATAATGGACAAAAATATTCATTGTTATTTTACATTCATTGTCCTTCTCTTAGTCTTGATCTTAAAATCCATAGAGAACTTTGGGGATCATTACTAGAGTGGTTTGTGCTCAAGATAGGCAGTTCTCGTCTGTTGGTGAACAAAAGATAGCCATCTGTCATGACTGGGAGGAAGTGTCCAAGAAAACTGTACTTGCATTATTACAGTCAATGTAAGATAGTATATCTCATGCGAGCAAACTGCGATTCCACTAAATTTTAGTTATATTTTGTTAAATTATTGTCAATGGTCTTATAATTTTTACATGCATAAATTTTCATTTTCTTTCCATTCTCGAACCATAGAGTAAATTAAAATATGTGTAATTTTGCCATAAATGTATTTATTGTTGTTTTATTCAGTGATACATTGAATACAAATTGGCGTGAATAATAAAACACTTTATGCTGCATTTACATTTGGTCTTACATTTTTTACCCAGACTATATTTCCTTCATCACTTCAATGAAAGATGGTTACATTATTTTCGAACATTTCAGCGTAAGGTTCGAATACCGTTCTTATTATTCTGCAAAACACCTAATGCAGTTTTTATATCATTAAAACTCAAATATGCAGTCGAGATTAGATACAATCTCTTTTCAAAGTACCTTAATGTTATGAGTGTTTAAAGCCATATTCATACGTTTATTTTATTATCTTGAATTCTATAAATTTTACCTTAATAAGCCAGAGTTGGAGAAATTTTCTGCATTCTCTAAAATCTGCATATTTTCCGTTTGTATTTTTCAGAAACATTATCGTTTTCACACATGCACAATCGTTATCTAGTTTTATTATTATCTTTCATACTTTTACGCTTGCCGTATGTTTTACATTTTAGCGCGAAAATTATAAAAAGGTATAAAACTTGGAAATTGTTCTGAATAAGGTAAAGCCTTCATACCCGATTCATGTCCAATGGTGGCACTGCCATCGTTGTCGTCTGCTGTTACAATCACTTTATAATCTCCGACAGCTGTAAACTGCGTAAAGTATCTTGTATATATTCCATCATTCCGGGTTATGTCTGGATCTGAAAGGAACGTCTTAGTTTATGTGCATACTGGAAAATACTATTTTATTCATGGTGTACTGTGCATAATGTCATATACAAATATACATGTACATATTACGTTTTAAGTAAACAATTCAAATATATTTGCTTAATATATTTTTTAGCCTTCAACCTATTTTTTTCTTTTATATATATATTTCCATTTCATCCATTCTATTATGTAAAAATTTGTGAGACAAGGAGTAGCATTAAAGACAATAAAAAGGAAGAGTATAGTATGCCACAAAACACACAGGGAGTAGGAAATAGCCACTCTAAAAGCGAGATTCCCATTACCAAGGCAAAATCGTAACGATTCGGAATGGGCAAAGTCTTCCATGGTACCGGCAAAACCACGCCTCATTTCTTGAAATTCTGATAGCTACTATGTAGGGTAATTCCGAATAGACGTTACTGCAATTATCTCTTTAACCGTTAGTCCTAAAATAAAACTTCTGAGAAAGAAAGTGCTCAAATTATATAAGAATGTTGAATATGTTATTTATTTTACAAAGGGTTTCATATGCATAGAAATATGAAGTTTAACTTTTATTACTGGCCTTCTATCAAAAGCTTTGCGATTAGAAATTTCTGCCCTATATCACGGTTCTGGGTTCAAAACCAGTTGTGGGTGAATGAACCGTGATTCGGAGATTGCACAACCATTTTCGCATTAAATAATTTGCTACATAGTTAGGATTAAATGTTGAATCAATGAATGTAGGGACATGTTTGAGAGGCTTCCGAATTAACCAGACCATTTCTCTGCCATGTTGTTATTCCGTATTTTGCGTGATTAATATTTTCCACTTAATCGACACCTGTAGCTCAGCAAGTACCAGCACCTGACTGACAATCAAGAGGTTGTAGGATTGGGTCCCACCAGATGTTGGGAAATCATTCTTTCCTTTACGAGTAATTTGTCATTTAATATTGCCACATCGTCGTTAATGGCGGAAATTGTTGACTTCAATAAATGTCAATGCTAGTTTCGCGTATCGGTCGTTTGGATTCTTTGACATCTCTTTGGATTACAAAACAGTCCAAGCACTGCCCTATTAATCATGAACTTTTCTGTAGTGAAGCTTTATGTTCACCCGCAGAGGGTATTTTGATAGAAGTCTGTAGCTCAATGGCTACAGACTTCCATTACCACCAATACCACCTAATTTTCCATTTGGTTCAATTGTGTTCATTCCTAAATAATTACCTCCGAGGCCATTGTCAATCAACTGAAAAACGGTTATGTTTCCATCTGGCGCCATTATTCTCGCAGTTACTAAAGCATCGATGATAGGATACTCTCCCGAAAAGACTTCAGCATATAATATGACGGGCGATTGATTTCTATCCTGCAAAAAAGTATCAAAACAAATATTTCAAATAAATTACCGAGCTATTTATAAAATGGGTAATTTGAAATGTTGCATGCTGCAGTAATCCTAGTATACTCTTTTTTAATTAGGTGTATATTTTGGGCAACACTGGAGATCACGGCCCATAAATCTAAACTATCACCGATAAAAATACGCCACTAAATCGAGAAAAATATCACAGCAGAATGACTTCATTTAAATAAAATTAAATTGCTGGTATACTTTTTCATTGTACCATTTCACAACACTATTATCTCAGGTAGGTAAACTTATCAGGAGGTGATGAAGGAGACGTTCGTTCAAGAGCAACAGGGTCACCATATTGGGCGACTGACTCCTCTCAGATAGCAGTAAGTAGTGTTTTGAAGAGGTCATCGTCTCTGCTTCAAAAACCATTCCCAACTAATTAAAATTCGGTAAAATCTGATAGGAGCTGGCGTTTCCAGCATTATAATCAACAGACATATTGTGCTAAATTAAAATTTTATTTCATTACCTTGATTGGTTCAGCTTCAATCCATGCATTTAGTCTAAGTAAATAGGATTCATCCCTCAATCTCGTCTTTACTGTAGCCAATAGTTTGTCGCCTTCGGCCGTCAACTTACATTCCCACTTTCCAGCCTTAAACAGAATCGGGAAATAGAATTATCAAAAAATACATCAACATTTCCTAACAAATTCTAAAAGCATTAGGTATTGTATTCATTATTTCATATTTTAAACTTTTATTTCACCATGCTTCCCAATGTCTTAAAAATAACAGTAAAAGAAGAATTAAAGAGAGTAATCTTGTGGATTGGCACCAATAAACATTTTTATCAGCTACCCATTCACAACTTTATTAAAAAAAATTCCGAGTAAAATGAACATTGTGTTAAAACCTTCTTTCTTATTTCATCCACTCTTTTATATTTAAATATATTCGTTTTCTTACGTCGCCTTTCTTGGAGTGAAGGAAAAAATACTGAACTATTCAAGGTTCCCTCTTTGTATGATGGACACATTAATCTGAGACAAGTTCCTGATTATGGATTTTACTAAAGCCTAAGATTCCGTGAAAAGGTGTGAAAAAAAACTTATTACATTAACTTACCATGATTTGATAATACAGTTAATCCTCCTTTAACGGTCACCTCTGAACAACGGTAACCTCCGAAAATCTGTCACATATCTATGAAACAGAACGCATTCCATAGGATTAACATTAATGCTAACCTCCAAATAACGAATTCCGAACAACAGCTACCCGATAGGTGTTAAGAAAAAAAATTTTTTGTTCAAATTTTTCAAATATGTCTGCAACAAAAATTGTCAACAATGTAGGTAAAATTTACTTGACGGTACGTTCTTTCAAAGTACTCCATTGAAACATTTATCCATTTTGTAGCTTTACACGCCTTTTTTGTGAATACGGTGTCACTATTTATGACCGTCTATCCCAATATTTCGTCTGCGCAAACAACCACTATTTACTGAAAATTGGTTTTTAACAGTTCTGGATCTTTATACGTTTGTTACCATTGAGTGGTGTCTTATCGATCTAACTCCGTCATTTGAACGCCAGTTTGGAATCATTGTAAGTTTTACGCGAAATTTTTTAACTTTAAAAGAGAAAATTAAAGTTATCCAGGATAGTAAAAAAAAGGTATAAGTGACGAAAATTAGCAACGCTTTATGGTTGTGAGAGCTCATAGATAAATAAGATTTTAAAAAGTAGTGCAGTTATCTGCAACAGTCCTTTCCAGGGGAAATTTAGCAAAACCAAGCGTTGAAAGATCAGCTGTTTGGCCGCTCAGGTACAAAAAATCACCACTCTTATTAATTTAACATTTTATTTAATAACTTTATATGTGCAGCGTTTACTTTTATATATGTATACAGGGTGATCCAAATTAAACAGGAGGTGTTTAGACCTCTCTGTAGAGAAAACTACTCTGTCAATTTCACCCAAATTTCGTACACATGCTCCCCTGAGTATGCGGTTTTGATTTCTGAAAGAAAACATTGAGTTCATATTTCGCCCGCTAAGGGAGGAAATGGCGCTGCGGAGCAGGCAATTTATTAATATTAACAACGAAAAAGTGTTTTAACATGCAATAACCTTTATTGCAATCACATGAAATTAACTACAAATTACAGTATACCGTAGGATAGTAGGTATGACTAAAAACAGATTTATGCAATAACTTTATTGCTACCACATGTGGAACCACACTATCATCACAGCTAGTAACAGAACATATCATTGGCCCCGAGGCCGTATTTTCTTCAAAGAAGTAAGGACCAATGACGAAAGATGAGGTGAAGCCACACCACACTGTCACTTTTGGAGCATGCAACGGAATTTGTTGATGAACGTGGGGATTTGTGTCAGACCAAATACGGCAGTTACATGTGTTTACAGCGCCATTCAAGTGGAAATGGGCCTCATCACTCCACAGTATCTGCCAAGGCCATTCATCATCCACTGTCATCCGAGCAATGAACATCAAAGCAAATGTTTTCCGCACGTCATTATCACCAGAAAGCAATTGCTGAGTGTGGGCTATCTTATATGGATAAAACTTCAGGACATTTCTCATAACTCTCCACACTGTCGTATATGGCATGTCCAATTCCCGTGATATCGCACGTGCACTACTGCTACCATGTGCACTTGCTGCTCCCTGCTCCACTACTGCAGTTGCAACTTCTTCAATTTGCTGCACTCGAGTTGGTTTGCGGCCTCGTCCTGATTTAATGGCGAATGTTCCAGTCTCCTCAAAATACAAGACCATTTTTCGAAGATTTGTAATTGTGAGAGTGCGTCTGCGTAAACCTTTTACCTGCCGAAATGCTTTAAGTGCAGCAGAAGCATTGCTATTTCGTTGATAAAAGAGCTTAACAAGTAACGCGCGATCTGGTAAAGTAAGTTTCATGACGGAGTCCTCGTATGGTGGAAAAATGCTTCACGACTCCTTATATAGGCAGAGGATGTTGCGCATGTGAAGTAATATGTAAATTGCCTGCTCTGCAGCGCCATTTCCTCCCCTAGCGACCGAAATATGAACTCAAT
>QLNU02014802.1:48910700-48948255 GCA_006491805.2 Dysdera silvatica
ATTTCTTCTGAAACACTGCTCTTTTTTTTTTAGAAAAACATTTTTTACGAAAAATCGTTAAAAAGCAGAAAACAAGTTGGTCCACCGAAGATTACCTAGAGCCCCTGGAATATACGCCACTGAGACTGCTGCTATAACTACTATGGCAAATTTGCTTCTTAAATTAAAGAAAAAATTCAGTTATATGAAAAATATAAAAAAAACTGCCATGATAAATGAATTTATAAATAATAATCATTCAATGCAGACAAAAAAAAATTAACGTACTTTTGGTTCCTGTACCCGAAACAGCAAAACATTTCGGTTCGATAATGATATTTTCTTGAATTCGTGCTCAGTTTCCGATTCCATAAATTGAAAATATTCTTCGTCGATATTTAATGGCATGTCGCTTGTAAGTAGTATGTCAAAACTAGAAACACTGCTATCAATAACCAATGAGAGAGGTAATTCTGATGTAAGTTCCACCCCTTTTACCTAAAGGAAAATTTAGCATATGTAAATAAATTTTGTATTCATATCAACATTACATTCAACCATCATCCGTTTATGATATAGATAAGGATTTCTTCGAATGCCAGAAGATACTCTGAAATTATTGGTTATATACTGAGAAGTAAGTCTTCAGGTGCGAATTTAGGGAGGGTGATCGCCCCCTTCCTTGAATGAAAATTTAACATTGAAAAGATGCAAGGTAAAGGTCCAACAAGGCATTATTTTCTAAAAATCAAATTAATCGCCCTCCACCCCTGGAAATCCTGGTTATACACTCAAGAACTTGGGCGCCAGGAGTGGGTGCAAGGGGTGCACTTGCATTCCCCCTTGCATACAATTCTGGGGGCGCCCCTGCTGGAAATATTAGTTGTATACTTGCAATTGTTGACTGTATACTGGGAAATATTGTTGATATACCGAAACTATCAGATATGTACTTGAAAATACCGGTTATATAAAATTAGGAGCAGTAACGAAGAGTTTTCAAAATTATTAGAAGAGCCCAAGCACATATTATGTACATTTACACTACAATACATGGAATCCTTAAAGTATTACGTAAGCACCTTTGGGGGTGGGGGGGGGGACGATTGCTGTTATACTTATTTTCCTATGTTAGCCAATGTTGATCTTTAATTTTTGCTTACTGGGGGTGGTTGAAGTGGCCAAAACATTGCTTACGTAATACTTAAACCAAGGGCGAATCCAGGGGGTTATTACAGGGGGGGGGGCGATTTCGGGGGCCCTCACTATGAAAATTTTTAGTTTTAGACTGTTTTAATGGTTTAGATAAATTTTGTTATATTACCTTTGTTATATTATGTTTTATTTTGTTATATTAGCCTTCCTTTATATCAGGGTTGTCCAGCATATGGCCAGCGGGCCATAATCCGGCCTGCCTACAACTGTTTGAAATAAAAAAAATTCACAAACAAAAATTTTAGATTTTTTTCAAAAATATGGAAAAATCAAGGGGACAGCATCAGTAACCCCTTTCTATATCGCAAATGCAGAAACAAATAACCAGAAAAAACTTTAGAGGGAGGCTGTTAATTGCAAGTTATTTTTTTTCTTTTTTCCTTTTTTTAAGAAACCGCTGGCTCACGAGATCCGTGGAAATTACTTAAGTGGCCCACTACACAAAAAGGTTGTACAACCCTGCTTTATACTCACCAAAATATTTAATTTACGACAATGAAATAGAGCTGGGCTTTTCTTTAATTAAACTATATGGTTTAGGGCAGATTATAGTCAAGTATGACAGAAGGAGAACCTAGTAAAGGAGACATATACAATAACCAAAAACGATAATTTACAATGTAATTAATAGAATAAGTTTAAATTTAAACTACAAAAACATCGTAATTATTTTACTTTTTTTTAACAAGCAACTTTTTAAAAAATTTGAAGTTTATAGTGCAAAGTCGAGCCATCTTGGTTTCTTTGAAAATTTGTCAATTACTTTATTTACATCAATATGAATGTCTCTCTCTCTGTGTGTGTGTGTGTGTGTGTGTGTGTGTGTGTGTGTATTAAAAGTCGCGTTCGAATCCAAGTTGGACGGAGCTTCAAAGATAAAAACTACGTTCTGCTGAAGCAATACTTACTGAAAACGTAGTCTGAAAGGCGAGAAGCTTGTAGATTCATGGAAAAACGTCTAGATTGCATTTCTCCAAGGCTTGGAGACTTTGGTGTAAGATTTTAGTTTATTACGGTAGTAACAAACAACACATAAAATATTCTTCATCGTCTCCATTTTTTTCCTATTTAAATCCCGAGAAGGAGGGGGGGGTCGCCCCTCCACCCCTCGCTGGATCCGCCAGTGACTTGAACGCTCCCTATGTAAAATTGAAATTTATTTTAAATTATCGGCTAGGTGGGTGGGCTCGGATGCCACAAAACAATATATATCCAGGTTTGCGTTTGGAAGTGTTGGATATTTGCATAGAACTTTCGGTTTTGCGTAAAATATTATCACTCTGACAAAGAATATTGTATGCGAGTGCGCGTGTCTGTTTGCCTCTTTTTTTACTTTCTATCAAAGATTTAAATAAATAAATAAATAAATATAAAACTTGTTCCCCAAACAGTGGATATAACTGTACCACATAGAGAACGATAGAACACTGGAAATGTCCAATGCTTACATCTTCAAAAACTAGTAAAATTTGACACTGGTCGGAATATACGAAATACAAATGAAGAAGGTAAAAGATATTTACCATCTGCAAAAATATTCGCAACGTTTCGAGAACTACTGTTCCCTTCATCAAGCGAAAGTGTCAAGGAAGTGTAGGTGTTCGGTATTTATACCCCAACTTTGGTTTTCCCCAAAGCTATCCCGCACTCGGGTTTTCCCCCCTGTCTGAATCTGGATTTTCTAAGAATTGTCCCGCACTAGATAATTCCCATCCCCTGGCTGGATCTGGTTTTCCCCATCTCCTAGCAAAAATGCGGTAAGGTTCAGGCATCGATTTTGCGATGTTCATCGCCTTACTTCGCATTCGAAAAGTCTCCCAAGACTCCAGAAAAAGTCTACAGTAGCGAGAAATTACATTTTTATGAAGAACTTTTGTACCTTTCCAATCAGGAACATGACCTCTCTCCCAGGCATGTTCTGCCAGAAGATTAGTCATCTCACCTTTCTCCACAGCATGATGATGTTCTTTTTTACGAGTACAAACAGTTCTTCCCGTCTCGCCAGTGTATACTTTTTCGCAGTCTTTGCAGGGTATCTGGTAAATTGTTCCAGTCAATTCATCCATTGGAACTCGATCTTTCACTCTCACCAACAGGTCACGTAAAGTCGATGCAGGTTTATAGTAAGTCCTGATGTCAGATTTCCTAAGAATACGCGCAATCTCCTCAGAAGTCCTCTCCACATATGGCAAAACAACCGTCCCTCTAGTCTGTCTCTCCTCAACAAGTTCTCTATGTCCATTATTAGATCTTCGAGCGATAAACTTGCTCGGGTAGCCATTATCTACAAGCGCTCTCCTTACCTTCCATACCTCAGCATCTTTCAACTCAACATTGTTGTTGTGTTTGAGGGCCCGACGTGTCAGAGACCTCACAACAGAAGCTTTGTGGTAAGTTGGATGATACGAGCGGAAATCCAAGTACCGGTCCGTATGAGTTGGCTTTCGATACACAGAGGTTGACAAGCTTCCATTGTCTCCTCTGGTGACCCTCACGTCCAAAAATGGCAAACATCCCTCATGTTCTACCTCTAAGGTAAATTGAATATGGGGGTTTAAGTCATTAAGGAAACGGTGTAAGCTGTCCACCTCTGTCTTCGAAAGAACGACAAAAGTATCATCGACATACCTTCTCCAGATCTTAACACTAAACTCGTCGCAGTCCGAAATGTCCATCTCCAAAGACTCCATACAAAGGTTAGATACAACATTAGAAACGGGGGAACCCATTGCGGTCTCCTGTCCCTGTTTGTAGAAGGTCCCATTGAAGCTAAAATACGTCTTGCCCAAACAGAATTCCAAAAGCATGCAGATATCTTCGGTTGTCAATTTGGTGCGTGCAGCGAGAGAGAGTCGTTCTTAAGACTTTCTAGAACAGTTGAAATCACAAGGGAAGTTGGTATACTAGTGTAATTACATCAAATGATACCATAACATCTTCCGTACCGATTTGTAAGTCACTAACAGAAGAAATAAAATCCTCAGTAGTGGATACAGAAGCCGCTGTTAGTCCAACCTTCATCTTCATTGGAGTTCAGAACGTGGGTCTTGTACTTTTGAAACACCTGTAATCTGAATAGCTTAAAACAAATAAATAATCGCTTGTACATTTTCAGTTGGCATTGGGGTTCTATGAATTTGTATAACCATCCGCATCAGGAATGACATTTTCTATACCTTGGTAGTGAACCCATTTCTTGGTTATAGAATTGGGGTATTATTATTATTACTTCTTGGGGTATTACTATTTACTTCTTGGTTACAAAATTAGGGTACTTGGTTACTATTGGAGTATAGATATTTAAAATTTATTTTCGACGTTCTTTCTCAATTTATAATTTTAAAGTTGGACAGTTGCAGTTAACAGTTCAGCAGTAAATTCCATAATAAACCTTGAATACTTCTATTATACAAGAATATAAGGTGGGTATTTGGGGTTAGTCACGAGAAAAGTATTTACAAAATTGGTGACATTTTCTTTATTATGCAGATTTTGCAAGCATACAGAAATAATTAATGAACATAGAGCTATTAATTTTTTAAGAAATACTGTGAGTTCTGACTCAAACTTCACATAATTAAGAATGTGCATGCTAATTTTAACTCAGAAAGCATAATACGTAAGCTAATTTTTCCGTAAGAAACATAATGCGTAGGCTAATTTTAACGCAGAGAGCATAATATGCAGGCTAATTTTAACGCAGAGAGCATAATATGCACGCTAATTTTAACAAAGGAAGCATAATATGTAGGCTAATTTTTGCGTAAGAAACATAATGCGTAGGCTAATTTTAACGCAGAGAGCATAATATGCAGGCTAATTTTAACGCAGAGAGCATAATATGCACGCTAATTTTAACAAAGGAAGCATAATATGTAGGCTAATTTTTGCGTAAGAAACATAATGCGTTGGCTAATTATAACGCAGAAAGCATAATATGTAGGCTAATTTTAACAAAGGAAGCATAATATGTAGGCTAATTTTAACAAAGGAAGCATAATATGTAGGCTAATTTTTGCCTAAGATACATAATGCATAGACTAATTTTAACGCAAACAGCATAATACGTAAGCAAATTTTAACACAAACAGCATAATACATGGGCTAATTTTAACGCAGAAAGCGTAATACGTACCAAGATATTTTCATTTTGATAATCACTACGGTCAATAGCAACATTTAATGCTTCACTCATTTTCTCTAATGCACTGAAATCTGTTCCAGATATCATGAAGACTTTGCTACACTTCTGGTCAAACTTATGTATTTTAATAAAATTTTCAAACGATTCGAGGTTGCTTTCGTGAATGACGATAGCGATCAAACAAAGAGAGTTAAACAACTTCGTGGAATCAACATCAAGATCTCCAGGGTCCGTCGCCGCTATGATAATGATAGTACCAGACCGGGGAATATCATTTGGAACCAGTACCTGGAAAATATAGATTATATCATGAGGATTAACACGATCATGTTTGAAATAATCATCATTTCCAATAAGTATTCCATTTTTATTCAAAGAGTCTGTAAGTTCAATTAACCAGAGGAAGCTTCTTAATTAAGTCATTGAATATGAACAAGTGTGAAGAGTGTAGATATGAAGAGTGTGGAGAAAATAATTGTTGCAAATAAGTCAGTTTTCAACCGAGTCAGTGTTTTACCAGTCAGTGTTTTACTAGTCAGTTTTTACAAGTCAGTTTTTTTACCTTCCCTGGTTCAATTTAAGTCTGAAGATGATTTTTTTTTTACTTTGGCTATTACAAGCCTAAATTTAAGTTTTAACATGAGTCATGAAATAGTGAATAATTAGACAATCATAATTTAAGCCTAATTGTTTATAAATGAGGAAAGAAGGAAGGAACGGATTTGTTGGTGATCTGTTTGTAATTTTTCAAGATTATTTAATACTTTATTTGGAACGTGGCTTAGCATGGCCGCCCAACCCCAAAATGTCATTATATATAAGCATCATCCATCACTGCTGAATGGCGGTCTTTTTAAACTCCTTCCCTCATAAAAGTATTGGATATTCTAAAAAATTACGTACATTCATAGGCGTATACTCAGGACGTTTATAAATGGAGTTATAGGCTCAATGGGGGGTTACAGAGCTACAATTCACATATTCCTATGTTAAATATACAAAATTTCATCACAATGGGGTTTACAGCCCCCATCAACCCCCCCTGCATACGCCAGTGCGTTCATTCACTATGTTGATACGTTGTACTCCCGATTTAACAAACTCATGCGATGTCAAAACAAAAGAAAAAAAAATCAAAAATCGGAAGTAAATGTTGAAAATTGGAAATTAAAATTTATTCTATAAAAAAGTTTTGGAAATCAACTCAATAATTTGTAAATTGAAAGTTCACAAAAACGCGAATCCGCTGTACTTCGTTTTGTTCTTCTATCCATGATTCAACCATAAAATGCTTTTGGTGGATCTCTCGAAATCATCTAATTTTCAAAAATGGCGGAATTGATAAGACACTAGGTTTTCTTCCAATCGGCGTTGTCTAGTATTTAAAGTATAAATATCGAATAATTTTACTCACCTTTGCAGCATGTTGAATAGCGAGTTCAGGTTTAGATGCAATGTTTTCCCTAAATAGAAATTGTATGTTTCGTGCAATGCTAGCGTCACGGTCTTCATTTATGTTATCTAATCTTGTGAGTGAAACCAATTCGGTGACAGAGCTTGTACCTTTGAATTTCAGTACACCAAATTCACTAGAATTCGGTAATAAATGTGTGAAGACATCGAGCGAATTTTTCAACAATTCCTGGAAATAATGAAACATCAATTTTAAGAATAATAAAAATAATCCTCAAGAATATTAAGAACAATCGGAAAGAATTTTAAGAATAATCACAAAGAATTTTAAGAATAACAACGAAGAATTTGAAGAACAATCACAAAAAGTTTTAAGAATAACAAAAAATTAAAATAACCACAAAAAATTTTAAGAATAACAACGAAGAATTTTAAGGATAATAACGAAGATGCTTAAGAATAATTACGTCGAATTTTAAGAATAATCACATCGAATTTTAATAATAATCGCCAAGAACTTTAAGAATAATCACAAAGAGTTCAAAGCAATGAAAAGTAAGGCTTTTGTTTAAATTATAATTTCATTTTTCTCCTGAAATGACTCATCCGCTCACGAATTCAATGCCCCCTACGAGTCAACACGATTCAAGTTTGTTTTCTAGACTAAGTAACAACTTACTTGCAAGTATGTATTTTTTTTTAATTATTGCAATAATTTCGCGACAAATAATTAAAAGAATAACGATTAATTAACAAAAATTAAAAGAATAACACTTAATTAACAAAAATTAAAAGAATAACACTTAATTAACAAAAATTAAAAGAATAACAACTAATTAACAAAAATTAAAAGAATAACAATTAATTAACAAAAATTAAAAAATAACAATTAATTAACAAAAATTAAAAGAATAACAATTAATTAACAAAATTAAAATAATAACAATTAATTAACAAAATTAAAAGAATAATAATTAATTAACAAAAATTAAAAGAATAACAATTAATTAACAAAAATTAAAAGAATAACAATTTAAAGAATCAATTTATGATTGTAGTTAACGTATGTATTTGTAACATGCCTTTTCTTAGTTGCCCCTCCCCGACAGGGGACCCTGGATCCGCGTCTGGTGCACCTCCCTCTGAAACAATTCCCAGAATTGATTTACTTATTGAAAAGAGCCAAGCTGATCCATCTCATTAAATACGTAACTACGTATTAACTAAAATAATAAAGAAATACAGTCGCACCCGAGTATATGCAGCTCGCATATATGCGACGGTCGCATGCCAGTGGCGGTTTTAGTGGGTGGGCCTTGGCCCACCCAAATATTTTGGTTATTTTTTTGTGAAAGATAAAAAGTTTGAACATTTATCAACGTATGAGTAGGCAGGTTTTTTTTTGTTTTTGTTTTTTAATATAATTGCAATAGAGCTGTTTTTAGACGCAATTTTTATACGGGGTAAGTGGGTATTTATTGTATATAAGGGTCAGAATATGTAATTTGTAAAACGTTTATTCCTTCACGAGGATATTTCAAAAGTGTGGGAATAATTAAAAAGGGTTATATAGATTGAAACGCTATAAGATTTCATCTTAACACGAATACAAGCTGGACTAATTTACAAAAAAAGAGCCAGAAATAACACAGATGTCGTAGCCATAAGGTTCCGAACTAATGTAAACGGCAGATCACAACAGGTTGCGTATCATTATATTCTGTCTTTTTTAAGTGATTGCGAGATAAAATTCTTAGCTGTAAGCATAAAAACAAGTCTGAAATGGCAAAAAAGGCCAAATGGTAGTCATTAGCGTAAGTGGCACGATTTTGAATGGAAAACTGCGGCATCGGAAACTTGAAACATCGGGGCTTTAAAGTAACGAAGTATAAAAATTGACGATGGGCAATGTCGGTTTGGCCAAGTGAGATACCGAAAATACCCTTAGGGAATTTTGATTTCTGTATAATCAACGACCACCTTTTCTGGCCGTGGCGATATTTGACTTTGTACCTATTATGTTACATAGACGTGTATGTGCAACTCTATAACAGTGTGTGCGTGTTCTTTAATCTGAGTTATATTCTTTCCATCTGAGTTTTAACATAAAATATTTATGTGTTTACGTTAGTTTGTCATTTTCTGATTTAATATGAAACGTTATCCAATAAATACAAATGAACAAAGGACTTGTAAATTACTTAGTAAACAAGTTGACTCAGTGCGAAAATGAAATATTTTGGATTGCCACTTACTTCTCCTTCTACAAGTGAAGAGACTAATCTGCCAGTTATTATTACTGAAGAGAAAATAACGTTGGATTTAAGTTTAAATTGTGATGAAAGACCAACACAGCAAACATTTGACTTTTCCCACCGACAAATGGGTGATAAGTATAGATCATTTCACAGTATCTGGTATGAAAAACATGCATGGATTGAGTACTCGGTTAAGAACGAAGAAATATTTTGTTCTGTTGGCCGCCATTTCTCATTACCAAAAAAAAAAAAAGCGATGTACTATTAGTAAATAGGGGGCCTGCCTCTAGCCCAGTCGAGGCTAGCAGGGCGTGGCCTCAGTTGCCCCATACTTATGCCCTGTACCCCATATGTCTTTTGCCTTACCCCAGTTGCCCTTTCAGCCTAGCTACAGACCAAATGAGGGATATTCAGACTGAAAACAAATCTAGGAAAAAAGGGCACGAAAAAAATGGCCTGGAACAAAGGGCCAATGGAAAAAATGTCCGAGGAAAGAATGGCCGATCATAGAAAAAGGGGGCTTCCACAAATTTCATAATTTTAATTGCAATTGAAATAACTGCAATGTTCACAGCTGCAACCCTCTTAAAACGATTATCATCAGGGACATATCGAGGGGTGCCTTTATCACAGATGCTACTAAAGTCACATCTACCAAATTTTATAGACAGATAGTACACATGAGTGTCTTTATACATGACAACATATCAGAGGCGTATCGAGGAGTACCACAGCCCCCCATTATTTATCTCTGTTGCTATTAAAGCCACATTTAACAAATTTAATAGACAGAGTATACATGAGTGCCTTTAACATGCAACCTATCAGGGGCATATCGAAGGGTGCCGCAGCCCCTTATTATTTATCTCGGCTGATATTGAAGCCACGTCTACTAAATTCCATGTACATTTCTGTATCAAATCTTACTGATTTGTGTAGTTATATTTTCATGATAGCAATATGCAAATCGAGAGGGTTTGATAAGGATGATTTCCTTTGATGTATCAAATGATGTACCAACTAATTTCTATAGCTATTTATTAAGAAATTTCATTTAATAATTATGCATTTCCTCAATTAGGAAATTAAAGACCATTACCATACTTCTGTTTCCATAACTATTTTGCCATTGTCTATTTTATCCAACCCATTTTTTCCGCTTACCATGATTATCCAAATTGTATGATATACAATTTAACTGTTAAATGTTCTATTTTTATTGCCGTAAATCCATTTTTTAAAACTTATATCTTTCTATAATGAAGAAAATACGCGAGAAAGATACAGACATGAACATAAATATTCACATAGACCGTGCGAATGCTTGGGTTAATATATGCAGAATACAATTAAACATGTGTAAACCAATATAAGGGTTATATGCATAGACGTACGCAGAAAATTTATAAGGGGAGGTTATAGGCTTAAAGGCGGCGTTACAGAGCTACAATTCGCATGTTCCTATGTTAAATATACAAAATTTCATTGCAATGGGGGGTTACAACCCTTATTAACAACCCCCCCCCCTGCTTACCCTAGTGGTTATATGTAATATTTCTTTATTTCAGCCTCGGCTGAACGGAGTTCACTACGGAGTAGTTCACTACGGAGTTCACTAACGGAGTTCCACTACGAAGCGTAGAACACACCTACGAGCAAACATGACATGGCTGGGAAACACCTTTATAACTTAGCCATTATATCCATAGAGCGTGAACTCAGCAATGCCCTCATGATTAATCCTGACTCAGTAATTTACAGATTTGCCTCTCAAAAAGGACAATGACTTTAGTAGTCATTGCAAATATTCATTAAATGAAGAAATATGTTGAAAGAAATAGCGAAAATGGAGATAAAGAGGATAATAAATAGTAGAGAATAGAAAGATAATGGGATGGTGAAAAATAGAGAGATAATAGGGTAGTAGAGATTGAACAAAAAAGAGAAATGGAGATAAAGTTGCGAAGAAATATGGGAAAATATTAATTGTGAATATTCATTTTGTCAACATTTTAGAGCCCAAATTAACTTTGCTAAAATATTAAAACACAAGTTTATTCTGAAGCGTGTTATATTTTTAAATTAGATATTAGATTGTAGATATTAGATTGTGTAGATGTTAAATTTGATGTATATTTGATGTATTAGATGTTAGATTTGATGTATTAGATGTTAGATTTGATGTATTAGATATTAGATTGTATAGCAGAATTCGGAGTATAACCATGCGGCATATGGGAGAGTTCAAGTATTATGTAAGCAACTTTGGGGGTGGAGGGGGGGTGTTGTTATGCTTATTTTCCTATGATAGTGAAGGTTAACTTTTGCTTATCGGGGGAAGGGGTATAAAATGGCCAAAATATTGCTTACGTAATACTTGAACCCTTCCTGTAGTATAATTCAAATATGTATTTAAGTATTTGTTTATGTAATATAAATACCGAAAACTATTATGCATGTCAAAATAACATACGTTTTCTATCGGAGTGTTTCTCAATTGTCCCAGAGATAGATTCCTTATTCGGAGCTTTTCGTTCTTCAAAGGTGTCCGTTAATGGAAGTTTTATTTTATATTTGTTAAAGCTAATGTACGAAAATGCCGCCCCCCACCTCTTCCGTGGCACCCACTGCAGACAGCGCCCCTTTTGGCACGCCACTGGGAAGAACCCCTTTCCCCAGGTACCCCAATGAAGGCCCACCCATAAACAAATTTTTGAAACCGCCCCTATCGCATGCATGCAAAAAAATATGGAGCCTTAAATTTTTTCGTATCTTTTTAACACCTAACAGACGGATTGTTTTTATTGTCTTTCTCGATTTCCGGGCATTTTATAAGAGAATTAAATAAACATGTATGTATGGTTTTAAAACGTTGCAGTTTTATTAAATCAACACTATTTTTGATAAAATTTTACAAAGTTCTTTATTTACATGTCTAACAACTCTACGTGACCCATCCTAGGAAGTCAGAATGGAAAAACGTAAATTTACGTGACCCGTCCGTTCAGTGTTAATGTTATCAAAACCCACTTAATTGCGATTTTATACATGCACAAACCGCACAAACGCAAGTAGTTTTGAAGCCAAATGAATGTTTTATTATAGAATTTAAACCGGATATATGCAAACAAACTTTATGAACAGGTTTTCATCCACAATAATTAGCTGGCAACTCTTATTTTTAAGGAGTGTTCTCACCAGAAATGGCTTTCAACCCTTTTTGAAGTTTTGCTTACCAGCTTATTTATGGCTTTGTTTGCACCTTCCTCCTCTTCATGTGTTCGGAATCACTGTCAAAATTTGTTTTTGTAACGGCGCGTATCTGGTAAAAAAGCTGTTTCTGCTTTAATGCGTTTGCAAGATTATTTAAGGTCAAACAATTTTAATATGAAAAACGTTAATACTTTAATAGATCAATTTTTTAATCAGCCATCAGAACATCCATGCGTGCAAAGAAAGTTAACGGATTTTTTCCATTAGTAGAGTACATGTGTTTATGTAAATGCTACTATATTATTTTTTATTATTTTTATTAAAAGAATAATAGTGCTGTACATTATATATATATTGAATTAAGTCGTGTATATGATTTATAAAATGAGATTATCCCATTTAATAACAAAATATAAAAATTTAATGAGTCAATTATTAGCACGTAATAGTTCAGGGAATACCACTTATACGTATAACTCGCTTATACGAGGATTTTACTGGTGCTACCATGGCGAGGTACCATCACGTACTGTAATTTGACTTTAATTTTCATACGTCATCAAGCCAAATTTGTTAAAATAAATAAATAAATAAAAAACCCGTTTCTATGCATAGGATTTCTTCGCCGCGACCACTTGCATATATGCGGTTTCGACTATACTACTTCTCTGTCATCTATACATTTTACATCATATTATTCTCAGAGGATGCGCCAATACACTCGGATAGGTCGAAAGGGTATGCAGTAGAAAAGGTTTGAGAACCACTGATTTAGAAGGTCTCTTAACCAAGTAGTGACAGACACTCCTTCTCTCTCTCTCTCTCGCTCTTTTTATGATTATTACACCCAATTATCCATATTTCCGATCATCAGAGTCTGTCTTGATCATATTTAGATAATCGGAATTCTAGTTTATTTTTATTTTTCAAAGAGAGAGAGAGGTAAATCTCTTTTTTGCCCTCTTTCACAATACTTATCGACATGGTTATTTTAATCTCTAATATTAATTAATTATATATATTGGTGTCAAAAATTAAAAGATAATCTACAATAATAAGCTGCAATATTAACCTTTACTAACTACTTACTAACCTACAATAACGAATATTATTCACCGCGCTGCTGAGAAAACACAGTTTCGAATTAGATTTGACAGACAATTTATTACATATTGTGAAAATTTTCAAGTCGAATGTAACCATTAGTACGATAATTACATGAATTGTACTGACGGAAGCAGGAGGGGGAATAAAGTGTTCCACGTAGGGTATTTTAAGTGATGATTGTTCTTTGGTATTGAATACTACTATAAATACTATGACAATGAAGTAAAAAAAAAACTTTTCACCTTTAAGCTTGCCAAACCCGACGTATCATCCACAGCAACAACAATTCGAAGATTTGGTTGTTTTACCAAGCGAAATATCGGTTTCGAGTACTCTTTTTCATTCCTATTTCGAAAATATATACATATAAATATTTATCTTTCTCTCTCTCTCTCTCTTTCATCCATTCATTCATTAATTTTAAAAAGTGCAACTAATTACATAACTTTTACGGGGTTTCAGATAAAGAAGTTAATTATTTTCTATAATCTCAAAAATCTATTGTGGTTATCAATTGATTTGTAATAGAAATCGTTGTAACATTACGGTGACAGCTAAATAGAAATTCGCTTGCATGTATTTTTTGTAAATTTTACGCTTTTCTAAAGCGGAGGGAAAGATTTGCTTGGATATTAATGAAATTAGATTCCCAACACCCGAGTTCTATGGCTGAACTGGAACTCTTTATCCACCATTATGAATTAAAATAGTTTTGCGTTTCTCAGGGCTCTGGGTGTCGGCTATTGTTGTGGTAATTATGCTGGCTCTAAGAAGAGCAACACCATCTTTATTTTTCATAAGATAGTATTGCGCTTCTTACAACACAATTACCACGGGAGTGGTTGGCACACAGCGCATTAGTGAACAGTTTTTTAGGGGTTGAAGAAAAGGAAAAGGCTAGATCATCTCAGAATTGGTTAGAAACTAGCGACTTTTTGGTTAAAAGTAACAAAACATCGTAATCAAGATCAAACAGCGTAACCAAGTAAACCATCAAGACACAACTGACGACGCGTTATATATTTTCTTATTTATATTTTGTAAATTTCACGCTTTTTTTTTTTTTTTTTTCAAAAACGAAATTTCGCGGAAGTATTTATGAAAAATCACGATTTTGACAACTACGTCCTGTTTTAGCTCAAACCACAACTCTTTAACTCATTATTGATATTAATATATTAGAGTCATTTTCAGGGTTTTGTGTGTCAACTACTGCCATAGTAATTGTGCTCTCTCTCTCTCTCTCTCTAGGAAAGGCATTAATATCTTTATTTGTAATAAAATATTGTGGTCCTTTGGCAACAATATCTTCATTTGTAACAAGATATTATTGCCACGGCTGGTAATACATTTATTTTCCCTTAATAATATCTTTAATAAAATGCACCAGTTCTTGATAATGAGTCGAAGAGCTTGGTCACACAGAAATTTATCTTATTGAATATGTATTACCTGCGAAAATAAATGTAAACACATTTTCACAGAAATTTAATACAAAACTATTAACCACTAATTGTTAACGCATAATAAATAATCTTTTTTACTATTCCATAAAAATTAAATGCATATTTAATGTAACTTAACAATTATGATTATGAACTTACATTCCATTTTCAAAATCTTTATGTTGCTTCATAACTTCCAGAATACTTCGACCTCTGCAAAAAGTATTTTGTTTACTTGGAGCATTGCTGTTATGTGGGTGTTGGTCAGTACCACATACACTGTCCACCTTCGATTAAGCAAGCGAATAAACAATATTATCTTATGAAACTTCTATCTTTTAATTATATATCTTTCACAATAATCCATTTATGAAGAACTACATATATTTTAGTACTTATATTTCGTTTTACTGATAAAATATGAAATATCATTTCAAATTGAATGTTTTTTTAACTAAATTTAAGATTAAGTCAAGAACTGTTGGTTATTTATATAGTAAAGATCTAATTATCCAATAACCACCGGACTAACGATGTTCCATATTCCAGATTCACTGTAAAATATGCGTGATATTAAGCGGTTATATTCCCAGGAAAAATACATTAGGCAACATATATCCCAAGAAAAAATTCACAGGAAAAAGGAGTAAAACTGAACAAATATCTTCGTATGCAACATAATACGTTATAGTATTATTAATCATTAAAATTTCGGAGTTTTTCAAAGAAAAAATATAAATTTATTCCGATTCCCTATCAATAACTGAACATCCTTCACATTTGTATACAATGTTAAGATTATTTTTCACGCTATTTCTTTTCTGTTGTATACCAGGGCTGTCTAACATACGACCCGCAGCACAATGCCTCTGCCGATCAACTGTTTAGAATAAAAATCAATTTTTTTTTTTTTTTTCCAGAAAAACCATGAGAACAGCATGGTGACCCCTTTCCGCATCGCAAGTGAGCAAAAACATAACTGGAAGAAACTTTAAAGGGAGTTTGTTTTTACGAAATCGCTGGGCCGCGAGAACGGTGCAAATTTTTTAAGCAGCCCGCTGCCCAAAAAGTTTGGACAACCCTGTTGTATACCATCAGCAGTGTACACAGAAAATTCCTAATTGGAAGTTTACAGGTTTACAATAATGGGGCGCCACATTTTCTTATGTATATAGCCTATACAAAATTGCATTGCAATAACCATCACTTCTCCACCTTGTACGCTATTGTACACGGTAGAGTATCCTATGCAATTAGTATCGATACTTACGTAGCATCGAATCAGTTTTATGTATCTTAAACTTACATTGGGTAAACTTTCTAAATCTTTATCCATAAATGACGATCTAACTTCTTGATTTACTTCTGGTAGAATACGGACGAAGCAAGTTGAATTGTCGATTGGTAAACCGGATGAGTTGTCAACTTCAATTGAACAATTATATCCTTCGGAATCTCTGGAAGAGGAAAAGCATTCTTTAATAAATAGGATGTAATTCACCAATTAAATTAAAAATACTTTAAACTTACGTTCCAAAGTTAGCTTTTAACGTATTAATTACTTATTATTAATTAATTATTTATTTTTACATTAATATGATTAATAAATACGCTAAAAGCGTAGGAAACTTGTGCTATATGCTAAATACAAATTTGTTATCGTGATTTAAATGAATAAATAACAATAAATTATAAAAGAGATATATATATTTAGTTTTGAATATTTTTCTCATCCACGATAATCTTATACTCATTTACCATGATCTTACACGCATTTACCATAATCTTATACTCATTTACCATGATCTTATACTCATTTACCATGATCTTACACTCATTTGCCATAATCTTACACTCATTTACCATAAACTTGTGCTCATTTACCATAATCTTATACTCATTTATCATTATCTTATACTTATTCACTATAATTTTATTAACATATACTGGTCGTACTTGCCACGTACTATTTATAGAAATGATTTCTCAAATATGTAAGTGTATAAGTAAGTTTATTCAAGACTTATATACACTGCATGGGACATTTAACAGAGCTTGATTTTATATAACTTAGCAGAGATAAATTAAGTTATACGTGAGGGGATGATTGAATATTAAAATATTTTGTCGTAAGTATGTTGCAAGCACTTTTTACTGCAGCATATAAAACGTTTACTGAAAGTATATATAAAACAATGCAAATCATTTAAGATCGAAAAGTTTTAAAGAATCAGTAGCTATTTCAGTTACTACGTGCTACCTTCTTCCGGACAAAACAGATTCTATGTGTTTTATATGTAAGTTCTACGCAGTGTGTTACAAAAACTCAGACTTACTGAAATGTATAATTAATGGGAACGTTGGAACAATCATTAATTTGAACTTCATCTTCAGGCGATCCCGGAACTTTGTAATATTTTGGAAATCTGCTGTCTTCGTAATAGCCATTTTCGTCGAAAACACCATATCTGTATTTGATCCACTCTCTTGCCAGCAGCTTAGCTGTAATTGATTAATAAATAAATAAATAAATGTACATTATTGTAGGATAAAAAAAATGGAATATTTACGTTTTGATGTCAGCAATTTGCTCTTTGGTGGTGGATTCAGATTAATAAATAATTTACGTATGCTTGGTCATGTTTTAAATACGAAAATTGAAATGAGTTACTTTTTTGAAAAAAATATCCGTAAATTTGTACGTAAATTCATGTACTAAGACCAATATTAGTCACTGGGTAATAATAGCGTAACAAATCAAAAAAATTTGAGCAATCAAATACCTATAAAATAGCTAAAAATGACTATAAAATAGCTAAATATAGCTAAAAATAGCTACGATTGTTCAATGATGCGTTGAAGAAAAGGACTTGGTATCAATGGGATGGGGCTTGACCCCACCCCCGAACCCCATCTTTCCTACGGTGGTGTTGAGTTACGAAAACTAATAATAGAATTTGGTTAATGCGAACACGCCTGTCGCGAATTACTTTTAACACGAACTAATTTTTTGGCACTTTGACTGTTCGCATTAACGAGTTTCGACTGCATAGTCGACTATGCAATCGAACCTCGTTAATGCGAACCTCATCAGGTTGTTGCCGGTATGAAGTTCCAATTTGTATGCATTCGACTTCTAATTTTGTCAGCCTTTGAATTAACTTTCAGTATAAATCTATACCAGTATATCCAGTTTGTTCTGTATGTTTAATTACCGAAAAATTTTGTGTCTTAATCTCGTTTCCGATGTCTCACATAAATATTTAAATATTCTCTAATTCTTATTCATGATATAATTGCATTTCTTCCTCCCCACTTCCATACACATGCATGCCATTATACATACTGTGTAATAAAAGTTTCAGGTTCCAATATAACATTGTCATTTTATATTTTTACTTTAGTTTTAACCTTTTACTCTATTACTAATTTTTATATTGTGTCCATGTGTAAATCCTACGTACCTTAGTTAAATTTGGGATTTTTAAATTTTTTCTTATTATTTCTTTATTTTTTAAATGTTTTTATTTATTTTTTCGCACAGTGGGGAGATTCATATGAATATAGTAATTGACATATAGGAAGGACTTGACCTCGAATTAACTTCATCGTAAATTCAAAGAACGATTAACGATCAAATCAATCAGTTCATTGACCTCTTTGTTGTCATACGACGCATCAACAGAACTTCACTGAGGAAGCAGATCCTTCGTGGCAGTCGCTTTCCACTAAAAATCATTATTCAACAAAACAGCACTCTGAAAAAAAATTGTCAAAACAGCATTTGACAAATTTATGTCTTTAGTCCTCAAAACCGAGAGTGATCGCTTTCGTTGGTCAATTCGTTTGACCTGAAGTGCATTTGCGTAATAAAGCACAGACATCCGGAGGAAGCAAGGGCGTAGGCGGAAATTATATAAGGGGTTATGGGCTTAGTGACAGGTTTGTAGAACTAAAAGCTCATATATATTCCTATATTAAATATACAAAATTTCATTGCAATGGGGGATTATAACCCCATCAACACACCCCTGCGTACGCCAGTGCATATATCAAACTTCTAACGAATCCCCGAGGTCCGTCAGTACATAAAAAAACTGCTTCTCTCTATTGAATTTTTTCAGACCAATCGGAATATTTATTTCATTAAATGTCCTAAAAATTCCTGGTTTTCAGTTCGCCGAAACTCTTCCTAATTATGTGCATTTCGTTCACTTAAGAAGTCTGAGCAATTTTACGATGATTGTTCATTGAAAGTTACAAGAAAATTCAAGTTCATTGAAAGTTGTTGTATACCAAGGCATTACGAAGTTGATTATACAAATATAAATGCATGTGAATGCTACATCAATACAATGTGTTTCAAGGTATATTCAACGCACTTTTTTTCTCGTTAATTCTTGTTTACAAACATTTAAACAGAACTTGTGTATAATGTATTTCATATTCACTTAGAATAATCTTACCCATTTACATTCAAGAGATGGGGAAAAATACCGTAAAAAATACCATACACACACACAAAAAGACAATTGAAATGATTTTTTGTCTATGAAACGTTTGATGGAACCGCAAATTATCGTCATTAAAAGCCCGTTAATTAGAACCGTTATTAGCCGTTAACTAAAACCGTTATTGGCCGTTTATCAGAACCGTTATTAAGCCGTAATTTAGAACATCAATGAGAAATGTAACTATGTTTATAAAAAGGGGTGTGTGGGATCCCACAATAGAAACACTATGTTCACTTCGCCAGCTTTTTATTGCCACTTAGAAACGCAAGGAAAGAAAACTTAGGTCTAATTTCTAAAATTGGCTAAATGCCAAGTTGTTTCCTTTTATGTGATGTTTTCTATATATACATAATTTCGACTTCCGTATCTGGCAACATATATTGTATAATTAAAATTTTACTTTTTATATTTGGCAACACTTTAATTGTTTTACACTGAGATTTTTATAGGCGCATTAATTGGGAGCAATATGCCTTTAAATGCCATATACTGCGTAATGTATATATATATATATATATATATAGGGTTTCTACATATTAAAGTTGTTTTATGTAACCATCGACACCAGTATATAGATGTTCTATTGCATATATCAGCGTTTAATAATGCTAAATATATGCAATACGAACATATAATGGTTTTAATGAAGTTAATTTGTAGTACTATGCACATCGACAGAACTGAAAGACATGAAACAATACATGTGGAATACGTAATAAATGTTCAAAATGGTTTATGTTAAAAGTGATTTTTACGAATGAAATCAAGCTAAGCATAATACTAAGCATAAATGCTGCATTGAAAAGCCTTGTGACGGTATTTTAAAATTTACAATTTTCTTTCACCTCCTTGCGGTAAACTAGGTGAAAGCTTAAACCCTTATAGTAAAAAAACATAGCGTACATAAGATCTACCGTGAAGATCCCTTTTGAATATATTTTTAACGTCAAAGAACAATTTCCACTATCGTAAACAAGTTTATACGAAACGGAAAATGTAAAACAAAATTCTACAATAATATATTTTGAAAATATACATTTTTTCCAGGGGGGAGGAGGTTAATCACATCTTCAGGGGGCTCACCCCCACTTCCCTACTCTAGCTACATCCCTAGATCGAAAACGAGTGATGTGCTCTAAGGATGAAGATATTATGGGAAATATTTTAAAATCACACACTATACATTATTTTTCAACAGAAGAAAGCTGATTTCATTATGATTCTAATAAGATCAGAACGAACTTTCTGCAGCAAATAGAACTGGAGACATTGAGAGTTAAATTTTAACAAATACATCGAATCGAAGCAACCAACTCCTGTGTGAAAACAAATTCAAATTTTCGTGAAAGGCCACTGACTAATCAAAAGAAAGGTTTAAAAATAGGCACAAAATAAAATGTTCATTACCTAAAATAATTTTATTATTACTAGTGTTTGCAATTATTCAAAATATCGTCCTTATCTATTGGGCAAAACTCTGTTTTTTTTTCACAGAAAGTCCGTTGTAAACTCACAAGGGAATCTTGCGAAGTGTCATCGGTTGATTTTTATGAATTTCGGTTTATAGGCCAACATGACCGAGTAGATGAAAGATCCAAAATCAAATTTAGCCCACTCGACCTGGGGGTCGAGCTACGGCCCACTGAAAATAGAGCTCACCCTACGATGATGCTTCACAACAAAGCATTCAATAATTGAATGAACTTCCTTTTTATGCAAAATAATACATTGGATGCAATTTAAAATCAGAGAGATAAAGGTGCGTTTTATATTTTTTGACACACTCTCCATATTTCTATGGAACTTTACGTAATATGAAATGATACCGCATTCAAAAATCTATAAAATGAAATAACAATGAACTTCTTTTGTTAAGAAAAACTCGAGTTGATAGGGTGGTACGTCCATTCTAAGACCCTCTTTATATAAAATATTAATTCATATACTGAGAATCTATTTTACAATATTGTAATTATATTATTGAAAATTCTATACATATTTTGCTGTTTTAAATTTCAATCTCTCTCTCTCTAACACACACACATCACAAACTTAACACATTCGCTCTAAGCATTATTGAAAATCCACCAGTTTATATAGCTTCGTTAATCTTGATGGGTAACTGCAAACTTACTTTTACTACTTGCGTCTGATAACTTTAATTATATTATTTCTTTATTCCTTGCTATCCTAATACGTTATTTTAAGTATAGTCGTAGACAGGGGCGGACTGGGTCCTCTCAAAGGGCGCATACCGTGGATTTTCTGAGGGCGCGAGTGCTTGCCCATTCGGAGGCGCGAGCCCTATCGCCCATGAGGGCGCATCGGCCCGAGGGCCAATGGGCCCGCAGCCCAGTCCGCCCATGGTCGTAGAACGAAAGCGAAATACGCGGTGGGGGGAGGGAGGAAGAAGGCCGACTCTATATTTGTTCTGTTCCTCAACGTTTTATCTGGGTGTTACAGAAGAAGTTCAGAAGAAACTATAATTATTTTCGTAGTTATTCAACCAACTGGGAGTCTCGTTCTTAAAACAAGAAGAAAATTGGACAGCTGTTTCTTCTTCTTATTATTATTATTATTCTGCAAATATCCTACACTGTTTGGGACAGAACGTCAAAGGTTAACCAAAAAGAAAACCGCGGTGTGCCCAAAAAATTATGTCTATATTTATTACGTAAATGAAGTTGCAAAAGTCTTAATGTAAACATAATAGTTACCTTTATGGGGAATTTCTGTGTCCGCTAATATTTCTAATGGAAGAATTACGTGTTTTCCTTGCGCTCCACAGGTTCTATGCTGAGTGGCGACCGGTTCATTCTTGTATGGTCCCTCTCTTTGAACTATAATCTGAGCGTCGGACAATTTTTCTGAAGAAGTTGGATACGAGACATCACCAAATTCACTCCACGCGTCTGTTGTAATATTCCAAGATTCAGGTATTAAGAAAACCGCCTCGGGGATCAGTATGCCCGTAGATGCATAGAGAAATTGTAACGTTTCACCGAGGAGTTTCTAAAGGGATACAACAAGCACATTTTACTTATCTTCCGCAGCTTATTTAAATAACATCGAAATCAAATAGCTTATAATTCATTAAAAACCGTTTGTGAATAATGACGCCATGTAACCAGAATGTCTTCATTGATCAATCTATAGAATACTCGCAAGAGAGAACATGGTGCAGGATGTACTCTGTTTTGCAGTATGTTCTAGGGGGCATACAGTATGGCGTCAGATAGTATGCTGGAGGTGACAGAACCAATAATAGTCACAATAAATCAGTACTGTAATAAATTAAACCGGCCTATTATGAAACCTTCTATTATTTATCAACCTGGATCGCCTTTGGTGTATGACCTTCTAAAGAGTTTCCGTACTTGTGTATAGGCAAGGAACTTCGTTAATGACCATAAATCTAGTCCTAGCTTAAGCGCTGCGTGGAAAGCTTTATTAAACACCACTCAATGATAACCGCCATTTTTTTACATTGTTGCTCATTTTTTGGTTATAAAAATATTTTCCGCCAATTACTGATGCAAAAATCGATCAGGAATAGCGTGAAATAGGAGCACTCGATTTTCATTTAGATTGGTCGGTTCGATTTTTATGGAGCAAGGACAGAAAATGTCATTCTGCGCCATTACTGCTTGGGAGTCATTAAACCTTATTCCCGACGAAGGACAGCAACTTCTCCCTGAAACACGTCGAATATGCTCTACAACTTTTTGCAAACCTTTAAAAAAGTAGTAGGAAAAGTCGTGAGTAAGTTCATAGAGTGGTGTAATCTGTGTAATACGAGAACATCACCCACCATGTCTGCGCCTCTCTGTTACCGTGCAAACAAGCCTTTACCCTATTTTTGAATAGTGAAGACAACTGTTTGAATGTACTTCTTCAAGTAACGCCATATTGTAAATAAGCTATGGCGAAATAACTGGCAACAATATATATACGTTCGTAAAGAGATTATATATTGTCCTTCGTAGCTCAGTGGGTAGAGCCTCCGCCCGGCAAGTGGAAGGTCGTGGGTTCAGGTCCCACCGAAGGCAGAAATATTTATTTTCTTTCGAACGTTTCACCATCTAATCACGCCATACCATCGGCGTTGGTATCACTACGCCAATAAACGTTGATTGATTGACATTGTAAATAAGCTATGGCTTGTTTCCTTGACAACAGATAGGAACAGACTTCGGCGAGAAGAATACTCATAGTTGCCAGACTTGGGCATGGCTGATGGGTCTACATTCGCATATAATTATTTTTGCCGCTTTTCCAGTTTATAGCGATCTTACTTGGATGAAATAATTATATATTTTATTTTTTCCTTTTTGTGGTGGTGGTGGCAACAATATGGCAGACATTTCATTTGCCGCGTTTAAAGCAGGAAGTAAATTGCCAAAGAGATTTTTGTAGCTTTTCAGCTAGTCTGATATTATTACCCTCCGCAGGGATAACACAATTGCCAAATATGGTCAACACAAGAAAGCCTCCGGGGCGAGATTTTTGTGAGTTTTCGTGGGGGAATTTATTATACAATAATTTTTGCCACCCACGTATATTAGCTCAAACTAGAACTTTTATTATTTTTGGAGAAAAAGAGACGTTTCCCCGTCCTGGATTCGAACCATGGTCCCTCTGTTTTCAGCCAGCTTGCATCTAAAAGTTATAGCCGAATCAAAAAGGTTGTTTTTAAGTTTACATGAAATTCTGGTAAGAAAGACCACAATATCATTTAATTATTTTTATACTTTGACTGGATTCTTCGCTGCCAGTGCCATGTATGATTTGCGGCCTTAAAATTAAATTCCTTCCTCTATGGCCCATTGATTAGTCTGTTCATCAAATGGCTTACGTCAGTGTCATGGAGTGTATTACGAGTACACATCATCTTTCGAATTTTATTTGGAGCTTTTCGGCGAATTACTTAGCATCTTTTCTAGACGAATTTGTTTAACGTCGCCTTTCGGCCGAAAGGCAGATGACGGATTAATCCCTGATTTAAAGTACAACGCCTTCCCAAAGGATTGCTTTCCTTGTTGATACGAATCGTGTTTGTTCGAACCAACCAATAAAAAGCGTGCACAGGCCTGTAGCCAGGATGAAGGGGCCATAGGGGCAAGGCAAAATATATATGGGCCAAAAGGCACCCTGGGATTGATCTATATATATACAAACAGCTGGATGGGATAACTGGGGCCAGGGCCCTGCTGGGCCCCGCTTGGCTACAGGCCTGAACGTACATGTTCAAGAAACTTCTAATCCAGATGCATTTATCATAAATGTCGGAGATTAGACAGTTTCGGGATCGAAAAGGGTGATAGAAATTACAGCTCGACCTTTATTTCAACACTAAGCTAAAATAGCTTATTTTAACACTAACATCGATCACTGACAGCACTTCGAGCACTAACATATTAATCAATCAATCACTCTGCTCAAAATGGTGGCAGCGGTATGAATCGGTCGGTCATATCGGCTTGCCAAGTGTTTCAGACCAGATCGTGGCTGCTTTTTAGAAATAATAATAATATATAACAAACAGTCCACGGGTCTAACAAAAGAAATATTTGGTGCAGTTATATTAAGAAAACATTATTTTACAGCTGTTTCAAGAGCTGTGTGCTATCTTCATCACAGCATGACGGCTTCTGTTTATGCCACTCATTGAAACAGCTCTAAACAACATTTTCTCAATATAACTACACCAAATATTTTGTTTTATTATATAAATCACACTGAAAAAAATATCATATCAGTGCATTTACACCTTGATTTTCATATTTAAAATTAACCCTAAATTTGACGCATATTTATACATTCAATATAAAGTTTCATATATATGCATACATTTTTATTTATATTCTTTTTTTTCCCAAGTATGGTTATCTGTGACATATGAATATATGCCTGTGCACAATTTAGATGACTGTTACATTCACCGTTGAACCAAAAGTGTTGTATTCAAACAAATAATATCATTTAAAAAAACGTTTTAATCGAACTCCTTTCTTTCTTTCGTTGTCCCCTGTATATCATTTGTTACAATGTATATTTTGTGTATGTGGTCGCAAACAGGTCGTATTTCCCCTTTAATCGCTCTAACTCGACTGTACCTACCAAGCCCCATCCTGCATTAGGAACTTAGAGATTGTTCATTACATAAGCGCCTTGGTGGGAGGAGGTTGCCGTTGGTCTTATTTTCCTATGTTAGCCAATGTTAATTTTTGCTTATTGGGGGGGGGGATTGAAATGGCCAAAATATTGCTTACGTAATACTTGAATTTCCCCCTTACCGTAGAAAAGGGGACATAAAGATTTTTGAGGAACCAAACCCTTTGTCATCTTAGGAAGCAAATCTCGAACTGCAGATCTCAAAAAAAAAAAACCTTGCTCTGTTTACACATAAGCTTAGAGTTATATGGGCCTATAGCGTCCGTATCCTCCAATAATTTAGAATAAATTGCAATTTTACATACAGTGAAAGTCGTTTATAACGACGACGGATATAACGACCAACCGCATATAACGACGGAATTTTTACAAGAAGTTTGGTTTGCTATTCTACTCCATACTAAATATATCGGTTATAACGACATCGTATATAACGACGAAACCTGCTATAACGACGGCGATTTTGTAGTCTACGTAGATTCTAAGTAGGGAAATTCGTATCGGATATAACGACGCGACTTGACAGTCATAAATCGGAACAATGTGGGTTAGTTATCAAAATTTATACGTTATTCTAATTTTGTTTATTTACAAATGTCCGAGAAATTTTTATTACTGCTAAACCTGAATATTGAAGATAACGAACCGTTAAAAAAAGCCACGTGATTTATTAATTGAATATCACGAGGGTCATATTCTTTAGGGGTCCTTTTTATTTTTTCAGCGTAGGACCTATTAGATTATAAATATTAAAATTTCGTTTTTTACAAAATCCAGAAGCATGGTAAACACGAGCTCATGACTTATTATTAGTTATCCTTCTTTTTGGAAAGAAGTTAACAAATGCAAATTTACGTTTTGTTTTCACGCCTCGAGGTAGGAGAAAAACAGGCTCATAAATCTCTTAAACCGGCACTGTTCGGAAGTCATTAGTATAATATAATAAATATTATTCATTAGATTTGCTTTCTATATTATATACTTTAGTATTTTCTAGAATTTTTTCAATTAAAAAAAATAAAAAGTGTTATGTATTTAGTGTGGCTATAAATATAATTTAACGTTAAGGGAAATGAAATTGATTATAATTAAATATATTTTTATTTAATTTTGAAACCAAATAGTTTAATACTTTTTACTATCAAAATAATTTATAAAACTCTAGAGTGTATTATACTATAGGCTACTATGATTTTAAAAATATATCGTTTATAACGACTATCGGTTATAACGACCGAATTTGCACGGTCCCTTGAAGGTCGTTATAACCGATTTTCACTGTATATCATTATATAGAGATGTATATAAAATGTGCTAAGGCCCCAATAATTTAAAAAAATCTACGTTGCTGTATTTATAGAATTTTCTTTGTATGTTTATTGCTAATCCGCCCTCCGACGCTGACTTAAAAAGTGTGACGCTACGCCTCCATATGACGTCACGGACGGGGTTATTCCATGTGACGTCACGAACAAGGGATTTAATGAAGTATTAAATTAAGTTTTTTTTTATATACTCATGGCAATCCTCCTGTGTAAGGAATGGCCTTGTTAGAGAGAGAGGCCACTCTATTTTTCCAATTGCGGTTTTTAGTCACTGTACTATAAGATCGAAATGTCTCTATACGGCTCTCTGATTATTGACGTAACGAAGAGGAGTTTAGCCTCACCCCCCACCAAAAAAAATTGAGCCTTACCAAGAAAAACGAAAATTACAAATGAATGCTACGTGAAACCGGATACCATCACTTAAAACAACTTTTAAAAACAAAATAATTTTTACATAACTTTTTTTAAGTGAATTCTATATCTCGAGAACTGGGTTGTCCCCCACTCTCAAACGGAACTTGAGGCTGGTTTCACTAATACTTCTGGTCAAAATATACTTTTTTTGTTTCCATCCACCCTCCCCGCGGCCTATTATGTTAATATAATTAGAAGCAAATCCAACTTTTTGCTAAAATTTTTAATTTTCGAAAAACTAAAGACTTGTTATTCTGAAAAGCAGGGTCATCTCTTTTATCGACTGAAATATAGATTTATTCTTAAAGCTTGCAAAACACTCACCTTTGCAGACCCAAGTGCTTCTAATCTTTCCTCTTCGGGTACATCCCTTGGAAAAGATAGTATTACAACCTCTTGACCGTCACCGTGCGACGTTTCTGCTCCCACAAACAACCAGCGTGATCTGGCGGACGCCAATATGTAGAAAAACGGTATAAACCACTCAACTCGCATGGTATTTATTTCCCGTTAGTTACCGTTCAACTATGACGTATGTGCCGAGCAGATCGTATTACGCCAATGTGGAAATAAACGCAAACTATTCACCACCACTTCCACCTCGAAGAAACAAAAAAGCGTTTTGGGAAATATTACAAATATGGCGAACCCCGGCACATGATGAATATTTTTTGCCCAGCGTTTTGTCTTGCACATTTTGAGTGGCGATAGCGCGAAAGACTATTATCTGTGAACACTCGAAAGTAGAGATAGTCTGCTATCTTTGTCCAGCAACTCAGGTGTGGTAAAGAGAATTATCACAGAAAGTATTGCGTACCAAACGGTAATTGTCCATCTGTCACACGTTATCTGACGAAAATGAAAAAGGAAACAATGCACTGATGGCATCATATGCAACTATATTCATGACCTAGACCTTTGCTCATAAAATGAAGAACGAATAAAAAAATAATGAAGCGCGTATTCCCTGCTTCTCGGGAATGATAGCTTCTAATTAATTATTAAGTGTTAAAAAAGTAAAGATATTCCTAATTTCATCAGCAATTTCCGTTTTGAAAATTTTCTGCATATAGCGGAAAACGTTCTCGTGTAATTGATTGCTTGCAGTAACCCATTTCCTTCTGTAAAGTACAATATATTTTTGCAGCTATTTTTTAGAGAAACGTCTTTGTTTTGTTTTTCCCAAATTCCACTATCTGGTCCTTTAACGTCCAACAGTCAAATTGTCAAATGGCAGTGAAATTTTCAATCTTTCGTACGGACACTCTATTAAACGACCGCGTCCATTGTTGCTTAACTTCAGTGATCAGACAGAATGGCGGTATTTCCACCAATGAGCGGCTGTGGACCATTTTATAGAAATGTGATCTTATAATTACATTTTGTATTTGTTAAATTAATAAATTATATTATAATATGAATAATGTAATATGATATAAATCACTGCCTTCAATCCAATATAACTGTCCTCCGATTGGCTACAACCAGTAGCATAGAAATTCAAAATTCATGGGGGGGGAACTCAAGTGGCTTTAAAGAAGATTATGTGATGCGGTCTTAGAGAAAATAATGTGTTTTGATATCCAGGGGTCTGTCCCCCCGAGCCTCCTTTCCTGCGCCATTAGAACTTTCACAGAACAATAGTCAATAAGTTGATCATTGATGAGCATATTAATAGAACTAAAGAAAATGCATTTAAGGGTATTTTTTATCCTTCAATTGTTTACTTCGCACTCAATACATTCAGAAAGAAGTTTTTTTCTGCTATACAAAAACAAATTCAAGAAGACTTAATGTGATTTCCTCTAACTTTGATACAAACTTCGCATAGATGTGCTTCATCCTGCCAATTAGATGATCTAATGCATCATTTTGCAATTCTGCTGTTTTAAAACTTTAACTTTTAATCTGGTATTTGGAAACGTAAATTTGCTAACATGGTTTGATAAATATTTAATTTTATTTTTTATAAAAAAAAATTTTCAGCCCTATTTCTTTTAAAACGATGGTTTGGTTTTTAATTATCCTACGAATGGATTTGTGATCCTCTTTTTTCCGAAAGCGCAGTTTTGCGATCCTTATTTTTTCCGAAAACGCAGTTTTGCGATCCTCCTTTTTTTCCCAAAATGCAGTTTTGCGATCCTATTTTATCCAAAAACGCAATTTTGCAGGGTTTTTTTATGAAAACGTTATTTCATAATCTTACTTTTTCATAAAGGATAATTTTCAACTCTATTTTTTCTTGAAAATACAATTTTGAAATCCTATAATTTTTCCAATGAAAAATAATTTTATAAACTCTTTTTCACGAAAAAAAACTCCTTTTTGAAATTTTGTTTCTCGCATAAAAGCAAATATTTTCCGCTCTTATTTCCTTATAAAAATAATTAACGATCTTGTTTTGCTTGTTTTTAAGGAAACACGACCGGAAGTACTTCCTTTAAAACCATATATATATACTGATTTTAATGAAAATACGTACACAGTGGAAATTCGTACAAAGACCAAAATTTTTTTTAAAAAATTGCAAGAACTTAGTTTTCCTTTTCGTAAAATTCCATGTCGGTGTAACGAATAATATGTATATCACAACTCCTTGCCAGATTTTAAACGTTTTCCGATTATTTCTAGAAGTTTCCATATATTTTTAAGTATATGGGACATCGTGTAAAGCTATTTGTTCCGTCGTGGATGATCAAACGTAGAATTGGGAACTTAGAGAAACGACGTTAAGCTCACTATTCCATCTCAGATTATTAAATACATGGGATTAGAAAACGTTAAAAACCCACGTTGAGCTAACTGTTTCATCTCGGATAATTAAACACATAGGATTAGAAACGCTGAAAAATCACGTTAAGCTAACTGTTTCGTCTCATATGTGCAAATACCTAGGATTAGGGTACGTTGGGAAACAAAACTCGGAGATTGAATTCATGTTTTAAATTCTATTGAATTTGTTTCCAAGTTATTATTATTAATTATTATTAATGTGTTCATTTAATGTGTATTTTAATTCACTTTCTTGATTCGGTGTCTTTGCACTCAATCCATTAAAAGTTTTACGAGACTTTTAAAAGTTATTTTTAAAGAAGGTTGAATGTATTTGCTCTGCTCTTAATCGACGTTGTAAATTCTATCTCAGGTGATAAGCGGAAAGAAATGTCTGCTTTGGTGCCACAAAAAAATGAGATAAATTAAATTATTGCCAAAAACATATATGTATGCTCGAAAAATCAGATTAGCTCTCGGTGAATGAAAAAAAATATTTTATATATCAAATCGTCCAGTTGACACAAAAGCAAGACAACTAAAACAACTTCAGTTTCATTAAATCAGTTTTAATAAAGTGAAGCATAACTAAAACCTATTTTGTTGTTATTAAAGCAGTTTTAATACAACGAAGCAACTAAAAACAATGTTGTTTTCAAGAGGATAGTTTGTATACAGTGAAACTTCGATTTTCCAGCCATACATTAAAACTGCAAGTTCTCTGTACGTTTTTATGCAGTAAATTTATGTCAATTATATATTTTCAAATTTCTAAAAGGCGTAAAAACATTACTTACTTCTTTAAAAAAATATTTTACTTTTGTAAGTTAATTCCTTTAATTTGTTCTCTCCACAATTCTCGCTCTCTCTGTGTCTCTGTCTCTCTAATTAGAGAATTTATCTTCCATCTCATAGACGTAACTGCGAGAAACAAACAATGCAGGCCTGTATTCATTAGCTTAGCGCTCAAAGCATTCAGACAGCAATCCAAAAGTCCTTTGTTCAAGTCCAGTTTAAACGTATATATATACCCTTATGGATCAAAGGAAAAATATGTTTCTAACCTCAACTTTTTTATATTATGAAAAGTGAAAAATCAACTCCTCAGTAAGCTTACGAGTCGACATATATATATTTTAGTAAATTATCTATCTCCCGGACGTATATACTAATCAAAGTTTCAATTACAAAATTACAATTTTGTTGTAATAATAATTACAATATTTTTAAATACTATAGGATCTCCATATAACTAAGCCAAAAGTTCCATAAAAAATTCGATTCATAGAAACGGTTTTTCTATGCATAATTTTACAATATGACAAATTTTATATATATACAGGGTGCGCCAAAAGTTCGTAAAAACTTAAAAATCATAAAAAAAGAACAAATAATGATAAAGAAGTGGGGTTTGCACGGAATTTTTTCTAGAAAAATCGGATTCCTTTTAGTAGCAAAAAATGTTTAGTTCAAAAAATCACCTACAAATGGTGCTGAAAACTCCAAAAGACAATGGACAGGACAACTGTGCATTCCATCGATTTATTATTGCGGTAGTTGTTATTCAATATGATTTAAAAACATTGCATGACAGTGCTAAGGCGCACAACACATGATATGCGGCCACTTTTCGTCTTGAGTTGTTCCACTATGCTAAATTTTCACAGTGGCTTCTAATTCAACATTCAGGTAGAAGAACTTCATAAGCAACGCTTGATCTGGCAACGATGACATTCGCAAATTATGCAGTACTGTTGGATTCGAATGAACAGTCCACGTTCACCCAGGTCGTTTATTGCAGGCCTGCATTACTTACTTCTGCTGAATACCTTGCGTATCAGCGCCGTCTGCAGGTGACTTTTAAACTAAATATTTTTTGTGACTAAAAAAATCAGATTTTTCTGGAAATCCTTTCGTGTAAACAGCACTTCTTTATCATTATTTGTTCCTTTTTAATGATTTTTTAAAGTTTTTACGAACTTTTGAAGCACCCTGTACATGCATGGTGAATTCTGATCACCGAGTTCACTACAAAAAGACGATATATAAAGTATTATTCAACTACGCTATATGGAAGGTCCGGACAACAGGAAAGACGACACTCGTTCTATGGTACCGTTGAAATCGAACTCAAAATAATGTCACGACAAAGCAAAAATGCGCTATCGCTACGTAAAGGTATAAAAAACCCGGGAATTTTGGACACATTGGAAACTTTGATGGGAAGAAACCAAGATAGCTAGAATAAAGGAGGTAGTCCCGTCCGCACCTTTCTTCCTATTGGTCGATTTCGACAAAATGGCGAAGGTATGTCAAAATCGGGAGTTCGGTCTCAGCTCTGGTGGCGTGCGGATGTCTGTCCGGGCTGGCGGGTGTTGGTTCCAGCTCGCTTAAGACGGAGTGCTTGGGATATTCACTTTGGCCGCCGGGCGGAGTTGGATGGATGCCTGCTTCTGCTATTCTGGGACCGGACTCCGCCCTCCCTCGTAATTCGGACTTCGTCGCTAGGGCCGTGCTTGGCCTTCTGTCCATGACGGGCGTTCGTCATTGTCTTCGTCCGCTGCGATCGCTTGGGGGCCAGCTTTCGCAAACAGTGGATGATACTTTGGCATGTAATGCCTGTCCGGATTATGCTGGTCTCGTGCGCCCTGGTTGCGGGGAATGATTTTCTCCTGTTCTCTGCCGCTCGCGGCACCACACCCACTCAACGGTGTCCGGTGGTTTCCCGTAGGAATACCGGCCGGCCCGGGGTGTTCTTCCGCGCCATCCATCTATTTCGGCCGCTCTTCGGGGCGGACTGATCGTGGATGGCCTCCGGTCGACGTTGAATGACGACAATCATGTGAGCTGTGCGTCTCTGTACGCCTGTTTCGATCGACAATCCCCTGCAATGCTCCCTCCCCCCCAGTGTCCCTTCTCGGTCCACTGGTCGTCATTTTATGTGACAAAAGCCTGTCTGGGAATACAGCGCTGCCCCATTCGGCGGCCACCTTTCCCATTACACTTCTTGCATAATTCACTCACTCACTCACTCATGTCAAAATCGACCAATAGGAAGAAAGGTGCGGACCGAACTACCTCCTTTATTCTGGCCATCTTGGTTTCTTCCCATTAAAGTTTCCAATGTATCCAAAATTCCCGGATTTTTTACATCTCTATCGCTACGCTATTATAGAACTACGTCAAAAAACAATCAAGTGTCTTTTGTTGTTGCCAATAAGCCCCCGCGAAATTAATTTTTCAACATGATAAAGAGACTTCATTGATCCAATCTTATATGGAAATACAGTGCCGCTAGCTCGACCAACTTTCCCAACATTCACATATGCACACAAAGAGACTACAATTACGAATAGGCTTGGCCGTTCACCAAGGTATCGTGAGAATCGAACCCAAGTTAACAGCATTATAAACGAGCATGTTACTTCTACGGCACCGTAGGCAGAGAGGGTGGGGAGAGAGAAAAGTGTCATCCGTCTCTAAGCAAACCGGTTATCGAAACTTTTTGCAGCTCAGTGAACAACGTGTTCAATTTTTGGCAGCTCACTATCATGTAACATTATGTTCATTAAGAATACCAGCGTATGTTCATTAAAAATAAACACTAAAACATATTTTTATTAAATATTTTTTATAATTACATATATTCTTGTATATTAGTTTAATCATTATATTTTACATTACTGATTTTTATTATTAAATAGTTTTATATGTAAATATAATTAATTTTGTATTTATATTAGTGATATTTATTATCTTAGACTGTTATTTTCTCTTTCAATATACAGTTTTTCCGTTATCTATAAGTGTTGGTTTCAGTTATTTACTGACTTCGCTCACAGTCGTTGGTCACAGTTGTTGACAGTTCTGCATACGCTTTTATTTATTCTTGTCAAGAAAATGAATTTGAAACGCTTGGCCTGTGAACTGCTTCTGTGGCTTTTGCAGACTCGGGAAGATTTTGGTCGACACTGAAATCTGTAAAAAGAAAATATGTAATTTTACTTAGATTATGTAATTTTACTTAGATTATGTAATTTTACTTAGATTACGTGATTTTACTTAAATTACGTGATTTTACTTAAATTACGTGATTTTACTTAAATTACGTAATTTTACTTAAATTATGTAATTTTACTTAGATTATGTAATTTTACTTAGATTATGTAATTTTACTTAGATTATGTAATTTTAGATTACTTATTGCTTAGATTATGTAATTTACTTAGATTATGTAATTTTACTTGGGTACTAATTTTACTTGAATGATGTAATTACTTAGATTATGTAATTATTAGATTATGTAATTACTTAGATTATGCAATTTTACTTAGGTTATGCAATTTAACTTAGAATATGTAATTTACTTAGATTATATAATTTTGCTTAGATTATGTAATTTTACTTAGATTATGTAATTTTACTTAGATTATGTAATTACTAAGTATGTTATTACTTAGATTATGTAATTACTAAAATTATGTTGTGCTTAGATTATGTAATTAATAAAATTATGTTATTACTTAGATTATGTAATTACTAAAATTATATTGTGTGCTAGATTATGTAATTACTAAAATTATGTTATTACTTAGATTATGTAATTACTAAAATTATGTTATTACTTAGATTATGTAATTACTAAAATTATGTTACTTAGATTATGTTATTACTTAGATATAATTACTAAAATTATGTTATTACTTGGGTATGTAATTACTAAAATTATGTTATTACTTAGATTATGTAATTACTAAGTATGTTATTACTTTGATTATGTTATTACTTTTGATTATGTAATTACTAAAATTATGTTATTACTTAGATTATGTAATTACTAAAATTGTATTACTTAGATTATGTAATTACTAAAATTATGTTATTACTTAGATTATGTTATTACTTAGATTATGTAATTAAAATTGTATTTATTACTTGAATTATATGACTAAAATTATGTTATTACTTGGGTATGTATTCTAGGTATATTTATTGCCGTTATTGTGTTTACTTATATTATTCAGTTTTTCTCATTATCTATGTAATTAGTGTTCAGACATTGGTGGTAAACTCTCTTACAGAGTTAATGGGGGAGGGGGCCCAGGTGCGTGTGTAAAACTTTTTTTTTTTTTAATTATTTACAAAATTTTGTAAAAACACCATGAGCTTGACAATCCGTTAGTTTGGTTAGAGGCGAGGAGATAGGTAGAAATTGGTTTGAGGATCGGCGATCCTCATAAGCTAAGGGCATAAATATTATCCCCAGTTCTAATTACATCTCTTTGATTGCGAGATGTGACATATCTATGTCTTATTCAGGCGTTTTTATATATAAAACTCATTAGTTTTGCTTAATTATGTATACTTGAAGTTAAATCAATAAATTATTATTATCATCATCATTATCATCACTTTCATTCAATGAATTAAAGAAAATCATTATTTTCCATTCCCATTCAATGAATAAGTATTTGTCTATGTCTTTATCATAAAGACATAGACAAATGTATGCTTCTTGACGAAATAAATATTGATTGATATTAAACTTTCCTTGCGCCATAAAGTTCATGGCGCAAGGATGCGGCACTGTCTAAAACCTTCTGCGCCAGATGCTTCAGTTATCCATGGAACATGTCACCTAGAGACTTGAATTCTAAATTACGCATTTGTACAAAACCGCCAAACGTTTTGTTCCATCAGCGTCCAAATGTGGTTTTCTATACTGTAAACGAGCGCACGATAAAGTAAAAAACGTTAAAAGATGGCAGAAAAAGCGCCAAACAAGTAAAACTAAGAAATAAATGCAGTACACAATGTCATACCGTGCCAGTATGTCGGTTGGCTTTGCTTTGAAACTAATATTTAAATGAAACGAGGGAGGAGGCGGCGTAATAAATTATGATTGTATAGAAAAGTGCTGTGGAAGAAAATTCATTTGGCGGAGATTTTGGCGTTATTTGTATTTATCGCGATACTGCACCCCATTTTGCATTTTAACCAAACTTCGATTAAAAATGTTAACATCAATTACCTGGTGGTTTGTTTAAATAAGGAAATGAATCATAGCACGGTTCAACACCCCATATTTCTCTAGCATATTCTGCAATGGCACGATCAGAAGAAAATTTTCCCGACGACGCAATATTTATTATAGATTTCTTGGTCCATTCTTCTTTCTTTAAATATAGCGCACTAACTTCGTCTTGTTTTTGTACGTAAGAATCAAAGTCTGCAAGTGTGAAAAAGCGATCGTGGGTCATTAAAGCATCCATCAAGCTCTGAAATTCATTACGGTTGTTAGGACTGTAGTATCCATCATTTACTTGGTCAATGGCTTTTTTCAATTCTTCATTTCTGTTGTAATAGTCCCAAGCATTATATCCTTTTCGCTTTAGGTCTTCCATTTGTTCTAAGTTCATTCCAAAGATAAAGATATTTTCGTCACCCACTTCTTCTTTTATCTCTACATTTGCTCCATCCAAAGTACCGATTGTCAAAGCACCATTGAGCATGAATTTCATGTTTCCTGTACCAGACGCCTCTGTGCCAACAGTGGAAATCTGCTCACTCAGATCTGCAGCAGGGATTATGCGCTGTGCATAGGACACTCCATAATTTTCCAAGAAAATAAGCTTCAGCTTATCTCCGATATCAGGATCGTTATTTACAACTTTGCTTACTGCGCAGATGAATTTAATAATTTGCTTAGCTATATAATACCCTGGTGCTGCTTTTCCCCCTATCATAACCGTCCTCGGGACGAAGTCTGCTTTTGGATCTCTTTTGATGCGGTTATACATAACGATTACATGGAGGCAATTCAGCATTTGTCGTTTATACTCATGGATGCGTTTCACTTGGACGTCAAACATGGAATTAGGATTGATTTCAACTCCGTATTTTTCTGTTAGGTATTGAGTTAGTTTTAGTTTGTTATCTTGTTTGATGTAGTATACTTTATCCGTGAAACCCTTATCATCAGTTAAGTTCAGCAAGTCCTTTAATTTTTCTAAGTGTGTCACCCACTCTTCGCCAAGGTTAAAACTGATTTCATTTGCTAACAAAGGATTAGAGACTAAAAGCCAGCGACGAGGTGAAATGCCATTGGTTTTATTCTGGAACTTTTCTGGCCACATTTCGTAAAAATCTTTAAACAAATCCTTTTTCAAAATTTCCGAGTGCATCGATGATACTCCATTTACAGCATGCGATCCAACTATTGCCAGATGGGCCATGTTAATCTTTTTAACGTACCCTTCTTCAACAAGTGACATTCGTTTCATGCGATCAAAATCCCCAGGCCATCTATCAGAAATGCTTGAAATAAAACCATCGTTTATTTTATATATTATGTGCAAATGCATGGGTAATACGTTTTCCAACATCTCTACTGGCCATCTTTCTAAGGCTTCGGGAAGAACCGTGTGGTTCGTATAAGCGCAAGTCTTCGTAGTAATGCCCCAAGCCTCATCCCATGATAAATTTTCTGTGTATAAAAATACTCGCATTAATTCCGGTATAACTAGAGCTGGGTGTGTATCATTGAGGTGAATTGCCACTTTGTCAGGAAATTCATCAA
>QLNU02014802.1:48950673-48970487 GCA_006491805.2 Dysdera silvatica
GCCACAATTAGGAAGGTGACAATTAGCCTTTAAAAAACAAAATTTATTTGTTTTGTTACCCCATTGGGTGGGGGGCGGCAATGGTAGTCACTCGCCCCGCGAGGAAAAATGTCTAGCTACACCACTGCGCAAGTGTAAATAATTTTCTCACCCGATTGCAGACTATTCTTGCATGTGGGTATGAACACATCGAACACTGGTAGTTTATTTTTTTTTTATATTTTTAAGTAGAAACGAATACCTTCTGTATAATCTAGATATTTTACATGTATTTTGTTAACTGAGTGCCAAATAGCGCCACCTACCGGTGAGAATTTTCATTATTCTTTTTGTTTGTGTCGGAAAAATCTGCCTCACAGTGGTCTAGAAAGTAAATTTAGCGCGAAAAAAAAAAGTATTAATCCTGAAATCAATGACTGAAATCATACATGATTGAGTTTAATATTATCAATAACGGAAGGATATATATATTTCCCATTTAATGAATATATTTCGCGCAAATTTTACAATGATTTAGTATTTTATATGGACATGAAATGAAGGTAATGTGTGAGAAATATCTTCAAATACCTTTTATATATATATATATTTTCAGCTAACTATGCAAGCAGATCTAACTAAGTGAAAAATGTATGTAAAATACAAATTCATATAGAAACAGGGGTTATCTTAGAGGGGATAACCTCCCTGAATCATAAAAAGCATTTGGTAGTACAAATTCTTGTATCAAAAGTTTATATCGCAAACAAAAAAAAAAAAAAAATCTGAGACCGGGTAGCTACAGGTTATTATTCTCTTTAAAACCACTCCAAATCGTTGAATTAATGTTTGGTCTATTCCTGTAATTTTAGAAGAATATTTTGGATCACGAAAAATGCTTTGACTGTATTTCCATCGTTTGTTAACCCCATATCCAGGTTTTGATTGATCAACTATAAGCCCAAGTTCTTTCTGGAAGTTACTGATAATTTGTTTTTTTCTATTGTTCACTAATATTTTATTTTCCCCTCTTACTTGCCATATTTTTACTTCCAAGCAATAACTAATGCGGAGGCGGCATTCAAAAATTCTTATCCACAAATGGAGCGGTGATAAGCCGAAATTACAATTTTGTTTAATTGGAACCTTCTGAGACATTTTTTCACGTCATTCATCTCTGATGGCTTTGCCTTACAAATGTAACAAACTTGTGTCGATATTGTGTCTATCAATGAGTTACAGACATTACCGTCTACCATAGTCAAGATAAACGTGTAATCGACAGCTATATTTTCGTTCACTACGGTTGGATGCAGTGTATTTATTTGTTGCTGGATAGCATCCGTCTCCTGTTTCGTTATATGCGAAGTTTCGTGCGAAAATATACACTTTATAAGTCGGCAAAACCGTGTAGATGACGGGAAAGGGTTTTGCCATACAATCTCTCTGTTTTGGTAATCAATTAAAGACTTGTCATATAATTGAAGAGGCACAAAGGAAGTAACAAATACTGATGAATTATCTTATCTTCTGAAAAACTTTGTTTGAAATTGATTTGCACTAAGCTGCCATCTCATCCCCATTTACAAATCATTGTGTACCTATTTTGTTCAGGTAAGGATTTTATAATTTCATCTTGTAACTGACAAATTCGTTTTGTCGTGATATCTATTATATTTTGCAGTCTTATGCTTGTTGACTTTAAGTCTATTTCCATAGAATTAGGTTATGGATAGCACTTAGTTTTAGCTTCCATAATTTTGTGCAATGAAGGATAAATATGTACAATGTGCATCTTTGCTTCCCATCTTATTAGCAAGTATTGCTATTTGCTTAATTTAGCATTGATGATTAGTGATAAGGCCTCATTTCCCCACCGCTGCCACCAATTAAGTATATATATAATAGCTGTGATGTCTTAACCCAAAGATTTGGTAGTGTACTTATCCATGCATGAGGTGCTTAGGTACTTTTTCTTATTTATTTACACTCACAACTATATATACACTTAAAATGCCACGAAACTGAAGGTAGGTATCGAAGACGAGAATACAAAAATACTTCCAAAGAGGGACTTCGATCCGCTCTTTAAACAAACAGAGGGAGTATATACCGCTCTGTACTGATAAGTTCTTAGTCTCACGGAGAGCTAAGATTAAAACAATATTTACTGCTCGCATAGCGTGAAACAGGGTGCCGACATTTAGCCTCTTCTGTAGTGTCAAAAGTAGCCTTTGAATGGCGATTTATGCTTCTGGAAAAAAAAAAAAAAAGCGCACAAGGCGTTCGAGGTGTGGTCCGCAGTTGATCTTTAAACTGTTGCAGAGGAAATCTTGAAATTTTAGTAAAATGGTGAAAGGTTTGAGAAAAAGTCACACAGGCAGATTTGTCGATACGAAAGGAAGAGAGGTATTCCGAACTAATCTTCGAGGGAAAGTATACAAATTTAGTTAAAGCTGAAATTTAGGGACATTGAAACAGTGTATAAAAAACAATATATAGGAATTATATAAAAAATCGACATATTTTAAATATCATATTTCTTTTAAATTATTGAAAATATATTTTTACTTTGTCAGTTGGTTTTAAAATATAGGTATTTATGATATAAAAGCATATTAAAAATTTCAGAACTCTAGTGCGCATAGATCTGAAGATAATCTGCGCGCAATACTGAAAAAGTGATTTTGAGAAAAAAAGTGTTCAAGTTGGAACTTGGTAACAAGGTGTAATGATCAAGCATGTTGGAAGAGGATGGAAAAGTGAGACTTGTAGGTCTTCTTTGTGAAATGGGTCGAGAGGAAACAGTCCGGATGTGGGGGTATAAAATTGTTGTAACTTCCTTCTGTAATGTCAAGATGGACATTACAGAATATTTATGGGAAACACGTGTTAAACAGGGAGAAGAGTCACATTGTCCAATCAGATGTGACCATGTGATTAATCTTGACCAATGAGATCATATTGGGAAAAGAGTTTGTGGTGTGCAGAGGGTAAGAGAAGAGCCGAGATTAGGCAGAGGAAGAGGGCGGACGCACATGTGTGCAATTCCGGACCTCATTACACGTTAGAACTTAGCCTATAGGTGAATTGTTTGAGTATCAATGTACATAAGAATATCTCCTGAATCATATTCAGTAAACATAGTATTAGCTTCTGTACAATGTTGTCTATTAAACCTTTGTCGTCGTCATCCTACCTGGCAACTGGAATACAGAACCCGCCTCACGAAGAGACGTAGATTGCTCAGTTACGAGCCGAGCTGGTGGCAGCACACACGATTACTCAGGATAACAGCGTAATAACACCTATTGCGGCTATCATCATCACACACAATATCTGCATACACGCTTAGTGTGACTGCATATATACCCGGGCATGACACAAGGTAACATGTAATAGTTATATTTATTTTATACAATAGTGCAAGAAGTAATTGAAGAATTTTGATGCGGTTTGTTTTAAAACACTGCCAAAAATCCATATTATTTTTTAAACTAATAAATAAAATATCGATTTTTTAAAGATTTAAAGGTCCTGTGTCCCCTTAAGCAGTAACGTAGCTACGCTTCATGGGGCCCAGGAGCAGATGTTTATTTGGGACCCCCTATGGGCGTAGTCAGGTGGGTAGTCCCCCCACCACGAATAAAAATTGTAGTGAATTTTGGCATATTTTAGTGTTACTAATATATAACTTTTATATAAATAATATTTAACATACGGTACAAGTATAAATGAACAACAGCAGAATAATGAAATGAAGCCAAAACGAACAACAATAATATTAAGGGTTTCCGGGTAGTCCTCGGTCCACCCAATTTTCATGGTTTATTGCATCAAATTCCGAATGCAAACATAAATTATGAATGGCAGTTTAAAAGGCGGCTGCCGAATATGAGTTAAATTTAAAAAAAAAATTTGCAAACTTCGACTGCTGTAAAAAGAAAAACAAAATTTTTATTTTTTTTATTTTTAAATTTTTGTTCCGGGTACCCTTAATGTAAAATTGTGTAACTTTTAATATTAACACAAATATTAAAATTTCTTTTTCCTAGCTTTGGATTTGGCAACTGTTTAAATAATATCCGATGTGTTTAGTACTTTAGCTCATTCCACTTCAATCGAAATAACAGACAGATCCGACAAGCGATTCTGCGACATTGAACTTCTGAGATATGTCTTTATGAGTTTCAATTTTGAAAATGAGCGTTCAGCTGAAGCAACCGTAACAGAAATAGTTTAAAATAACATCAATAATGTACATATTTCAGAAAAACTGGAAGCAATAAGATAGTTTTCAATGATCAAGAATTTTGCAACATACAGAACAGTTTTCAAATGTGAAATATGTTCTTTGAAGATCGATCGGAAAGAAATGATCTGTGAAGCAAATGTGAAGGTAATATCTACGTCATATTCATCAACAAGTGTCATGGCTGCAGCGTGCAATGCGACATCACTGAGTAACACTAACGACTGAGGAGTTAACACGTGAAATAAACCAGTTACTTTGTTCAGTGAGACAAAACGGGCTTCCAGTTGGGTGATTATTATTATATCCAAATTTCTATTATATACCTGGGCCTCAAAATAGCGTTCAGAGTTCGACAAGCGTTCATCACTGCACAGTTCATCAAAATGTCTCTTCATTTGACCCTGTCTTTTGTTCGCAAACACTGGATTTGTTCCCCATGGTCTCGCGAAGATGTATGCCTTCTGGACTATGTCTTGGAACTTGCTTCGCACGAATTTTGCATTTTTCACGGCTTTCTCCAGAAACATTGCAGCGCTGCTCAGATCTGCTTCAGAGGATTGCAAAAGCTTTAATACTGTATTAATGGTGCTTATAATTTCTGCTTCCATAACAATAATAATTATTGTTTCATAATTTTCAAAGTAATTTTTAAGTGTAGTTGCTTCCGTTCTTTCATCACTTTTTCCAGTTATTATTATGTGCGCGAGAACTTTCATAATGTCCTTGTACATAAAACCAATTGCAGTTAGACATTCAATCCGGGAAGACCATCGAGTGGGGCATAATCTTTTCATACACCGATTTACAGTACCTGTCCCTTCAGTTTTGCCCGACGTGAAATACTAACAGCAAAATAAACATACAACCATTCCACCATGTCATAAAAAGTGCGTACTTCATTAACGTTCTTCACAGAGTCATTTAAAACTAAATTGAGGTTCTGAGAAGCACAATGTACATATCTTGCCAGTTTTTGTTTTTTTCCAGTCTTGATTGCACACCCTTGCATATTTTGCTCTTATTTGCTGCTCCATCAAATCCCATTCCTCGTAATTTCGAAAGTTTCAGGTTGTTTGTTTCCATAAAAAGTAACAATTGCTGTTCTAATTCTGCACCCGTTTGTCCCTCAATAATTTTAAAACCAACGAAGTCTTCCCTAATTATTATATTTGTCGGTACATTCTTTCGATTTCTTTCAATAAAAACATACTGCAATACGTAACTCAATTGATCAATCTTCGAAACATCTTGTGTAGTGTCAGTTATGATAGAAAGGAATGGATCACTGGCTACGTCAGTCATTATGTCTGAAAGTATTTTATTACCAAGTATGGAAATAACTTCATTCTGAATTGTAGGGCTCAAGTAAGTAACAGAGTTCTTCGGCTTTGTTAATATTTCAAGAAGTACTGGATCATAGTTTTCGAGTAAAGTTATAATTGCTAAGAAATTTCCCTTATTGTTACTGCCCTCAACACATTCTCTGTGACCTCTAAAGGCTATATTTTGCATTGCAAGCATTAGAGAGACATTTATAACACGAGTTAAAACCTTTTTCCCATAAATCTGTTTCCTCCAAAATGCTTTTCTCAATAAAGACTGGAAAAGTGACGAACACTACGCAAATATAACAATAATGGAAAAATAACAACGTTTTTTATCGTAGTTGTAAGTTTAAAAGATGGTTCGACGCACGTTTCGAGAGAACAAGGTCTCTCCTCGTCTGGAACTAGCGTGCAATAAACAACATTGGAGTGTTGCCAACTCGATGTGGTTAATACGTTGCCGGTAGCGGTTAGTGCTTTTTTTCAGGAGTACAGAGTTGTTTTAGGCGGCCAACTTACAAAGTGGTAAATTTTGGTCACAAAGTTAAGTAGCAGGTGTAGTTGAAGGAGAAGCAATGGGGAAGAGTTTTAACAGATTTTTCCAAGCCCCACTAAAACTTGGGGTTGATTTATGGTCGTTCACAAGTGATGCACCAAATCTATGGATGTAAAATGCTTCTAGGAAGTCAAGTTCAATGACCGAAAAAGGTTGGCAAATGACCATGGCTTCTTTAAAGTTGAATTGATGGTCATTATTCCAACAATGAACTGCAATGGATGATTTTTGAAACTCAGCATTGGTGACATATCTTTAGTGTTCTTTTATACGATGATATTTTCTTCATTTGGAATGGTTCACCAGACCAAATCAACTCGATTCTACCCACCATCAACTCAATTGATGGTCATCTTGAATTTTCTATTGAAATTGAGTCAGAAAGTTCTCTTCACTTCCTGGACGTTTTAATAAAAAAAGTTGGCCATCAATTCCAGACATCGGTATACCGAAAGCCTTTCGCTGTCTCTTTACCCCCACATCGAAATTCTTGCCATCCTCTTCAACAAAAAATGGCGGCATTCTACACCTTTGTATTTCGCGCCTTAGATATTTGCTCTACTGAGTCAGCATTTACAGAAGAAATTAACATTTTAAAAACCATCGCCGTGGACAGAGGCTATAGTCCTAGCATCATCGACAACGCGCTTTCTAAACTCACCAAACTCACTCACCGCTCCACTCTCAACAGTAGTTCTACAGTTGAGTTTTCGGGCACAGTCATCCTTCCGTTCTTTCCTAAAATCAGTGCGACAGTGGCAAACATACTTCGCAGAGCCAACTTTCGAGTTATCTTCTCACCATATAACAAAATTCGGCCCTCTCACCTTAAAGACACCATCCCGATGCTACCACGCTAGGGTATATATCGTGTGTTTTGCCAATGCCATTTATCATATGTGGGACAGACCAAGCGGGCCCTACGACATCGTATAAAAGAACACCAAAGATATGTCACCAATGCTGAGTTTCAAAAATCATCGATTGCAGTTCATTGCTGGAATAATGACCATCAATTTAACTTTAAAGAAGCCACGGTCATTTGCCAACCTTTTTCGGTCATTGAACTTGACTTCCTAGAAGCGTTTACAACATCGCCTTAATTCATGAAATAATAAAAAAATCTACTTTTTTTGAAAATTAAAAAAACGAAAGTAAAGAGCTTGTTCGCGGCCTCCCCCACTTGGTGTGGGGCCCGGGAGCGGTTTCTCACTTTGCTCCCTCTGTCGCCACGCCATTGCCCCCTGAAGAAACAAAAACACAACGAAATTATACTCTTCTACTCTTACCACTCAACGTGCCTCGAAATACTTCAGGGTAATTAAATAATTCTAACAGATATAACACTAAACTGTTTGTAGTTTGAATCAAAGTTTTATTCAATTCTTTGATTTAATTTTTTTTCTTTGACCAGTAACACACCCCACAGAAAATTTTTTACCTCTAGAAACCTCTGTGGTAATCAAAAATCTCAATTTTTATTTCTGATCAAGCCATACCTCTGTTTTGGTAATTTTTACCTTTTTTCCCATGCAAAACCTCTAGATTCAGAGGTAAAACCTCTGATCTGACAATTGTTTGTTTGTTTTTTGGTTTTACGGCTCAAAGACTACAGTGGTCATGCTGCGCCGGGACCTACTGTTTTCCGAGGAATCCGAACCTCTTAAGGCCTAGGGAACCAAACCCCGGACTACAGTGAGCAGTGCGATCTTTATGAGATCTCTGAGTAAGCGTTCTTTTTGCACTGCTGGGAGTCGAACCCGGATTAGCCGCGCAATAGGAGAACGCGTTACCACACTGCGCCACCGCAGGGCCTTCTGATCTGGCAATACTAGCTGACATGATGATGCGATAAAAATTTCTCTTCTCTGACAGTACTTGCTTTCGCCGTAAATATTCCATCGCCATGGTAACCATGTTCGCAAAACATTTCCGTTTTGAAGCGAAGCTCTGAATTTCTATCGTCGCTTCATTCGGCCCTTTTTCTCGGCGAGCAATATTTCGTTGGTGCGTTTAACGCGTTTAAAGCGCTGACTTAAAAACGTAGCCTTCTGTTCCTGAATGTAATTCCAATTATATTAAAGGAATTAAATTAAAAAAAAAAAAAAAATAGTGGGCTCAAAATAAAATTCTAAATTTTATTTTTCTAATCAAATTTTAAATTTGACAAAAAAATAAAAATAATTTGGAGATTAAATTAAAAAAACTGTTCAACCGCCCAATTTTTTTAGGTGAAGTGCCGCTTCACTCGCGTCACCCGACAAGCCGCCACTACTGTTTTCGTGGCCCCCAACAGTTTTAACTCCTCACACAATTCATCCCTTTTTAACTGCTTACATTTATGCCATTCAGCGAAGAATTCCAAACGGCTGATAGAACTAGATACACCTAGAAAAGATACCATAACATGTGATATCGCGCCCCTAAGCAGCTTAATTTTTCTACATATATATTTCAATAATGTCATAATCGATATACAATAATATCAAAACCTGCTAACTCCTGCGTTTTTTTGTAAATTAAAGAAAAAAATGTTGATGGTGAAAAAACACACCATTGCATTTTATCTAAGAAAAAAGTAGTTAAAGCACGACGTAAGTTAACAAAATTCTAAACGTATCTTCCACAACGTTCGCCATGATAGAATATAGAAAAATAATATGCACAGCTAGTATAAATACCCGTCAAAGTAAAGTGAAAAAGGACGATTGTCTGATTCTGACGAAAACATATGTAAGCATCTCCCGATAAGGGGGTTATCGTGCGTCACGCAGGGACCTCTTATCGAGGCCTCGTCTACTGCATGGGGTGGCTTGAAATGTTTACTACCCAAAATAATTGAAATTATTTAAAATTGCGGAGAATCATCTTAACACTTCTTTCGCGCTAATCATTTAATCCGGACCAAGGTGCGCCACTTTGATGTCTAAACGTGCAAACTGCACTTCGGTGCACTACCGGTATTATTTGTTAATTTCTTTACTTGTACTATTTGTTCATTTTCTTTAGGATTTTTTGAAAATCCGTACAAACTTATGGGATACCCTGTATAATGATTTTTACAGAGGATTGAGTCTTAAATTACTCGATAGTAAAGAGAAAGGAAATTCTTCATTGATGTTAAATATACATTAGCCTGCTTAGATATTTAGTATTATTAAATAATTTAATAAAATATAATCATTAACGAATTCAAAGTCCTCCTGTAATTTCTTGTACCTCTGTAAAAAGCGTCTATCTATACATTCTTTTTTTTTTTTTCTGGTGACGCAATTTTTTTCCTCCCGTGGATTCTTTATTTTGATATTCGCAATTGCCCTTCTTTTTGAGATAAAAGATGAGAAAAGAGATAAGATAAAAATTTGTTTTGAATGATGTACATATATCAAAAAATGCACGGTGCATATTTCGAAATTTTATACCCGTATGTAGTTTAGTATTTGTTCCATATAAAATCAAAAACACCTTTCAAAAATTTTTCTATGAACTCTGAATCGGATTTATGCCAACATTGCATTATTAATTTCATCAAGTTCATGATCTGATGTTCATTAAGTATATGGTATGGATTTCATTAAATATATGGTACGAATTTCAGTAAGTATACGGTATGGATTTCATTAATACATTTATGGTATAAATTTCATCAACACACTTCATGGTATGAATTTCACCAATACACTTTATGGTATAAATTTCATCAATACGTACTTTCTACTATAAATTTCATGAAATTTGTGGCATGAATTTCGTAAAGTTTATGGCATAAATTTGATAAAAATCATGATATGAACTTCAGCACTCATAATTTCTTATGGTATACATTTCACTAGGCATGAATTCTACAAAGAGTTTATGGCATGAATTTCATAAAGATTTTGACATGAATTTCATGAAGCTTATGGCATTAATTTCATCAAGCTTATAATATGAATTTCACCAATCATGATTGCCTATGATATAAATTACACGAACCATTATTGCCTATGATATAAATTTCACAATTCATGATTTCCTATGATATAAATTTCACTAATCACGATTGTTTATGATATATATATATTTTACTAGTCATGATATGAATTTCATTCAATGGTATGAATTTTATCTTAAACATGGCTGTTTATAGTATAAAATTCATTAGGTATGTTTGCTTATAATAGAAAATCCACCTGTCTTATTCTAATCAGATGCTTAACAAAAAACTTCACCTACCAACAACGTAACTTGGATAGACATGCTATCTATAAAGTTAATTTCTTCAAAATATATATTTTTAATTTAAAAAAAATAATTTTATAACCCACTGTTTTACAAAGTAAACTTGTTTTAAAATGAAGCGCGTTTGGCGTAACACTTATTAAACGTCTTATACCAAATCTCACACCAAAGAACTCGTGCATTACAAATATCTGTATGTGGGGCATCGAGCCTTATCATTGTAAACATCATGATTGCTTTACTCACATGAAAATGGCGAGAGAATTATTCCCGAATGATCCCATATTCTCGGGATGGCCATGATATCACCTCAGAGCCTGAAAAAGAGCAATAATATTCAGCATGATATCACAATGCTTGTAGTTTATCTGGAACGTGGCATCACCACTCTATTACATTACTTGACAGGTGGCACTACGGAGCCAATCCTCCCCTAAAGAGATAAAGCATTTTTTTCTTTCCTTTTCCTGAGATAGCATATTCGGCAATTGTTAGATAGAACAATAGACGGTATTTCGAAAAAAAATAATAATACATATTTCCTTTTATGCTTTCATCAGCTAAAACATCACTGGCCGACCACCATAATGCAATTTTTATAATGTTGTATCTAATATATAAAATTTGTTAAATATTATATGTTGTTATAATATTTCTGTACATTGTACAGCCACTAGTTACCGGACATACAAAATAATGTGCGAACTTGGATCTGGTATGGTATCAGTATAGCGTAGGTGCGCTTTTCGCCGCTATCGCGGCCTTTATCCTTCAAAAAAGGTTTTCCACTATATAGCGGAAAATACTGAAAATGCAGTAGATGTCTACAGAAATTTGATTTCACTCTTATTTCAACATGAAGAACGGTTGCGTGGTATTTTTTGACGGTTTGGTTGAGCTCTCAACCGACTCTCTAACTCATCCCAAAGGTTGAATAAAAAGGGATGGAAGCCAAAGATTTGGGTCGGTCGAGTTCATCCACTCTCATTTCCTGAAACAGCTGGACTACGACCTTTGCTTTATGAACGTGCTTTGTCGTACTAAAAATAAAATGGGCCAATTACAAATTATTGCCACACCGCGGGTAGCACTGAATTGCCCAAAATTACTTCATGAGCACTGACATGCATGGATCCAGATACAATAATCAGTGGACCAAGGTTATATCATAAAAATAGGCCTATCCTATAATTGCTCTTCCTCCGAACTTCACAGTAGGAAGAGTACAGTCCTGTAAGTAACGATCACCAAGTATTCTCCAAATTCACACCCATCTATGAAATCGCTACGGTAATAACGGTAATCGGTACAGAATAACCTGTTAATCCACAGGATGGATTTCCGTTGTTTCAGCGTCCAATGGCGATAAGCTTTGCAACACCATAAACGACGCACGATATTCCACGTAGTGATCATAAACTTATTAGCTGCACCTCGCCTATGGAACCCAAGTGCAGCTACCTCGCAGCGAATGGATTCGGTTTAGCGAAGTTCGGCTAATCGGGATTCTACTGCATTTGTGTTTTTTAGATGTACAGGGTGCGTCAAAAGTTCGTAAAATTTTTAAAAAGTCATAAAAAAGGAAAAAAAATGACAAAGAAGTGCGGTTTACACAAAAAGGATTTCTAGAAAAATCGAATCTTTTTAGTTGCAAAAAATTTTGGTTTAAAAGTCACCTGCAGACGGCGCTGATACGCAAGTTATTCAGCAGAAGTATGCAATGCAAGCTTGCAATAAAATACCTGGATGAAAGTGGACTGTTCATTCGAATCCAACATTACTGCATAACTGGAGAACGTTACCGTTGCTAGATCAACCGTTGCTTGTGAAGTTCTTCTACTGGAATGTTGAATTAAAAGCCACTACGTTGCGAAATTTTCGTACGATGAAACAACTGAAGACGAGAAATGTCCACATGTCTTGTTCGCCTTAGTTCTGTCATACAATGTTTTGGAGGTAATATTAAACAACTGTTGCAATAATAAACCGATGGAAAACACGATTGTCCTGTCCATTGTCTTTTGGAGTTGTCAGCGCCGTTTGTGGGCGATTTTTTTGAACTAAACTTTTTTTTTTTTGCTACTAAAAAAAGACCCGATTTTTCTAGAAAATTTCCGTGCAAACCGTATTTTTTTTAATCATTATTTGTCCTTTTTTTTATGACTTTTTAAAGATTTTACGAACTTTTGGCGTACCCTGTATTTTATGTTAATTAAAAATCAAAGCAAGTAAAAACTAAAAAATTTGCATTGGGATACCTGGCCATTTGTCTTTTTTGCGATCCTATCCCCACCCTTGAAAGTGGGCTTTTGTTTCACCACAACAATGATTTCAAGCGGTTCATAGCAGGGCCCTGTGTTCATTCATAACTAAACAGCTCCCGTTTGTTGATATTCGAAAAGAAAACAAAGAGAGAAGAGAACAAATATATGTTTAAGCACGATAATGTACTTCCAGTTCAAGGATGGGCACTGTTTAAAAGAAATTAGTTTAGAACTCATTTACTTTTTGAACAAAAAACAAGAGAACAGAGTTGCTGTTACTACGGTTACGAAGCAAACACGTCTGGCAAATTTGAGATGCTAAAAGAACGAATATTTTTTATTTGAATGTCGAATGAGGTAAGCATCTGAGTCCAGGTCTCAATAAATTCCATATTTTGTCGCTGTGAAAGAAAATGCTAGACAATTTCAAATTTGTCCCAATTAGAGGGAAGCACTAAGTGAGGAAGCGTTTTATTTAAATTTCGTGGAATTTTATGGAATAGCAGGACATAAATATTCTTTAAAAAGAAATCATCATTTTGTGTCCAAGAAATATGCTGGTTTGAACATGACTAATTGTTCAAAACATCAACTATTCCAAATTGTAAAGAGCAGAGTGCTGTACATATGATTCGAAAACGTCAAAAACGACAAGAAAAATAAATTTAAATTTTGAATTTAAACTATCGAAATGGAGGCAAAACAATATAGAATGTGTATAGTCCGTTCGCGGAAAATTGACCAGTGGTATCGTTAGAATCACGGGAGCTGACGTCACAAACGGGTTGGTTCATTGTAGTAGAGGGAAGGGTGTCATTTTTTAACTGGTTTTTCGCGCAGATAAACGTGCGCGAAAAAACAGTTATGAAATGACGCCCTTCCCTCTACTGCAATGAACCAATCCGTTTGTGACATCAGCTTCTGTAAATTCTAACGGGACCAGTGGTCAATTTTCCGCGAACGGACTATAATATATTATAAATTAATAAGTTCATTTTATTACTCGCCCGAATACTGCCGACCTGTAAACAGAACACCCACACACGCGCAAATATAATTAATGGGTCTCATGGCGCCTTAAAAGTTCAAAAATTCGATTTTGGTTTTTTTTTTTTTTTTTACGAAAGAACAAACATTTCTGAACATTCTGGTACTAAATTTATTAAGATCCTCAAATTTTTTACGAAGATGTGAATTTCTACATGACGCGCAATACCTAAATGTCGTATCATCGAATTACAACAGGAAAACGTAGTACCACGTCAAGGCACGGAGGACAAAACGAAAGACAAGTAAAAGCTGATAACGAGGCACTTAAAGACTAGGAAGGTACATCATTTGCTGCTGATGTGTTTTGAATAAAGGAAAACATTTTTAATTAAAAAAATCTATAATTTAAACTTTAAACGTGTTTTTCTCAAAACGAAATTTTGGGACTTGCGCGCAACATAAAGAAAGAACTACTTGTTCAATTAGTATAAAATTTTTCACAAATATTGTGTGGACACAACTGCATATTCTTAACTTAAGTAATCAACATCTGAGCATTATTTATGAAAATAAAATTTTATGTATAAAAATTATGATACGTTCATATTGCGAAAAACATTTTCCATTAAAAATATTTCTATTTAATATTTTTTAAAGATCCTAGAACAAAACAAATCTATGTATATAACTATTATTTTGCTATAGAAATTTATTAGTTTTGGCGAAAATAGTTTTTTTAATCATGCGCGCAAAAGTAGCATGCATTGAAAAAAAAAGAATGTAAATATTTAACATTAAAAAAAAGTTTATTTTTTATATAACCAACTTAGATATTATATATAAAATAATATATTCATAATAAAGCCAGAAATTCATATAATATTAAAATATAATTTCTGTATGCCAAGATCAGTTGTAAGTGTTCAGAGGTCTGAATTTCCCTTCAAAATAGTCAATTTTTGCTTGCTTAACAGTCGTGAGATCCCTTAAATTCGGTTAGTTTGATATGTTTTCTGATTTTAATGACATAAAACATAGCTATACAAACTTTTCGACTTTGTCCTTATAAAGATACATTTGTAGCAGAATTGGGTTTATATGAAGTTGTTTCCACGGTCAGTCCCCCCCACCGATTTTAATGCTTTTCTCTTGTCATGGCAACCAGATTATTCTCTTGGAATGCTCTATATTTTCTGGCTCAAAAGATAAGTATTTATTCAGGAGAGGACTTTGCCGAAGTTCAAATGCCAGCATAGAAACCTTCCACTGTATAAGGGCGAAAAATTTCGAAAAATACCTCTTAACTGTTCACGTCTTCCATTTTGTTTTTAAAACTAATTAAACTTTCCATTCCCCATTTGCCGTCATAACGTATTTTTCAAGCAGTGTTTCCAATTTAGCGGTGACTTGGAAACATAGTGTTAGAATTATATAAGTGTTCGAGCAAAGCGACGCCTCTGTATTCCTTACTTCATGCTCCCAAGTCAGTGATACAGAAATACATTTATACAAATAAACAGAAATAAACTTTCACAAAATTATAATTATACAGAATCAGCACTGGCATACTCTGAAAGTTCATCATATGGGTTACAGGAGCATAACTACATCTACGCGTATATATACAAAATTCTACAACAAGGGAAAGTTCAATTATTACGTAAGCAATATCTTGGCCATTTTATACCTCCTCCTCCTGGTAAGCAAAAATTAACATTGGCTAACATAGGAAAATAAACACAACAGCAACCACCCAAAGGTGCTTACGTAATACTTGAACACTTCCTAATAGTAGTTATGCTCCCATCAACCCCACCACCTCTCGCCGACGTACGCCTATATAGTTATACAGAAATGCACTAAATGCTATGTGCAGAATATTGAAGGCCGGCCATAGTTTTTTTAAACCTTGAAGCTAGCTATATCAATGTCGGTGCGTACTTCAATTTATAAACTCTATTTATTGTAAACTTAAAATAGATCAATATCTTTACTTTCCTCAGATACGGACGTAAAAAGGAAGCTTCTTCCTCCTTCTCCCTCTCTTCGAAAAAAATAGAGTTGCTTTAGATATTTTAGCCCTTATCAAAATCTACTCTTCTGTCCCATTTAGAGACGGCCTTAGGGTAAGGCGCGTCAGGCGACCATCAGAGCCTCGCGCAATACATTAGTTACATTAATTTTTCTAAACTTTGAAAAACTTTATACGAAAATTCAAATATTTGTTATATTAAAAAATAAATAAAAAACTTTACTAATAACAATTTTAGATAGTGTAAAAATTCCCTGTTTAAAAGAAAGCAAGGAATTACTACAAAATTCTCTGCAAAAAAAAAGAAAGAAAGTTTAATTTATGGCCAATGGTGAGAAAGAAGTCTAATAGCTAATGTGAAAAGGGTGGAGAAATTCTAAACAGGATGGATATGTGTTTAAAAATTGGACGATTTCTTGGGGAATTGTTTCCATACTGTCACTAAAATGAATCTTAGCAGTTATAACACGTTTGGATTAATTTAGTTATTTATGGATTTTGAAATAACTGCAGCGAAAAAAAGGAGTTATAATAAATATTACTGAGTCCGTTATTAAGATCTACGTGTAAGCGTAAATTATTTAGAGGACTCGTTAACCCATCGATATCATCCCAACTTACCCATCATGAAAATAGACGCAAAAAATCAGCAAGCAGTACAAAGTATTTGTGAACAATTTTAGGTATGAATATGTTTTATCAAACGAGAATATCCTGATTTGAGCAATAATTTAGGAATGAAGTTAAAAAAAAAAGAAAAAAGAAAAGAACAAGTTAGTCTACAAACGTTTAAGTCATAGTGCCAAAATTAAATACAGTATTAGTACATTTCGTTACAGACACTTGAGTCATTGATTGAATATGATCAGCATTTAATATATATTTCATTTTCTTTCGACATTTGCTTCTCTTCCCCCCCCCACTCCCGCCCGTCTTCCCCTCTCAATCAAAAGCATTTGAAAAAAGAAATGCAGTAAGACTCACTCATAACAAGCACACATTTACCAAATTTCCAGATATAGCGAGGAAAATATGGATTTTGTTTGGTATAATGATTAAGTCCAAAAGAATTGATTCGTTTTTAGTAAACAAGATCTTCGTGGGGCAGATATAGCCAGCATTTTCTTTCGTTCGAAGCTCTTCGTTATATACGAGTATATAACCTACCTCGTTGTATAGGGCCTGGCGAAATAAACTCTGCTTTAGGCCTCGCAAATTCTTAGGCTGCCTTTAACATGAAACACATCAGAAATAAAATACAGGGTACCAGGGAGGAAATTACATACAAAAGGTTAAACACTGGTAAAATAGCAATGAAAAAGATCACTCAAGCTTTCGGACGCATCAGCAGCAGTCCTTCATCAGGAGTAATCAGGAGTCTCCTGATGAAGGACTGCTGCTGATGCGTCCGAAAGCTTGAGTAATCTTTTTCATTGCTATTTTACCAGTGTTTAACCTTTTGTATGTAAATGAAACACATCGCTGTCAAAAATACTCAGAAGTGGCCTTAGGGTAAAGCGAGACAGGCGACCGGCTAGGACCTTGCGCTATTGGGGCCCTCGCCCAATACTTCATTAGTTGCATTGATTTTTTAAATTTTGAAAAGGTTTACATAAAAATTAAAAAAAATTTCATATTATAAAATAGATGAAAAAATAACTTTACCAATAACAATTTCAAATTTTGAAAATTTTCTTTATTTAAAAGAAAGCAGGGAATTACTGCAAAATATTGCGTCCCTGTAACAAAAAACGAATAAATTTATAGCGTATAAATTGGTAGGGTGTTTAACAGTTGACGTGAAAATGGAAAAAAAATCGTAAATGAGGTGGACATGTGGTTAAAAGGGGGAGGGGGAAATTTTTTAGGGAATAGTTTCCATACTGTCAATATAATGAGTCTTAGCAGTTATAACAATTTCAGATTAATCTGATTATTTCTTGATTTCGAAAAAAATTCATCGGATGAAAAAAAATGAGTTATAATAAATATTACTGATTCTTTATTATTTATGTGTAAAAGTAATTTATTTAGAATTCTCGTTAAGCCATCCATCCCATCCCAAATTATCTAACCCGCTATTAAGGTATAAGGTTAAGTACAAAATATGAAGTATTTGCGAAAAAATTTTTGTATGAATATGCTTATATCGAACGAGAATATTGTGATTTAAGCAATAATTTAGGTATTAAGCCAGGGTAAGCCTGAAAAATTAAGTCACAGTGTTCAAATTAAATATTAATATATTCTGTTACAAACACTTGAATCATTGATTAAATATGATTAGTGTTTAAATATATGATCAGGAACTGATATATTTCATTTTCTTTTAGTAAATTTCTTCTTATCCCTCGTATTCCCTTCTTAATTCAAAACATTTAGAAAAATTGTGAAATACGGTAGGACCCATTCATAAAGAGCACACACATTTAACGAGTTTCGGGATATGGCCAGGGAAATGTAAATTTTATTTGGTATAATGATAAAGTACAATAGAATGCAGTTGTTTTTAATGAACAAGATTTTTGCGGGTCGGATATAACGAACATTTTCTTTGGTTCCAATATTCTCGTTATATACGGGTCTCCTCGTTTAGGGCCTAGCGCAATACACTCTGCCTTGGACCTCGCAAAATCTAAGGCCGCCTCTGAAAATACTGATACATTATAGATTGATAATCAAGAGCCTACTTACCATGATGCTAAGAATGCAACGTAAATAATCCTTACTGATCACGAAAAATAACAGTTGTTTTCAGATAACGCGAGAAAATATAGTAATTTGGAGGTGAAACAGGGAGAAGGCAAAGAAAATATCAAAGCTGATTGTGCGAGGCGAAAACTAATATAACTTGTAGGTAAACCATATTAACTTTAAGAAATGTGGATACGAAGCATTCTACAAGACGCTACGCTGTGGTCCGAAGCAGGGAGAGTAAAGAATAATCTGTACTTCAATTGCAGTCAATTCTGTCGTCGAGGAAACAGCCTTGACAAGTAAGCAAATAAAGGTGATGTGCTTATCAGCCAAACTTACATTGTGCGTTTCATTCACCGTGCCTCGGTGTCTGTTTGTCGTGACAATAAATAATTGGTGAAAAGATTGATACGCCTGTTTTTGAAGTCAGAGGAAAAGAATAAAGAAGAAAAAACAAAGAACGAAGAAGCATGTGAAAGAAAATTGCCTAAGGTCGATATTTAAATTTAGCAGGTTTCAATTAACATTAATTCGCAACTCTCTAATCCGCAATTCTCCAATCCGCAACTCCCCTAATCCACAACTCTCCAATTCACTTCTTTAATATGCAACTCTCTAGTACGCAACTCTCTAATCCACAACTCTCTAATCCGCAACTCTCTAATTCTCAAGTAACTCGGTAGGTTTTCAACGTTAACAACAGCCATCATTATTGCATTTACGGAAGACCTTTACCTTACCCTTTCATTGCGTACAGACAGACAGAAAAACAAAGCAATAACATATTCAATATCTATTGAAACCCGTTAATAAACAAAGGAATAAAAAAGGCGTAAATAAAGGAAAAAGGGCAGGGGCGCCAACTTGAAGAAAATTTGGGGCTCCAAATGGGAAGAACCTGTTTATGCAGTCACGTGAGTCATCCAGAGACAGGGAAGCATGAACAATATCAATTAACATATTTTATATGTTATGTCTTGCACCCTCGATTCAATCTTCACTTTTCTAATGGTTGTTCATCAATTTTGGGACGGCCCAATTCCCTGACATTTGGCGTCCCTGAAGAACGGTATGGAAAAAATATTAAACATTCGAATAAATGTATTATTTGCACTATTCGTAACCCATCTTTAAATTACAGCCTCTTATAATAAGCTATGAGAAGAATATAGAATAGAATTTGCACTCTTTGTGGCTTACAACTAAACCATAGTATATAATTGGCACTTTCCACAACCTATGTCTAAGTCGCTGCATCTAATTCGCGCCCTTTATGATCAGCTTTCAGAAAAATGTAGTGCAGAATTTGTGTCTTTGGTAACCTGTAACCGAGTTATATCATATGATTTGTATTCTTCACACACATAATTTACATCTAAATGGTAGTACCTAATCTATCCCTTTTATGGTCAACTTTGAAATGAGAAGAATATCGCATAGAATTTTCGCTGTTTGTGACTGATCCATCGGCGCCGACAGCATGGAAATATTGGGG
>QLNU02014802.1:48982730-49005812 GCA_006491805.2 Dysdera silvatica
AACTTCAAGATTTCATGCACGACTCGAAACACGCTGGTTCGTGGTAAACCCATGTTTTTATTAACCTCCCATATACATTGCATCCCGTACATTGCATGTGGTGCTAGGTGACTGTGCTACGAGAGCATACATTTTCGTTGCTACCCGGCTAGTACGCTCCTTTGACAACCTCTGCCTGCCACTTCGATCTTCTAAGCAACAGATGTCTTCGAATCGCTGCCCTATCTTCGTAAGTTCAGTTTCCGTAATTGGACCTCTACGTCGCTTAATTTTCTTCACCGTTCTAAATTTCTGTAATGTTTGTGCTGCTGATTCATTGCTGACATAAAAACTTTACCAAAAGTGCATTTCTTACCAATATCAACGTTGCAGTCATTCAATGAGTTGCAAAAATTCAATTCGCACACGCTATTACTAAGGCAAAAGTGGATTAGTAGCTAGTTTTCAATTCCCATCTCTTTTAAACGGATAAATTTTGCATAGTTTCAGGAAACTAGACTTCACAGTGCCATCTACCGACGAGAATTTTCACTACTTTTTTTCTTGCATCGAAAAAATCCGCCATTTTGATAAATCTAAAGGTGTAAACCTCCCTCCGGTACACTAATTTCTTCATTTTTTATGATTTTTTAAAATACGTCCAAATTTATGGGACACATATATACAAGGTCTACCGTGAAAATATTTTTCAGATACATTTGTAACATCAAAGAACAAGTTTTCATCATCGTGTATAGCTTTATACAAAATAAAACATTTAAAACAAAATTCCAGAATAATTTATTTTGAGAAAAAATATTTTCCAGGGGCGGGGGCCTTCTCTCTGGCTCTAGACTGGCTACGGCCTTGCCAGTAGCGGATTAAGCGGCTGGCGGACCTGGCGGCCGCCAGGGGCCCCCAATCCCCAAGGGACCCCGAGTTTGAGAGATTCCTAGTTAAAAACTACCACAACACAAAAAGCGAAAGATGCAATATTCAATATTATTCACGTATTCTACGTATATAAGTACAGAAAGTTTTTTATTAAATTAAAGTTAATTAAAAATCATATCAGTTCAACAATGAGTGCCATAATGAACAAATGCTAATGTCATAACTGTAGTTTCGCCACGTCTGATTAAATGAGCGAAATGAGAATTAAATAAAATTAAATTATAGTGGCGGAAAACCTGCTCTCAATAACGCCGGGTTTTTTTTTTATAAAAACAGGAGAAGAATGACTGTGATTTGACCTCTAGGCACGCGCCTTAATACTTATCTCGTATATATATGTATGTACACACATCAACGCAGAGTTTCCAAAATTATTGGGAGGCCCAAGCACATACTATGAACATTTATACATTACAATATATGTAAAATTGCAATTTGTTTTGAATTATTGGATAAATTCCAAGGGCTCGGGCCCCACGGGGCCCATATTACTCTACGCCTATGTATACACACACACTTGAGCACGCGAATACTAAAAGTGAATTGTACGAGAAGAGAAAACCGTTGTTTAAACAATATTTCCGCGCGAAAATCGGATCTTCTGGATAAACTTTCGTAGGAGAGAGGACATTCATGTCCTGCTACGACTGTATTAATTTTTCTAAAATCCCCTTTGTATTATTATTATTATTTTAAAGAAACAATTCTTATCACATAATAAATAAAACTTAAAAAAGGAAAGAAACTTTTTGCATATTATTGGGTGCATATAGTCAATCAATGGGATTATTGGTGCATCATTATTATTGAAATATTTATTAGTGAGTATATATCGCTTGGATAAACATACCAGGACGTAAAGAGTTCAATCGAATTGTAAGTATTGTTTATTTTTGCAGAAGTTGTGAAGAATAATGATTATATAGATCAAAGAAGGAAACTCCTATCCTTTCTCTCCAATAACTCAAAAGAGATTATTCTGCAGTGGATCCCTGGCCACTGCAAGATAGATGGAAAAAGGCCGATTCCCTGGCCAAAGAAGAGTAACTATTCTTAAAACAAACTTCAAACAACGGAGTTCATTTCAATACCCTGAAATCAATAGTACGAAGAAAAGTTTTAATGACTATCTTTTTGGTGAACTTTCTGCAAAAAAAATCAAATAAACAGTGGTTTCTTAATATTGATAATATTCCTGAATGGCCCAGAAACAGGGCAGTTGCTGAATTCTGTCTAGCCACAGGCCATGACTGCCTTGCGAAGCACCTCCATCGTATTGGCGTTTTCTCCCACAGTTTTTGTGTTCTCTGTGATCCGCGTGGACTTAAATCGCTGATTCCACTGTTCTACGTTTACTTCAGTTTCAACGTGGGAATGGTATTGGGAAGCCATGTACAGAATAGATACATAGACTTCTGTAGCCAACCTCTGGTTAACTATAGATGTTTTCTAGCAGCCACTGGAAGGAAAAAAAAGGTTTATTAACAGAACGTATTTAGTATCATATTGATAAGCATTGGCATCAAAAATATAAACCCAACATTGTAAACGTAGTAACGGTTAAAAACAAAGTTTCAATGAACATTTCGAACGGACTTGACCATCCCCCACCTCAGGAATACATATGAACTGTGTTTATATGAATTCCCTACGAGCCGTCATGAATTGATAAAATGTGGTTATTTACTTTATTAAACTGAAACTATTTATTAATTAGCTTACGTGTATTTTCTTCTTTATCAGAGGGTTATTCGGAGGTAGCACCCTACTACTTTTTCTCGTCTGTTTCTGCTGCCAACGAAAATTACAAGCAAGGACTTTAGCAATGGCTCAGATTACCGATATTGAATCGCAAAGACAAACGAATCAAGTGAGTTATTATTTATCATTTTTGGAAAATATTTCATGAAAAAGTTAAACTCAGAGTTTCAAAATTAAATTGCTTTCAAATAGAAAATGTATCACAAGAAGAAAACACCAAACAGCTAGAATTATTTCTGATATCTCTCTCATAGAAATTTAAGAACAAGTTAATGAAAATTTGTATTTAAAAACCGCAAGATATCAATGGCACTTATGCTAAAGCTATTGAAGTATTAATTTCTCTTAATCTCCAATTTATAAGTAATAATTGACCAAAAAGTGATAACTTCATAGAACAGACAAAGCTTTGTCGTTCCTCTCAGGACATATGCAAGCATGGTATCAACTGACATCGAACACTACAATCCCCAACATTCAGATAACGCAGGGAATCGATAGTATGCCTACAATTTAGCAAGAAATTCTTGCTACACAGCTTGGAAACCTCAATTTGAGAGAAATTAATACTTCCTAAACAGTTAAAAATCGACTTCTTTAATCATATTTTCAAACTGAAAAAAACCTTCTTATTTCCTTAAAATCGTCACCTTATCAAACAACTGCAAATATCGGGGAGACAGTCATAGAAAATTTTCACCAATAGGCTAAAAAACTATATTAAAACTAACACTGTCATTGTTAGTGGTCAATTTGGCTTTACGGTAAAAATATTCCGATAAAGTAAAAATTCAACGGAGCAACAACTAATGAGACTAATATGAAAAAAGTATACTTATTAAGTTAGAACTCCTCAGATATCTCGCTGTGCTGGTGGTTTTCTTTAAGAACAAGAATCTGGTTATTAAGCATAATCAAATCTCATCCTCCACTCGCCATATAAAAGCAGGGGTCCCTCAAGGGTCAATTTTGGGTTCGAGGCTTTTTCACCTCTTCATTAATGATATCTATGGTGAGGACCGCCTGACTAATTTATATGTTGGTGCTACTGAACCCATGATAAGAAACTCTAGAGCAAACTTTACAATCAATAACTTTCAATTGCACGTAAACGCAATTGCGTAGCTTGGATGTAGAAATAGAACTTCCGAATAAATACGAAAAAATTAGGCAGTCATATTTCACGGGTAAAAGACAAATTCATAAACAATCATACATGTCACTGGAATGTCACGACAGGGCTAAATACGGTGGCCTCTATGTAAACAGAAAACTTCTTTGAAATGATTTATCCATAAAGTATATAGATTGATTTTCAAAACTATAAATACGCGACATTTATATTGAATGCAATCCCCTTAACCAGGAAGGCTGATTAACATTGAAAATAAACCCTTCCTTGAAAATAACTGTGTCAAATCCATTTTAGCCTACATTGCAGGAGCCAGGAGTTCCACAGGGTAAACCTATATCGTGAGCATATTGTTTCTCCTTGATTCAACAACCTTTCACCGTCTAATCAAAGCCTCACCCCCCCATGACTTATAAAACATAATCGCAATTTATGGAGGTAGAGAAATTCAACTACAATGAAAATCGGTTATAACGACCTCCAAAGGACCATGTAAATTTAATCGTTATACCCGATAGTCATTATAAATGGTATCTTTTTAAAATCATAGTACAGTAATACAGTTTAGAGTTCTATAAATTGTTTTGATAGTAAAAAGTATTAAACGTTGTGGTTTCAAAATTAAATAAAAATATATTGATAATGAATTTAAAACTTCCATATATATTAAGTTATATTTATAACCACATCAAATACATGGTACTTTTTTGTTTTTTAAAAATTAAAAAATTGTAAGAAAACAAAAAAAATTGTAAGTATATATAATATAGAAAACAAATGTAATAAATAATATTTATTATACCAATGACTTCCGAACAGTGCCGATTTAAGGTTTTTACGGGCCTTAGACTGAAAGAATAGAATGGCCCCTAAAGAATGTGATCCTCATGATATTCTATCAATAAATCGCGAGTTTCATTTTTTAAAATTCATTATCTTTAATATCCAGGTTTAGAAGTAATAAAAACCTTTCGGACATTTGTAAATAAATAAGATTAAAATAACGCTTAAATTTTAATAACACAAGGCTCCTTCAAGATCCCTGTGGGATTCCAAAATGGCGGAGCCTTTAGGTCAGGACCCACTTGGCCTATACAGAGCAATGTAGAGTTTTCAAAATTATTAGGGGGTGGGCAATCACATAATATATATGTATATTTATACGTTTCAACACAAGTAAAATTCTAGTTTATTTTAAATTACTGTGAGAAGTGGGGAGGCTCCACCCTCACAAGCCCATATAACTTTACGCCTATGCTCATACGCAAGTCCAACGTTGCTTGCGAAAAAATCGATAATTTCCGTTTCGACGTTTCGTAATGCAATTTTACTATAAGGTTGAAAATGCTTCTCAATTACTAGTTAGTTTTAAGTTACACATGAATATACACGGAGCTCCCCACCTCTTGCTCACCCGGTGTGTCTCGTTGCCTTTCTTTGTTAATAATGTCATTACTATATACGTACCCATGCTTCCTATATTTCGGACTTTTGAGTGTAATCACTGTTATTTCATAATCTCCATTCTTTTTTGCGGATGTCGGACTCTTGGTCAACATTGTACTTAGTTTACTTAGAATGGTGCATCATCCTCCATCATATACTGTGTACTTCCATTCACCTACGTATAGACAACCACATCTGCCATCCACGAAACATAATAGTACCTACTAATTATACACAAAAAGATATACTCACCCTTTGATATGCATGTAGCATTAGAGGTTTGACAAACAACAAGACTCAGTTCACTTGACTGAACTATGCGTCCGATTTCTCTTTTTATTTGAACAGAACAGTAATTACAAAGTTGTCTCGAACCCACGTGGTTCCGATGTATGACTGTCATCGCGTCGTTATGTTCAATGCGTATTTCCCTACTTGGAGTTCAACATAAACTACAAAATCGCCGTCATTATAGCAGGTTTCGTCGTTATATACGATGTCGTTATAATCGATATGTTTAGTATGGAGTAAAATAGCAAACCCATTGTAAAAATTCCATCGTTATGTGCAGTTGGTCGTTATAATCGGCGTCGTTATAAACGATTTTCACTGTACTTGCCAAATGTCTCCTTAAAACCAATAGAATGTAGTCTCACTCAAACTTATTGTTGGTTTCGAATTTTGCTTTCGATTAACCGATAGATTCCTTCAGTACTGACCGACTTGGGGCAAAATTATATACAGGTTTTCATATATTTATATGCGTGCAGTATATTGCAAAAAAATAATTATCTTGCAATGTGTTTTCATTCAACTATTGTATTGTCTTTAATCTACACAGTCAAATGACTTGAAACTAAACCCTATCTTATATCAATCATCTTAAAATGTGTTTGTTTGTTTGGATTTTTATGGCGCAAGAGCATCTGGGCTATACTGCGCCAATTAAAATGTCTAAAATAATAGATAATATGACATCACCGTGGTTCTTGGGGAAATAAATTCAGAACTAGAGAGAGAAAGAGCAAAATGTCTAAGACTTAAAATAAATTTTAATAAAAATTATTATTGCTTTGCTAAATAACACCCTAGTCGCAAAATTGTTTAATGTATAAATGTATTAAGTTTCAGAAATTACGCCGACAGCCACCAATTGACCTGTCGTACAATCTTGGAAAATTAAACACGAAAGATTTATTATTTGTGAATTTTATGTGACTTAGATTAATGGTTCACAAACTTTTCATCCCACGGAACCCTTTTCTTACCATATGTCTTGCCACGGAATTCGTCTATAAATATTAGTGAAAACCCAAAGGACTATTATTTATCACTGATTGGACATAATCATAAAAACGTCGTTTTCGCGCGCGAAAAATGACTTATAAAAGACGCTCTACTGCAATGAAACAACTTGTTTGTGACGTCAGCTTCCTTCAATTCTAACGGGACCTGGCCGCCAATTTTCCGCGAACGGACTATAATACCAGCGAACACTGAAAAATAACAGAGAGAGCGCAAGCCTCAAAAAGTGTAGCCAGTTGCCGCCATGTTGTCGGTCCGGCTGATTATCATTACATGGAATGAAGTAATTGTTTGGTTTTGGATTTTTCGACGGAATAGTCTTTTTATCTTCCTTTTTTTTCTTTTCTTCTCTTTCTCTCCCTCCTTCCCTTCCTTTATTTATTTTAATTTTTTTATTGTTATTATTAAAATCCTATTGAATAAAACAACAATGTGTTTTCCCCCCGCATTCATTAGTATAGACTCGGGGACCGACAACATGGCGGAAACTGGCAACATAATCTTCGCGTGTTAGGAATACAGCAGGCTCCCTCTATTGGTTTTCAGTGCTCGCTGGGTAATACTTTTCTATTGTTGCTAGATATCGGTTACGGTTAGTCAGCTCTAAGTGGTTATCATGGGGCAAAATTACAGATTTGCAGATTACAAATTTTCAATTTCCTTGGAATTGTCGGCAATGTTCTACAAATTGCACAGAAGTACTTTGTATCTTGTTGCACTGTGTTGTTAGCTGCGTATAATTGAGTAGGATTTTTATAATGTATCATAAATGACAACGTGATATTTTACTGCATAACCAGAAGATACTGAAGTAGCATGGTATGATTAAGTTTTCATGATGTACTTAAGGGGGAGTTAGAAAGCGTATTGGCATGCGCTTTATCGTATCTTTAACTAGATAGTATCCACTATGTGAAGGCTATTTTGTAAAATGTATTGATAAGCTGTGCAATTTTATCTGAAACAACACATGGACAATTCTGTAACGAACAACTCTCTTTAATAAAGTTTGCATTTCTTATACAATAATTTTTGCCACCCACGTATTAATTAGCTCAAACTAGAGCTTATTGGTTTTGGAGAAAAAAACCCTGTGAAAGGTAATAATATCTTACATCCTCACATACGAAGAAAAATGCGTTTGTTCTTGTCCTCGTCCGTCTAGTAGGTCAAGACACCGCGGGGACCCTGGTTCGAATCCAAGATGAGGACGGCGTCTCTTTTTCTCCAAATATAAAAAAGCTCTAGTTTGAGCTATATATATACGTGGGTGGCAAAAATTATTGTATAATAAATTCCCCCACGATAAACTCACAAAAATCTCGCCCCGGAGGCTTTTCTGTGTTGACCATTATTTGGCAATTGTGTTATCCCTGTGAAGGGTAATAATATCTTACATTTGCATTTCTTCCAGAATCGTCAACGTAGAAGCGATGCTCATCAATTGTTGCCAAGTATAGTATCACCCCCACCTGATTACGTTACAGCGGTTGTCAAAGATCCAACCTTACCTACTTATGAAGCAGCTATGGCGGAAGTGCATACCAACGTCCACATGTAATTATTGTAGACTTTAATCGGAAAATTCCCATTGTATGTATTCTCCAGATTTTAAATGTTTCCAGATTCAATGATGTTAATCAGACTGTTCCATTTTACACTTTTATGAATTAAAATAAATATACGCAGTATATCTCGTGTACTTAAATTTAAAATTGTTATACCATTACTGCATTATTACTTACCCTGTATTTTGCATCATTCGCCATAATGATGATAATTTTACTTACATGATAAATTTTTAATGTCACATCTATGATAGAAACATGATTTCACACGCATAATTTGCCACCATTTCGACAACTTCGTTCCACAAACCATTTTCATTAAGTTTTACAGCAACTACAGCAACATAGTCCATTAAAGCACCATTCTACAACTATTTGAATCATGGTAGTTACAAATGTTTGAACTTACATCAATTACACAATCAAGAATTTGCAATTTACCATTATTAAGATCGTTTCAATATTGTTTATGCGCATAAACAAAAATTCACATAAACTTTAAGTCATGGCATTTGTTAGATTACGAGACTACTTCAATAGCAAATATCTGTAATTTCCAGAACGAAAATACAAAAGTTGAAAATGCCTAATCAGAAATATTTCCCATAATTTCGTTATGGGAGGTAGTCCCTTGGGAATGAATTGACTAACCATTTGGGGCTATTTATACGTTGTTGAAATTAGGCCAATTTTTGATTCCTTTTCTCCATGGCCTTTGAGGAGACCCTCCTCCTAACCATCTGATTTGTTTGAGAGTTTTACGGCTCAAGGACAGGTGAGGTCATGCTGCGGCGGTACTTACAGTTTTCCAAGAAATCAGAATCTCTTAAAGCCTAGTGAATCATCACATTTACTAAATCTCAGATTTGAGTTGTGATGTATTTTTAATACGTTTTCATTTAATTCGATTTGAAATTTATTTAATAATAATTTTGTTTTCTATTAGTGCCATTAACTCTGATCCCATGAGCATCCCTAATACGCCATGTTTTGGACAGGGTGTTTATGGATCTGGAAAAGGCTGGGAAGTTTTTTCCGCTGAAAAAAGTCAGAGAAATTTGAAATACAAAGGCCTGAGTCAGGGAAGTTTGAAATTCATTGTTATAATAAATAACTTATTAAAATAATTTTTCTGAACTATGCTTTTCGTACCACATTGCATACTGAAAATTTTGAAAAACTTGTACTTTTGACTAAACTTCTTCCAAAAGTTACCCTTTTGCACCAAAACTAATATAATTTATATAAAATTATTAAGCCCATATATTTTTCAGGAGAAAATGTTTGCCAAATATGTAACTAAAACTTGAAAAACAAAAAGTGTTTTTAGCTAAATTATCCAATCTGTAAGGAATTTTTATCATACTAATCCCCTTTCTCTTATATATACTAATGTGCACTTTAAAAAGAATAGAAGACTAAGCTTTAGCGTTGCCATTATATAGTTAAACTCTTTTATAATGAACTCAAAAAAGAATAAGAATAAATTAAAAGGTTCGAATAAGAATGTAAATAATTAATGCAAGTTTTTAGTCTAAAGAAACGCATTTTTATTATTTAATAATGTTTTATATATAAATAATTAATTTTTATTATTTACATAAAAACATTTGCCCATCCTGAGAATCTTCTGGTTATGTTGAAAGACATGTCAGAATTTTGAGGCACATTTTAAAAGACAAGGAAAACCAAGAGAAATGCAAATCTGTATGTACGTACATCATTCCTGATTTAAATTTTAATGCAAAAGACTACACGGGGTTGATCAGTTGGTCATCAACGAAAATTACCTGTCCTCCACTTCTAGCATCTGCAACATCCGAGGAAATCTTAAACCTCATTCATTCCAAGCAGATAACAACTTTCAACATAAACGAATTTCCATGTCACACTCAGGAGGTTAAACTTACTGTGAAACTAATCACAGAAGCAGTGAGCAAAGTATGTGGCGGTGACAGCAGAGATGGTTTCATCAGAACAACTTTGCTTTCTCGCTGCCAAATGTCAATATTTGAAAACGAAGTCCAGTTCATGTGGAACCAAACCAAATCAAAAAATAGTGATTTTCCATGTCCAGTTACGGTTAGTTGGGAAGAGTGTGGGTGGAACTCTAAGTACGGTCACCTCCCCATGTTGAGTTCTGGGTTGTTTTCTAAATCTATTTTTCGGAATTATTTATTTACAAAGTTTATTTTTGTTCACAATTTTTGTTGTAAAGCAACCCCCTCTCTGCCCTCTTTGGGGGTATTTTCGTACGTCGAAGTATTATTTCCAATGAACTAGTTTCAAATTACTGCCACAAATAAAGTTTCATGATAATCCGACTAATTTAAGGCATTTTCAAAATTTTCTGAAAAGGGTTAATTTATGGCTAATTTCTCGAACTTCGGGGGTTATGTGGGAACTGAATATAATATCTGATTCTAAAACTTTTTTTTTTCACTGTGTTTATCTTGACGAGCAGCAACTTTTCCGCACTATTACGTTTCGATTCGAGCAACTTTTGAAAATTCGACCCACCCTACTCCACATAGTCATACAGCTTTCATTGAGTTATCAAGAATTTTGACTATGCTATACGATACGATTTTCTGTTGCAGAATTAAACTTCAGACTGACTATACACTGATAAAATTTACTTCAGTTATTAAGAAAGGCTGAAAATCACCAGACAATGTAAGAAAAAATAACTTGACCACATGGAAATAAAATTTTATTCTTATTTATGGCAATGGATAATACAATTTTGCTTAAAACTGCAAATTTAAAAATTAAAGTTATACAATACAAAGAAAACAAAACTTGTCATTCTATTATTTATCGGACATTATTGCTATGCCCAATAATTGGCAATTCAAGAAAATGAATATGTCTATCCACTAGCATTTTCCAACATAGTCACTACAGTATCACAAATCCAAAGCAGCCTCAATCACAATATGTAATGTATCGACAATTAATCGAAACGGCTACTTATACATAATATTTCACTAAAGAAATACGAAATGAGGCTTATATCCTTTGATGCAAGGATAAGTAAGTGTCCTGCCGTACCACAGTTAATGGGGTTATCAAATAAATTATATTCTCCATGTATCAATATATAAAACATTGATGCCTTTTAGCATAGGATCCAGACGGTTTCGCTATTTACAGTTTTCTCGATAAACGAATGTTCATTTTAAGTATGACTGGGATTCATTATGTGTTTAACAAATTCAACACCACACATACATTAATATTCTCTATTGCGAAGAATAATTTTACAAAACCTCACACTTTCAACATCTGTAGTATAAATGTATGCTGAAATGTGCATATACAATGTTGTTCATTGTATTGGCAATGCAATAATTTAAAAGTCTCCAAAGTCATCTTCACTTTCAAGGCCTGCCAGAACTCTTGCTTTATATTCTTTGTATTTTTGGCATAGTTTTTCTTCATCTGAAAAAAATAATTATTTAATTTCTTGTAGACGACTTTCCAAACATTGGCGGCTATCATTTCAGAACATGAAAACTTCCATTAAAATCAAAACAAAAAGTTGTCACTACATTACACACTGCATGCTATTCCTTATCCTGTGTTCAATGTTGATGCAAGGGTAGATCCAGGATGTTATTATGGTGGGGCGGTTTCGGGGGCCCTCACTGGAAAATTTTTAGTTTTAGTAAATGTTTTATTACTAGCCTTCCTTTATACTAGGGTTGTCCAACATACGGCCCGCGAACAATGTTAATCCGGCCAGCCTGCAACTGTTCGAAATAAAAATTCACGAAATTTTTTTTTTTTTTTCAGAAATAAGAAAAAATCATGGGAGCAGTATAGGTGACCCCTTTCTATATCGTAAGTGCACGAACAAATAACTATAGAGGGAGGCTATTAAGTGTAAGTTTTCCCCCTTTAAGAAACTGCTGGCCCGCAAGATCCGTGAAAATTCTTTAAGTGGCCCGCTACCCAAAAAGGTTGGACAACCCTGCTTTATACTCGTTAACATATTTAATTTACGACAATGAATTAAAGATGGTTTGTCTTTAATTAAGCAATATGGTTTAGGGCAGATTATAATCAAATATGACAGAAGGGTAACATAGTAAAGGAGACATACAATAATCAAAACGATAATCTACAACGTAATTAATACAAGTTTAAATTTAAACTACAAAATCGTTGCAATTACTTTTTTTAAAACAAGCAACTTAAAAAAAAAAAAAGTTTATAGTGCAAAGTCAAGCCATCTTGGTTTTTTTGAAAATTTATCAATTACTTTATTTACATTAACATGAATGTATTGGTGGGTATGTATTAAAAGTCTCTTGTGCCATCCACATTTGAAGCCAAGTTGACCGCACTTCAAAGGTAAAGCACAACGTTCTGCTGAAGCAATACTTACTGAAAACGTAGTTTGAAAGGCAAGTAGCTTATAGATTCGTGGAAAAACGTCTTGATCGCATTTCTCCAAGACTTAGAGACTTTGGACGCCTGTGTAAGACTTTTATTTATTACAGTCGTAACAAACAATACATAAAATATTCGTCTTAATTTTTTACCTATTAAACCCTGACAGGGGGTGGCGATTGCCCCCTCCGCCCATCGCTGGATCTGCCAGTGTGTGTTGCTGTGTTTTATGGTAAAAAGACAACCAAGGCTTTGCTGCACTAGAACCTACAGTTTTTCGAGGCACTCAAGCCTCTCTACTGAAAGCATGGCGTCGCCAAACTTCTTTGGTTTTCGACCCTGTTCAAGAGTTTCTTGACCTTTTATCCACATCCCCTTTATTTTACTATTACATAATTATAATGGGACAAGCAAAAAAGATGCTTGAGTGAGATTTTAAGACTTTTTTTAAATAAGTAATTATTATTAAGAATTTTATAAAAGACAGTTTATGAAACAAAATAACCCATAAATGTAGTTTGGCCTGTTTGTGGTTTTAGGGCTAAACAACTATAATGGTCACGCTGCGCAAGGACCTACGGTTTTCCGAGATCTTTGAGTAATCATTCTTTGCACTGCTGGGAGTCGAACCCGGATTAGCGGTACACTAGGTGAACACGTTACCACACTGTGCCACCGCAGGGCTAATTTGGTCTGCATATTACTGAAAGCGACGAAATATGAATCAGATGTAAAGTATCCAGCAATATATATAAATTCAATGTGCCACAGCAAAAATTTAATTTACTTTTACAACACCGTGTATGCCATGTTAAAAGTTCATTTTTATGAAAATAATTATTAAATGTGTCTCAAAATCCTGCATTTTTAAATTTTCTATTGTTATATCACATTTCAAATTGCTGGGCATGTCAGCACAACCATGACTATTGTTAGTCATTGTTGGAACACACACACCTAAAAAGGGGTTTAACACCACTGCCCTAGGGAACTAAACCGCGATGAGCAGAAAAACTACACTTTAGGCACCATTGGCCAGCAGTCCAATAAACAGGAAGAAACCAAATTCTTACCAATAGCGAATTTCTTGAACCTCTGAAACATCATGTAAGCCTGAGGATCCATATTTTCGTCATTCTCATAATCTGCAAGAGAATCAAACAGAAATCAGAACGATTTCATTACACAGTACAAAGAGAATTTAAGCCGTTAAGAGATTTCGTTCAAGAGCACGTGTAAAAATTGGTCTACCGTTTTCATCATCCGAATCTTCCTCCTCGGGGTAGTCATTTCTCCAATTGCACTCATCGTTACTGTCATCTTCATCCTCGTAGTACTCTTCTGGCTCATCAGATTCATAAACTAATTCCTCGCCTACTGGTTGAACACTAACAATAACAGATATTAAAAAGCTAGGATTATTTTCAAAATCATTGCCTGTACCTGATAAACATGTTGACTACCAAAACATTAAAAAAATTTAGTAGATTTCAGGTCATACTATTTCTTTTGCAAAAGTAGCCGACGTAACAAAATTATCATATTCGATGATTTTGAACAGTTTTTGTTTTTCTAAATAGCTTTTGAAGTATAAATCAGGCATGCACTGTGTGGTCTAAACTTTTATTTTTTAAGTACAGCAGAATCCATTTTTAGGATGGAAAACTGGCAACACTGTCTTGTATACTAGTGACCAAATCACGTGAATGGATTGCACATGTCCCAAAATTATGATGTTTTGGGCAACTTAAATTTCCCTGACCTTTCTTCGACAATGCCCTGTTCTCCGAAGTGTGGTGGTGGGTCAGCGTTGTGCTATCCAGTAAATAAAAGCTCAGCCCTTTCCCAGCGAATAAACGAGTGATAAATGTAACAATTGTTTATATTATGCTTGTGCACGCTGATTGTCACTAGGCGCCCATAAAACATAGCAAGGGTAATTCACAAACTAAAATATGAAAATAAGATTGTCAATAATGGCGTAATGGGAACTGAAAATACTTAATGGTTGGTATCTCTATTATAATAGAATATTTTATGTTTAATAATTGTATTAAAGTAATATTTAAAAATATCACCATTTTAGGTTGGTTGTATTTTTGTGGCGCTAGGGTCATTCTGCGCTGAACAAGGTGAGACCGTACATATGGTTTTAAAAATAAAACACTTTAATCTGCATAAACTTTTTTTTTTTTAATCTCTATCATGGCCAAAAAATAACTTGAAAGCAATAACTATGTGTTTTTAATAGTTTAAACTCAGTTTTGGACACTCGTCACATCAACAACAAGAAGTAAAAAAAAAAACCAACCCTGGTATTCTGACCTTAAGAAACCGATACAAATGGTAGATATCATACATGCATATAGTTTCAAACTGTCTGGCAGTGATACTAAAATCGTCATATTTTATAAGGTTTTTATAAGTTTTAAAAATTACGATTACATGCAGCACTGTCCTAATGCATTTGGGGCCCTTTTACCACTAAACTGTACATTTTCAAATTTTTGCGATAAAGAAGGAAATCTGTTAGGGTACTGGTATCATCTTTGCTGTCCTCCAGATGAAAAATTTGGGGTTTTTTTTCCTACTCATCAGCAAGTGTCTGTCAATTTTGTCTAGCAGTCAGAATGCTAGACTACAGTACTTTCCGGATCCATGGCTATCATATACAAGTATACGTAATATACAAATGAAAGATATCCGACTTTTTTCTCAGTAGTAAATATTCTAATTAACATGTGCAACTACTTTGCAGCATTTTCCACTACCCATATAGTAATTTAGTATTATATAATTATGCTTTTTGGATAAATGTTGTAGCGTTATTTGTGTGAGTTTTACATTTTGGTACGGTTGAATTATTAATAAAAAAAAAATTGAATTTAGGAAAACCGCATGTTACACAAATGCATTATTACCACTTCACCACTACAAGGCCAAATGTTGTAGTTTCTCTGCAGCTTTAACCTGCAAAGGAAATTTTTGGATTATCCGAAATTTCGGATATTCCAAAACACTAGTCACAAATGACTATTTACGATAGGAGCAACAACTTGAAAAATCACCGGGTGTTCCAAAAATTTTAAGTCTATTGGCCAGTGCATTTTTCGAAAGATTTAAGTGTAATTTAAATTTCATTATCAGATTATCTGGTACAATAAGACACCTGAAATATTTAAAATGAGGCAAATTATAGTTGATTATATAGAAATATTTTTTCTCTAGATAATTATTTAATGTTCCCCTAAACATATACACCCTTTATAGTTTTACGATTGCTTCCAAAATACTCAGATGTGTCCAGCGTCCCTCCATCTCTCTTTAAAAAGAAGTTGACTGAAATAAAAGCTAGATTCCCCAAGTGCTACAGGGGTGTTTGGGAGGCAAGACAAAATAAAAAGTAAAGAAAAGTGTGGATTCCCCAGCTGTGGAAAGATGGGGATGGGTCAACTTACTGGACAACGTATTTCTGTCTTTATCGCTATGACCACTAAACGTTTTCGTCTCTGTATGCCCAATAGCAGAAAATGCGAGATGGGAGACTGGCGTTGCAGATTATTTTACAAAACTAGCAAGAAAAAAAAAGATCTTGGAGCCTGATTTGTTTGCAATTCACTTGTTTTTCGATTTATTTAAGTATTGGGAATGCTAGGTTGTCTTGATTATGGGTTGCATATTTAGAGATTCAGGGGTTATTGTGATCCAATATGAAAACCCCGGAAATTCAGGGATGGATCTAGGATCCCATAAAGTGGGTCATTTTGTCACAGCCCCGACCTTTAAGATGATGCAAAACTGATGTGAATTTGAGCTAATACTATTGCTAATTCACAACACTTCACATAACTAAACCCATTTTAATTTACATTTAACATGCAATGCATAATACAGCAGGAAAAATTTAAATCATACAGGGTGCGGGGAATTGAATTTCTCTCTAACCCACTTCAAATAAAGTGCAAAAAAATAAAGGCATCCTATCCTTTCATCTTTTCAGGGACCCATTTTTTTTGTAAATTTGTCATAATACACATTTAACAAAATTAAAAACAAAATAAAACAAAGCACTCTTACTTGTTAAAATTGTTACGTTCGATTTATTTAAATACTCTTAGTTGTATGTTAATTAAAAGAAATTTGAATAAAGTGCATTTATTTTTTGGAAAAAGCGTGTATAATTTTAATGGCATTCAACGTTTAATTAAGAAAGTAAAATCTTATTTGTCATTTTTTTTTCAATAAAAATTAAGTGTTGCAGTAATAAAAGCTACAGTTTTATTATTCAACTGTGGTGAAAGTTTAGTCTTGGCTATTTTGAAATGTTTAATTTTACGAAAAACAATATATGATTATTTTCTTAAAATATGAAATTTAAAAAAAAAAAAAAATTACGAGACAATATTAAATATTTTAGTTTTAGTATTTATTATATTTTATCAAATTTCTATGTTTATGAAAACAAAGAAATTTTTGACAAAATGATGCATAAGATGCGTGTATATTTAATGCAAACTTTAAAATAAAAAAAAAATTATGCTAAAGATTATTTTCAAATACCAAAATCACTGTGGCAGACTGGCAGAAAAGTTTCTGCTACTGGGTCTGTATGTAGAAGTAGAGATTAGACTTTTGTATTTTCTATGAACCCAGACAAAATGAAGAATTTTCTTTTATAAGGTCCAGCGAACAGGGTAGAGAGAAAATGAAAATCTTGAAGAACTAACGACGAAAAACTTTGTGCATATATTTCCATATATGTATTTTCCCCACGAGCAAAAATATTAGGGGTTCGAGGAACCCACAACAAAATTATTGAGGGTTCAAAAAGTGTCTCAAATTCGCAAAGTCGGCACCACTAATTGCTAATTACTATAATCATTACAGTTCACTATAGCAAGTAGAACAACAGCCATGATTGTTATATTTACAGGAAAACCCTTTTACTTTGACCTTTCAGTTGGTGGCAGACAGAGCAATCAAATTGGATTGCAATATTGATTGAAACCTGTCAAGTTCTTACAATATACATATGTAGAAAATTTTCCGAGATTTTCACAAGAATGTCTTTTGAAGAATAAGCCTACTAAAACTAATAGAAATGTTGAGTTCAGAGTTATTTTCTTCAAATGTGTATATAATGTTTTAAATTATAGGGAATATTGAAAAAAAAAAAAAAAACAGTGCAAAATTTTAACACAGTGAAATTCATATTATATAACAATATTCTATTGTGGGCCCAGACAAAAATGTTTGTCCATTTTCCAAGCTTCCTTTGTTGTTGCCACTTAGAATAGCAAGAAGTGCAAACTTAATAATCAGTTTCTAAATTTGGTAACATGCCAAATTATTTCCTTTTATATGGTATTTATCAAATGTATATAATTTCACTTTCCGTATCTGGCAACACACAGCGTATAATTATAATTTCACTTTTTATATTTGGCAACAGTATGTGTAATTTTTTCCCCGAATTTTAAAATCAAACCAATCTTTAATTTACCCATGACATGTACACAAATACCATGAAGGCTCCACCAAAAAGGCATACTAAATTTCTGTAATGTTGTATTTGAATTAATTTATTTTTTTGCATGTATACATAAACATTTAAAGTTTTTAATAAATATTATTTTAACTGGATGGAACTACTGCATTTCTTCAATATTTATATCTTCGCCAGTGGCCGGAAAAAACATTTATAGAGAAGGTTAAACCTGATACTGTCAATACCTATTGGAACTTTAAAAAATACCATCGTAGACAGATTTATTACCATAAACAGCATAATTATAGACAATATAACACTATACATAAATATATTAATACATAATAAATTGCATTTTATGGCACAAGGACAGCAAAGGTCATGGTATACCTGAGACCTACAGTTTTCCGAGGAATCTGAACCTCTTAAGGTCTAGGGAACCAAACCCTCAGACTATAGTGAGCAGGGTGGTTGTTTTTGGGGGAGGGCACAATTGGGAGTCAAAGCAAGATTTGTTTGTTTATGGTTTTGTGGCTCAAGGACTACAATGGTCATGCTGCGCCCGGACCTACTGTTTTCCGAGGAATCTGAACCTCTTAAGGCCTAGGGAACCAAACCCTGGACTACAGTGAGCAGTGCGATCTTTATGAAATCTCTGAGTAAGCATTCTTTACACTGTTGGGAGTCAAACCCGGATTAATGACGCACTCGGCAAAACACTTTACTACACTGTGCCACTGCAGGGTTCAAATCAAGATTGATAGTATGCTAGGTGAATGTGTTACCAGGGCTACATGATAAATTATTACACATTATAATATATGCATATATTAATATAAAAATTTTACGTATCTTCAATCGAATACATCACCAACAGCTCTCTCTTCATTCAACAGGCACTCAAACTTTACCAAGCTACTTATTAAACGAGAATTAATTTACCTACTTTTTATTTTTTAAGCCTAATGCAAGTGTTTGTTTTTTGCATTACAAATTTTGTCCATAGAACTTGTAGAATCATCATGACAGTCACTTTAATAATTAAATCATTGTTCACACACGAACATTAACAGGGCTTCACAAATCTGGTTGCCACTTGTTAGTTAGGCAAATACCATTCTTGCCTAGTAAGTACGGTTCACCGGAATGTGTCAAGTCCTAAGTATTTATAATGGCATATATAACTATTTCATTTCAATTCAGTTATACAAACTTTTTTTTTAACTTAAAAATCCATATTTACCTAACGGCACTTTCTACAAATCTGTCATCTAAGTCACCATCCGTCACATAATAAACATCGTAGACATAATCGACAATATCGTCTCGACTGCCATTCACTCGGAGAAGAGGAACGCCATTACAAGTAATGCTTGACTGACTAGGTTTTTTCTCCTCGTCGTGCTATATTAATATAAATATATTTATCAAAAATATGTCCAAACATCATTTCTACAAGCTACACTTGCAATTAATAAAGAAATATGTAGTTAAATATATGTGTTAAGAATAATTTACAGAATAAAATAAAAGAACAAGGTATATTGGCATAGGTGATTTAGTTTCATATTCAAAGTTTGCTCAGGTTCTCTTAGTGGAGGATCAAAGGATCTTTAAATCACACACACACATACATGCTCTCTGTCCAAAAAGGAATTAAAATTTTTGGACACATACAAAGCTATTGGTGACACCCGTTCTGTACTTTTTGTAATCGAAAACAACAAGCCTCATGAGTATTGTTGAAGCCATTTTGAATGTTTCTTTCATTATAAGTCGAGTTATGATGTCAAATAAGCTTGAAACTCAGGGATTTAATTAGTCGTTACTGGCCAGCAGGGCTATTGTTATTAGAGGCCACTTCATTTAAGTTATAGCCACTTTCTCGTGGCCACAAAACATTTAAATACTGCAACCTTAGAAGGGTTCGTTTGATCAACATTTTTTCTTAAGAATAATAAGTAGTTTGCGGATTTAGAATGTAACCTCCGTGCAGACTCAAAACGGACAGGATTGCATTGGGAAACAAAATGGCGAGTGTGGTGGCAACTGAAGTGGTACTTGTAATTGCTATTCCCCGATATTTAGTCACCCTGGGGCAAGTGGCGACCGTAAACTTTAACCTTTTGTGTCAAAAGTAACTTTTTTTAGTGCCTGGTCAGAAAATGAGCTGCAATTGACTTCTGTGTTAAAACGTGATTAAGGCTTTACTGGTACATATAAAACGCTTCGAAAAGCATACCGCGATGGATGTTTATCCTGCACTCAAGTTTATGAGTGGCTTAAATGGTTTCAAAGTGATAGTGAGACACTCAAGGATGGTGAAAAGCCAGGCCATCCAAAAAATCTAGTAAAGGTAACATTAAAAAAATGTGTGATTTCATCAAAGAAAACCCGAAATCATCTATGAGAGTAATTGAAGATAAACTGAAGATTATAAAATCAACTATGCACAACACTGAGTGTTTGAGCCTTTGTACATTGAATTCAAGTTTTTTTTTGCCTACAAATTGACCGACAACCGAAAAATACATTAAATTGAGCTCTGCAAAGACTTCATTAAATAAACCAAAGAAACTAAACTATATCAGGTTGTCCAACTTTTTTTTTTTGGGCAGCGGGCCAGTTAAAAAAATTTCACAGATCTAGTGGGCTAGCCATTTCTTTAAAAAAAATTAAAAAAATCAGCAGCAGCAAGTTTCCCTTCATAGTTTCTTTCAGTTATTTGTATGTTCATTTGCAATATGGAAAGATGCGTCACACATGCTTTCCGTGCAGTTTTCCTTTATTTCTGAAAAAAAAAAAAAATCTTTTTTTTTTTTTTATTCCAAACAGTTGTCAGCAGGATAGAATGTGATCAAAAAAGGCCGTATGTTGGACAACCCTGACCTATATGAACATAATTTGTAGTTACATAAAGTGATTCATATTCTTTTATAAGGAAGAGTCCACTGATTAGAAAATGTGCTTCCAAATACAGCATACTATGCAATACATAGGTGTTTAAAAAAAAAAACCTTCCATATATTGACTTTTTTTTAAATACGAAACCATTGGCTTTGATATATGGAGGCTTAACTGTACATTAATTAAAAGGAATATATTTTTTCTATTTTAATTACCTCTATGCTTTTTGACTCTTCGCTTTCCTCGATGATATCATACAGTTTAAACAGATCGCGAACTTCTGTTGACTTGAAATCTGTTTTCGTTGTGTCAGACTCTTTGGGTTCACCCTCTTTCGAGAGATCTTCAGCGAGAATTAAACGTCGATCAGCCAAGACTTTGTCTCTTTTAAATTTTCTATCCACTTTAAGCACGAGCTGTCGCATGCTAAAGGTAGAACTAGAAGATACGTCTTTGGGTGACTGGCGTTGCTGAATTCTTTCTATTCTTTTTGGTGTAAGAGCATTTCGGAGAAAATCGTTATTGACATTTGTCTACAACAAAAAAAAAACAAAAAAATTGTAAAGCAAACACATGTAAAATAAATATGTCAGTGAAATAGGGAAAGGAGCAATTTTAAAAGAAAAATGGGTGTTAGTACAGAACATGTCCCAGAGTGCTTTTTAGTGGGGAGTGTTTCCAACACGCATGGCAATAGTGACTTGCTGCTATGTTGTTTACGTCATGTTATAAGGTCCCACCTCCTCCCCTTCCCTCGATTTAGCGAACTTAAAAAAAAGGTATTATTAACCTTTGTTTCTTTGGTGGGAATATTGTTTTTATGGCACTTAGAAATGACGGAAATAATTTCACCTGTTTCACTACATCGTCATCCATGTTAGGCCTAGCACACAATCTCATTTTCTCCTTGCAAACCAGGCACTCGTACTCCCAAGGTTTTAAGCCTTCTTTCATAATCCACTCCACCATGCTTTTTTCCCCCCTTTTAATCGCAATTCAAAAAAAAAGTCAAACGTTCACACATAATTCCAATCGCTGCAACGAAAAAAATACAGCCCAAACAAGGATGAACCAGTATATGACGTCAGTCGTCACATCACAACCCCACATACAGCGACTTTTCTACTCTTTTCTAGAGGAAATAAGCAATATGGGACATGTTCTGTACTTCCACCAAACAATGAATTGTTTACTTTTATTTCATGAAGCAAGGACGGCTAAGACCATACTTTGCTAGGATCAATGTTTTTTTTTAAGGAATTTAAACCTCTTACGCTTAGGGAAACAAACCTCCAAACAAAAGATCCACAAGAAAAAAAAATGGCAAGCATTGAATACTTGGTGGAATAAAACTCTGGAAATTCAACTAGCCAACTAACTTATAAGTTCAACGTTAATGTGTTAATTTTGATATCCCAAACTATTATCAGTTCTTCCGTATTATAGCAAAGTCAGAAATATATCGCCACGATGGTTGGTAATTTTGGTGAAAATGTCACCAAAATTTTGCCAAGTATTCTTATATTAGCATTGCGTTGCATTTTTGCTGAGGCTATTTGAGGCTTTGGCTATTCTTTCCCAGACGCCCTTTTTTGGCACAAATTCTAGCGATAAATGTAGCAATTATGGTAACCCACTTCGCCAATTTCAAAACCTATGCCAAATCACGCCGAAGACTAGTTTTTACGTTTGTTTCTTTAATTTAACTCGCCAAGTCAACATACTCGGGAAGTATTCTTTCTTCCAGGACAATATGGGCGTGATTTCAGAACCTCATTGGTGCATCAGCTCAAAAATGACAATGCCTGCTTTGTGATTGGTTTCTAAAATGCTGCAATGTGCTATATTTTAATCTTTGAAAACCAATGGAAATGAGATACATTATATATATGTGTGTGTGTTTATACACGCACATAGGCGACTATTTCAAAACTTTCCAATGGTTTACATGACAAAAAATATACTAGTAACCAGAGTTGTAAAAAAACCCAAGGGAAACTACAAGCCCACCCTTTTTTCTATGAGCACCTCCCACATTATAATGAGTTTTTAGGTTGCAACGATCTGGGTTTCTAATTTCCGTAATCGCCAAGTAGGGTTGTACCACCCAGAGTTGGTGACAATTTGGCTTGTTTTGGTGGAAG
>QLNU02014802.1:49005912-49020305 GCA_006491805.2 Dysdera silvatica
GTGGATTTCAGCTAGGGGAGTGTTCAAGAATTACTTAAGCATCTTGTGAGGAGACAGTGGTATTTGTCTTATTTTCCTATGTTATCCAATGTTAATTTTGGTTACTGGGGGGGGGAGGTCAAAATGGCTAAAACATTACTTGGTAATATTTGAACGCTCTCTAGCGGAGAAAAAAAAGTGTTACTTTATCCAGAAGATAATTATCACAAGCAGCTAGCAGCAAGTAAATAGTTAGCTCTGCATAGTCCAATTCTTCAGAGAGAGAAAACAAGACAATTTATGGATAGATGAGTGATGCCTTGCACAACATTATATTTAAATCGAAACTCACATAAATGCAGTTTATTATGCGCCAGAACAATATTTTTTAGAATTGTTTCGATACGGAAACGTATCTTCTTTAGACATTCCTTGCCACCAAGTCAGAAATGACCAGTCTTTCAAAATGCGACAGTTATGTGCTGCCATCTATTGTGCAGAGATTGAAGCAAACAAATTTTTTGAGGGGTTGGAGAAGAGATGATTGTAGCTAGAGGGAAAACAATTAGTCTCACACGGATCATTGACTATGGCATTAGCATTATGAAAGATGTGATAGGCTTAAAAAAAATTAAGATCTGTGGGTGATTAAACTTTTTCAATTATTTTAGCATTGGCAAAACGGAATCGATCGTGCTTCCATGAACGTTTTGCAATGGCCGATTATAAAATTCTTGCTTTTGGATCTAAGTTCCGTGTTCTTTCAGTCTGAATTTAAGTGCTCTCTGTGTTTGACCCAATGTAAGAATAACCACACTCTCAATCAGTTTCATAAACACCACAGTTATCAAGAAGCTGGTCTTTTAGTTAGAAAAATCAAGTTTGTTAATAGGTGTGAATATGACCTGGAAATTAAATTTTTACAGAATACAAGAAATTCCGGGAGAACTATTAGGAATTATCAGGATAGATTCTTCAGAAGAAGTTTCACAGCATAACGTGGAAGAAAAATTGCAAATTCTGGAAAGTTTCATTACTGGCTGCTTATTGAAAGGAAGATAGCCACAGCTGGCTGTAGTTCTGCATAAATACATGAACTCCTTAGAGAATGCCTATTGAGAAGATAATTTGAGAGCTTGTCACGTAGGCTCTTACCATTCAGCTGCTGCAGCTCAATGGTAAAAGCAATTGAACGACTATCAAGAGGTTGTGGGTTGGCCGACACTAGCCATAGAAGGAAAAAAAAATCACTTTTCTTTGCGAGTAATTTATAAATTAATACTACCATATCATTGGCTATGATGGGGATTGTTGACTTTCATAAACATCATTGCTAGTCTCGCTTTTCGGACATTTGGCTTCTTTGACTTGTCGCTTTGATTTAAAAGCAGTACAAATGCTGAATTATTGCTTTCAAACTTATCTGCAGTGAAGCTTTATATTCGCTCACAAGGGGAGTTCGTTTATCACCTGTAGTTCAATAGCAAGAGCACTTGGCCAGTTACCATAAGGTAGTACATTCAGCTCACACCAGGTGTAGTAAAATCCTTCTTTCCCTTGCGAGTAATTTATTATCTAATATTTTACATTATCGATACAAATGACCCACCCTGTATACATACAGCAGGTTTATCGCAAAAGTCTCTACCTTGAAATTTACATATTTTCCTGTACATTTTTAACTTAATGTATATTTCCTCGTTAATCTTTAATAATTTTCTCCCAAAACTTCTGTATTTCGAATTAGAGACAGAAACATAAATTCAAATCTGAAGGCAGTTGAAAAATATCTCTTGCATAGCAACACTCACAATATCACATGGATGGTAGAAAAGGAATATAACAGATGCAAGTCAATCTTTCGAAAACCAACACAGGGATCACAACTCTAACTAGCCTTTTCAATATAGACTGGGAACTTCGGGTAATGGGGGTTGGACTGAATGACAAGCAAGTTAAAAACTTCAGAAAATTGTTTAGTCAAAGAAAGTCGTGTGTCAGAAACTATTAATAGACTATTTTTGCTAAGATATGTAAAAAATATTTTATTTATATCTATACTCAATATCACATATTAGTAAAATACCTTTAATCAAACCTACACAGGAACCTCTGTATTTAAAACCATCGTATTTCAAAAAAAAAATATATATATATTTTTAATTCCAAGACTATCAAATTTTTCGTTCCCTATTGATTTATCAAATTTTTCAATATTTTGATTTATCCAATTATATATTCGTTTGCCCCCCCCCCCCCCCAAAGATAAAACAGGACACTCCCCCCACTCCCTATAATGATGTATTTCACAGACATAATAAATGTGAACACTTTTATGACAAATCATTATTGAAACACTCACTGTGCAGCAAAATATGAAAAAGTTTTACACAAAATATAAATGGATATGAATGCCATATCTATATCAAGGTTGTCGAACCTTTTTGGGCAGCGGGCCAGTTAAAAAAATTTCACAGATCTAGTGGGCTAGCCATTTCTTTAAAAAAAATTAAAAAAATCAGCAGCAGCAAGTTTCCCTTCATAGTTTCTTTCAGTTATTTGTATGTTCATTTGCAATATGGAAAGATGCGTCACACATGCTTTCCGTGCAGTTTTCCTTTATTTCTGAAAAAAAAAAAAAATCTTTTTTTTTTTATTCCAAACAGTTGTCAGCAGGATAGAATGTGATCAAAAAAGGCCGTATGTTGGACAACCCTGACCTATATGAACATAATTTGTAGTTACATAAAGTGATTCATATTCTTTTATAAGGAAGAGTCCACTGATTAGAAAATGTGCTTCCAAATACAGCATACTATGCAATACATAGGTGTTTAAAAAAAAAAACCTTCCATATATTGACTTTTTTTTAAATACGAAACCATTGGCTTTGATATATGGAGGCTTAACTGTACATTAATTAAAAGGAATATATTTTTTCTATTTTAATTACCTCTATGCTTTTTGACTCTTCGCTTTCCTCGATGATATCATACAGTTTAAACAGATCGCGAACTTCTGTTGACTTGAAATCTGTTTTCGTTGTGTCAGACTCTTTGGGTTCACCCTCTTTCGAGAGATCTTCAGCGAGAATTAAACGTCGATCAGCCAAGACTTTGTCTCTTTTAAATTTTCTATCCACTTTAAGCACGAGCTGTCGCATGCTAAAGGTAGAACTAGAAGATACGTCTTTGGGTGACTGGCGTTGCTGAATTCTTTCTATTCTTTTTGGTGTAAGAGCATTTCGGAGAAAATCGTTATTGACATTTGTCTACAACAAAAAAAAAACAAAAAAATTGTAAAGCAAACACATGTAAAATAAATATGTCAGTGAAATAGGGAAAGGAGCAATTTTAAAAGAAAAATGGGTGTTAGTACAGAACATGTCCCATAGTGCTTTTTTGTGGGAAGTGTTTCCAACACGCATGGCAATAGTGACTTGCTGCTATGTTGTTTACGTCATGTTATAAGGTCCCACCTCCTCCCCTTCCCTCGATTTAGCGAACTTAAAAAAAAGGTATTATTAACCTTTATTCCTTTGGTGAAAATATTGTTTTTATGGCACTTAGAAATGATGGAAATAATTTCACCTCTTTTACTGCATCGTCATCTACATTAGGCCCAGCATACAATCTCATTTCCTCCTTGCAAACCAGGCACTCGTACTCCCAAGGTTTTAAGCCTTCTTTCATAATCCACTCCACCATGCTTTTTTCCCCCCTTTTAATCGCAATTCAAAAAAAAAGTCAAACGTTCACACATAATTCCAATCGCTGCAACGAAAAAAATACAGCCCAAACAAGGATGAACCAGTATATGACGTCAGTCGTCACATCACAACCCCACATACAGCGACTTTTCTACTCTTTTCTAGAGGAAATAAGCAATATGGGACATGTTCTGTACTTCCACCAAACAATGAATTGTTTACTTTTATTTCATGAAGCAAGGACGGCTAAGACCATACTTTGCTAGGATCAATGTTTTTTTTTAAGGAATTTAAACCTCTTACGCTTAGGGAAACAAACCTCCAAACAAAAGATCCACAAGAAAAAAAAAAAATGGCAAGCATTGAATACTTGGTGGAATAAAACTCTGGAAATTCAACTAGCCAACTAACTTATAAGTTCAACGTTAATGTGTTAATTTTGATATCCCAAACTATTATCAGTTCTTCCGTATTATCGCAACGTCCGAAATATATCGACGATAGTGAGTAATTTTGGTGAAAATGTCGCCAAAATTTTGCCAAGTATTCTTATATTAGCATGGTGTTGCATTTTTGCTGAGGCTATTTGAGGCTTTGGCTATTCTTTCCCAGACGCCCTTTTTTGGCACAAATTCTAGCGATAAATGTAGCAATTATGATGACCCACTTCGCCAATTTAAAAACCTATGCCAAATCAAGCCGAAGACCAGTTTTTATGTTAGTTTCGCTAATTTAACTCGCCAAGTCAATATACTCAGGAAGTGTTCTTTCTTCCAGGACAATATGGGCGTGATTTCAGAACCTCATTGGTGCATCAGCTCAAAAATGACAATGCCTGCTTTGTGATTGGTTTCTAAAATGCTGCAATGTGCTATATTTTAATCTTTGAAAACCAATGGAAATGAGATACATTATATATATGTGTGTGTGTTTATACACGCACATAGGCGACTATTTCAAAACTTTCCAATGGTTTACATGACAAAAAATATACTAGTAACCAGAGTTGTAAAAAAACCCAAGGGAAACTACAAGCCCACCCTTTTTTCTATGAGCACCTCCCACATTATAATGAGTTTTTAGGTTGCAACGATCTGGGTTTCTAATTTCCGTAATCGCCAAGTAGGGTTGTACCACCCAGAGTTGGTGACAATTTGGCTTGTTTTGGTGGAAGGGAATTTGCGGAAGCGTACCCGAGGCTTTTTATATATTTAAATATACTGCACATGAAGATGCTGATTCAGGCAGTGTACATCAAATGTAATCGAAATGGCACGAGTCACGAAGCGACGAGCAGGGAGGAGGTGGGGAGGGGGGCTTTACCTCCCAGTTCGGTCTCTGTGAGTCAGGTAAGTACTGATTTATTTACAAAAGTACTAGTTCATAATCAAAATATTATATTAACGGAGATACAAATACGGAGGTGTGCTATTGCCTGATATATAAAAGCTGCGATCTTGGCGAAATTTAGAAGTCGCCAAATGAATGAAGTCGGATGTCGCTATAGTATGGAAGTACTTTATTATCAGTTATCAAGCAAGAATGCATATTCATTACCAAACTTTTTATAATGTTTAGTGTTTTTGTTTGAGTGGTTTCTCAATCTATGCTTGTTAAATAAAACAATACTTGATTTCTGCGTTTTCTGGTCAGATTTATCACACACCTCATTCTCTACCCCACTACTTCTTCCTACACCTGCACACACATATATATATATCATCATCATCAACCATTTTCAGTCCACTGCAGGATGGAGGTATCTTATCACATGTATATGTAGTAGTAGTCATCCGTAGTTATATAGAAAAGTACTGTCCATTCGCATAGGCTTGGCATCTGATCCCATTAGCAGACGGGTTGTTTCATTGCAGTAGAGCGTCTTCTAGAATTCGTTTTTCGTGTGGGAAAAACGAGCTCTGGAAGACGTTTTACCCTCTACTGCAATGAAACAACCCGTCTGTTAACGAGATTGGATGCCAAGTCAGTGCAAACGAACTATATATAGTCCGTCACATACTGAAATTTTTTTATGCGTTTCTAAAACAGTCTGGCAACAGAGCAACTGACCTGCCTCCATGTTTACCGTATTTTTTGGGCCCTGTAATTTTTCCTGAATCAGTGAAGGCTAAAGGGGAAGGAGACTATATCTTCCCACTTTGGGCTACGCCCTCGCTGTCCATTTAGATCACATTAATGGTGCACTTCCTGAATCGGTAACTAACAAGTCAGTATTTTCCTGTAAAGTTCTTAATAGGCAAAGAAGTGTTCTGCATTCAAGCCCCCACCCCTTTAAGCAAAAGCAACGCTATTGCACCACAGCAAAACCCACGAAGGAAGTTGGTAACAAAGGAATGCCTTTAATCTGCACTCACGCAAAAAAAAAAAAAGAAAAAAAAGCAAGCAACAACAATTCAAATATTTCACCTATTCGAACTACCTTTGAACCTAAATTCTTCCTATCGTTGAGGTATACTGTACAACCTTTATTCCGCGTTTGTATGTGACCAACAGATGACATACGAATTCCCGCCAATTATTGCGTCATTGATTTCGGAAAACATTACACATAAAAATTTCCAAAGAAGGTCCAGGAGCGTTAGTTTGGTTTTTCATTGGTAAATTATGAAATAGAATATTAACACAGGACTAAATATTGTAAATCATATTACCCCGCTTGTATATGTCGTAGCTAATTTTAAAACCACTTCTTCGGGCCAGTAGTCTTCGTCCTCCTCTTCTATTTTAGACCTTTTTAACGCAATAACAAGAGCTTCGACAGGTTCTTCGTCGGCTTTTCGTTTAACCCTCACAACGTCTACCGAAGACATGTTTTATCTTTCAAAAACAAACTTTGTAAAAACTTAAACCATTTACAGCCACAAACACGTTTATTATCGCCTGTCACTTCGCTACATCCGAATGAACGAAACGCTACCGGCTGTGCAACCGCGAGACAGGCATACCAAGGCCAACTAGATTTACTACAGGCCTGCTCACGTGAGCCTAACGCTATAGAAAACCTGTCCCCAAATTTTCGCAGTGGCGATTCTCGCACGTAGTTTTTCTCCGACAGAGGGCGCCTGCTGCATAGGAAAACATTCCCAATCTAACACACTATAAATGCCAATTAATGTCCCAGTTTCTGATTACATACAGAAATATATTGCTTTTTGCTCAAAAAGTTATCGTATTTTATTTTCCAACGACGTTGATGTTACCGTGATATGACAAACTTTCGTAACAAATTTTAAACTAAAATTTAAATCTTACATACCTTTTTCTACTCTTTTATTTACACTGAAGACGGTTTATTGGATGAAATGATTTCTCAGGCATGATTAATAACTGATAATGAATTGATAGTTTACACTGAAAGCTAAATTGCAAAATGCATATAAAAGCAGACTTTATTTTAATGGTTAATAAAATAGAATTATATAGAATTTAAATCAACTAATTAATAATTTAATTATATTCTATTATAATTAATTATAAAATAAAGAATTAATTAGAAGGCTTGACACCTGTTTGGAAAGACTTTAATGGAATGTTAATGAAATTAACACATGAATTTACAATAAACTGATGATATAACTACACAATGTATAATACATAATTTCTAATAACTTTTGACACAAGTCAGATTTTTAATACACTGCATGATAAAAATAAAGTATCAGGTATTCATGAATAGCAATTCTTTCCAAAATAATTTTACTTGAAAATACAAACTACATAATAGAACAGCATGTCACCGAAAAACAAAATACAGAATAAACACTTACTGTGTCCCTAATACTGCAGATATAAATATGTTGGATGAACTTAAAACAATTAATGCACCTTAGCTTAGCTACTACAGAGTAAAATTATGAAGGAGGGAACAAATTACCTTTACGTGAGATGTGTAATCCATTTGATTTGTAATCCATTGTATTCGAAGGGTTTCTTCACTTGGAAATTCGTGAAAGGATACATTACTTTTTCCTGACCGCGAGTTACGAAAGGACATACAACAAGCCACTATCATTATTATCACAAATAAATATCATGTAAAAATTATAGAAAACCCAGAAACCCTTTTTAATCTTCGGTTAACTGCTGCAAACACATGAAAGCATATGGCATGTTTGTACCTGTGATTTGGCGTCCCCTATGAACAACCCCAGTAATTACTCCAAAAGAAAGTGGGGACACCCTTGAAATTCACGTGAGCGGGCCTGTAGTAATCTAGTTGGCCTTGGGCATACCGAAGGACAAGCCCCTACCGGGAGAAGTACTGCGAAAATGGGCAATTTTGCCCCTCCTTCTGCGCATGTGCGTGGACTACTATATGCAAGAGGAAAGCAATCGGGACGCGACATTTAAATTTCCATAACACTTTTAGCATTATGACCGATTTAAGCGATCTGATTGGCTGAGCAGGTGATGTCTGGCCGCAATTCCCCAAAAACCATAAAAACACACACACACAACTAGTGACTTTTTTTAAACACACACAAACATACACACACACACACAACTGAGTTGCATTTTTCCAGTAAAAGCCCGGGTATTTGCCAATCCTGTTTGCCCTGCATCCAAGTTACGTCAATATGCATCTATTATTCAATAACTCATTAAATGATTTGAATAGCTAGAAAATACATTACTTTTAAAAACGTTTGCTCAATTGCATTTCTTATATCGAAGCATCTGCAGGAAGCAGCAGGTCTTGACAACGACATCACGTTCTTTTCTAATTATTAACGGTTCTTTTGGCTCACTTACAACCCTAATTTCCCCAAAAAAACAAAACAAATTCTTTTTGACGGGAATTATTTTAATCTGGGAGGTGTGTGTGTGTGGGGGGGGGGAATTGTGCAAGGGTTTCATTGGGAAGGGTGGCCGCCGGAGGCGGCGCTGTAATCCCAGATTGAAATCTGGGAGTGAGTGAATGAGTAAATTATACGGCCACCCTTCCCATTACCCTTCTTGCATAATTCACTCACTCACTCCCAGATTTCAATCTGGGATTACAGCGCCGCCTCCGGCGGCCACCCTTCCCAATGAAACCCTTGCATAATTCCCCCCCCCCACACACACACACCTCCCAGATTAAAATAATTCCCGTCAAAAAGAATTTGTTTTGTTTTTTTGGCGAAATTAGGATTGTATGTGAGCCAAAAGAACCGTTGATAATTAGAAAAGAACGTGATGTCGTTGTCAAGACCTGCTGCTTCCTGCAGATGCTTCGATATAAGAAATGTAATTGAGCAAACGTCTTTAAAAGTAATCTATTTTCCAGCTATTGAAATCATTTAATGAGTTATTAAATAATAGATGCATATTGACGTAACTTGGATGCAGGGCAAACAGGATTGGCAAATACCCGGGTTTTTACTGGAAAATGCAACCCAGTTGTGTGTGTGTGTGCTCGTATGCGTGTGTGTGCTTAAAAAAAAGTCACCGGTTGTGTGTGTGTGCGTGTTTAAAAAAAGGCACCTGTTGTGTGTGTGTTTAAAAAAAGTCACCAATTGCGCTCGCGCGCGCGCGCGCGCGCGTGTGTGTGTGTGTTTAAAAAAGTCACCAAGTGTGTGTGTATGTGTTTTCATGGTTTTTGGGGAATTGCGGTCATCGTGAAAATTGTCGAATATGCATTTTCCTTAGATACAAAACAACTCAGAAATAATTTTGAATTATATACAGAAAAATCTTCACGACCACCTCTATTCTGCGACCATCTCTCTTAACGACTACCTTTTTTGGAAATGGATTTCCTTCCCCCCTCCATAGACCCAATTCTAAATTTAGCTCCATTCGGAGACCACCTCTCTGAGCGACTGCTTTTTCACGGAATCGACGATGGTCGACTTAGGGAGGGTTTACTGTATTTCGAAAATACTAATTTTCATTTTTAATCTAGGAATGCACTTCCAGGAATCAAGGGAGACGCAAAAACGTTGCTATTTTTGAATACGAGGTTACTACTCGACGCTCACGGTATGTTTTGTTTTTTTTCTGGTAAAAATCCAGAGACCTTCTACTTAAAAATTGAGGCAAAAGATGATTTTTCTATAAAAATATAAGCTAGCAGCACAATATTTCAAAAATATTGTTTTGTGTTAAAGATTTCTAACCATTTAGTACATTTTAAATTTAAATTAAAAAAATCAACTCATAGTAATATTAAAAATAAATTGGGCGTATTAGTGAAGATTGTCATCGTAAATTCACCCGCGATTAAAATCTGATTTACGTAAACAACGAGTGTGAATTCTGAAGTGGTTGATCTTTTAGTGCCTGTTACATTGGCGACCAAAATTACGTAGAAATGCTATAAGTGATGTCATTACTAGCCAATCAGATTGCTTAAATTGGTCCTAATGCTAAAAGTGTTTTGGAAATTCAAATCTCCCAATCGGGACAGACATAAATCCTTCGTTTCATTGGCTGTTCGTTTTTTCGTAACGTCTGCAGAAATAGAATAAACAGTACTTACAATTCCTGGTATGTATATCTACAAGCGATAAATACTTACTAATACACACTTCAATAATAATCATTAATCATATTAATTCACCAATAATCGCATTGATCATTCACCCCATAATAGACAAATACTCTCTTTCCCCCTTTTTTTTTATTTCTAAGTTTTATTTATTCTACAATAAGGATTATCTCTTTAAAATGATGATATTAATAATAGTTCAAAGAAATTTTTAGAAAAATTAATAGCAAGACATAAACGTCCTCGAAGATTTATCCAGAAGATACAATTTTCGCACGGAAATATTATTTAAACAACGATCCAATAACGTCCAATTACCTTTCAGCATTCTCGCGCTCAAGTGTATGTGTGTGTGTACATGCGCACACACACAGGATAAGTATTAAGGCCCGTGGCTAGTGGTTAAATCAAAGTTGTTCTTCTCAACTTCTTATGAGAAAAATGGCGTTGTTGAGAACAGGGTTTCCGCCATTGCAGTTTTATTTCATTTAATTCTACTGTCGTCTATTTAATTATACATGGCATGGGCGCCCATATGGGGGAAGAGGGGGCTCAAGCCCCCGCCCCCTTTAGCCGTTCAAAAATTTTATTTGCCCGAATCTGCTATGCATTTACTTTCAAAAGTTTTACAGTCACATTTTAAAATAAGGTACTTTTTAGCTCATTACTAATTGTCAAGCAGTATCAATTATTTTTGTAGCATTTTAGTATCTTGTACATTCACTAAAATTTTTGACAGTCTTGAGAAGAAAGTAATAATTTTTCTCAGTCCCCCACCCCCAGAAGTACTCATATGGGCGTCAATGATACATGATGAGATTACGGTTATGACTAGAGCTTGGATTATATGTACTAAGAACCAGCTATATATTCACTGTGAGCCTCAAAATATCTACTTAAAATGAATAAATATGTACTTAAAAAATTTTTAACGCTTGAAAATCTCATATCCCATATTTTACAACAAATAAATTTATTATTAACCGCCAAGTAGAAAAATTCGATATACATTAAATCATATGTTTTATATATGGCAAATTCTATGACTGTATAACAAAATGTGTCTCTCGTTGTTCTAAACAGTTAAGCTTTATCTTCTATCATGTAATAGCATTTTTATGGCCCAAAAGGAACCTTTTCAGAGCTACAAGAGGTATTGAACAGCACATACATTTTTGAGGGTTGTCTATTACGAATAGTTTATCGATGATAGAACGATGTCTATCACTGAAGGAAAATGGTGTGGAAATTTAGAATAAGTGTTTGTTTTAATTTGACTTTCAATCAATTGCCAGCCAAGCACAGTAAAACTCAGCTTTGGTTTTCCTAACATGGATGGTGGCTATAATTCAGCTACGACAACATTTTGGCGTCCTAGGACGTAATTATATTTACAAATCTCATTGCCTTTCCGCTAAGACAAGTAGTAAGCGAAAAATTTAACTTTAGTATTGTCGTCAAATTTTTCGGATGAGGAAATAATAAAATTCTTAAAATTACTAAAACCCTTAAAATATGCATTTATTCTGGAAATTCATGGTTTTTGTGCATTTATATTCAAAAACACTAAAAACAGCTAAAATATGTAATTTCGTATGCACATCTGCAATTGCATATTATGCAGGCTCTAGTTATGATAGTAGCATTTAATCATTCTGCACTCATTTTTGTAGTGGTGCACCTAGAATATTCCCAAGGAGGGGGAGCCCAGTAGTGCAAGGAAATTTTGATGGAAAAAAATGGCCAAAGACCATATCAGTTACGGTTGTTTTTTATGTTCATTTATCATTATTAAATTACTACTAATTTGACAGTGCAATATGCTTAAATGATTAAAAATGGTGGATTTTTTTGTACAATTTTACAATGGCCAGCTTTTGTTTTCCACAAAAGATCACTGTTTTAGTAATAGATTTAAAAGTAATCCTATTGTGCAAAACTTGCTTTTGCTTGCCCTCTGTCCACTACTTAAGGTGTGTCCCACCGAAATAAAGCCACCGTGATTATATGCCATAACTGGACACGAAACAAACCAATAAGAACGCAGCAAATATATTAAGAAAGTCTATATACAAATACATATTTACAAGGAGTAACTCACTCCCTGCCCCACCTGGGCAGGAAAAAAAATGAACGTGTAAAAAAAGAGGGGAAAAAGTGTCCCGCCGAAATAAAGCCACTACTGTTAATAGCCAATATATCCGCCATGATTATATATGACTTGGAAAACACGATGTGGCATACCATTTACCAATCCCTGGAGGACAGTGGCATCAATATTATCCCAGACTTCAATGATGGCAGCCTTCAATTCTGCCACAGACTGAAACTGTCTGCCATTGGCATATACAGCCCTACTGAGGTTACCCCCACACATTTTCTTGGGAAATAAGATCAAGGGAAAGGGCAGGCCATTCCATGACATGCACCCCATTATGCAAAAAACATTCACAAGAGGGTTTTGCAACGTGAATGGGGGCGTTGTCCTGCTGGAAAATCCAACTTGGGCCACCAATTCTCTCTGCAAATGGCAGTAACTGGATTTCTAGCATTTCTTGGTAATCGGTAGCCTTTATGCGGCCTAAGGGGAAAGCCAGGTTAAGTTTACCACCATAGCCGAAGCCTCCCCACACCATTAATGAGCCTCCACCTTATTATCTTTTGGAGAAGATTTCCTCTTCTTCCCTCATGTCACGCCAACAGAGTGTAAGGCCGTCTGGGCCATACAAATTAATTTTTTTCTCATCTGAGAATATAACACGATGCCACTGGTCTTTCCAGGTTTGATGATATTTGGCCCAATCTACTATCCTTTGCTTGTGAATAGCTTTCAACATGGGCTGCTGTTTCCTTTTTTTATATTGGAAGTTTTTTGTATATTTTACAATCCGTGACAGGGTTGATTTTGTCACAGGGATGTTATCCTCTTTGGCCAATTGTCTGAGAGAAATACCACCTTGTGAAAGACGATGCACAATATCTCTTTCCTGCCTGGAAGTCATTTTTCTGCCTGTACACCTCCTTTTTTGATACCTGTACGCATTGCCCTGATTCACAAAATTGTCTATTACGGTTTTAGATCGTTTGATTTGCTTAGATATTTGTCTGTGTGAAAGACTTTGTTCCTTAAAGCTGTTAGCTGGCCTTTCTCGAACTCTGATAGCTGGGTTCGTTTTCCCATTGCAATACTGCAGGAGAAATAGAAAATACAACCTTCTGAAGTCAACATTCGACTGGGATAGAACAGGTAAGTTATTTGACAACTTCCTGACGTCATAAACCTGTTTACCTGTAGCAGCTCGAATATTGAGAGTTACCCAAAACACTAATAGGGATGGTGGCTTTATTTCGGCGGGACACTTTTTCTGCTCTCTTTTTTACACATTCATTTTTTTTTCCTGCCCAAGTGGGGCAGGGAGTGAGTTACTCCTTGCAAATATGTATTTGTATATAGACTTTCTTAATATATTTGTTTCGTTCTTATTGGTTTGTTTCGTGTCCAGTTACGGCATACAATCACGGTGGCTTCATTTCGGTGGGACACACCTTAGAAGTGTAAAGGCTGGAAAAAAAAAAAAGATTTAAATCTAGGTTTTTTGGGAAGGGAATTTTCAAAATTCCCAAAACAATGGTTTTTTGAATATTATGGGAACTTTGAAATGTATAAAACGATTTTTGCGTTACTTATTACTTACTTTAAGAAATATTGAACTAATCTTGATAATTAATCGATGACAATTTTCTGTATTTAATGCCTTAAAGTGGTAATATTATTTAATTTGAATTTAGGAACATTTCTAATGGAATATAATTTTGTCACCTAATAATAATTTCTGTTGAAAGAGGAAAGGGTAAAAAATATAGGTAAGAAAAGGTTTATTGACATATTTCGGGTCTTTTTTAAGTGCTTGTTCCCTGGTGTTGTGTAAATAAACGTAAACACTGTTAAGGTAGTTTCTTCCCATCAAAGTTTCCAATGCGTCCAAAATTTCCAGTTTATTGCTGAAAATTCCAGGGTTTATTCCCGCGTTTCAATATTCGCAGATTTTTTACATCTCTACTTGATCTACAAAAGCCTTTTTTCCTTTTGTGAACATTAAAAATTCATCGGCTTTGTGAACTGAATCCTTATGATAGAGAAAAGTTCTAATGTTGACTGAACTTCTCCAAGGTCTTCTTCCAATTATTAAACTCTTTTGAAACAAGTAGATC
>QLNU02014802.1:49020405-49045207 GCA_006491805.2 Dysdera silvatica
TCACTCACTCCCAGATTTCAATCTGGGATTACAGCGCCGCCTCCGGCGGCCACCCTTCCCAATGAAACCCTTGCACAATTCCCCCCCCCCACACACACACACCTCCCAGATTAAAATAATTCCCGTCAAAAAGAATTTGTTTTGTTTTTTTGGGGAAATTAGGGTTGTATGTGAGTCAAAAGAACCATTAATAATTACAAAAGAAAGTGATGTCATTGTCAAAGCCTGAAGCTTCCTGCAGGTGCTCCAATATAAGAAATGTAGTTGAGCAAACGTCTTTAAAAGTAATGTATTTTCCAGCTATTCAAATTATTTAATGAGTTATTAAATAATGGATTCATATAGACTTAACTTGGATGCAGGGCAAACAGGGTTGGCAAATACCCGGGTTTTTACATGAAAATGCAACCCAGTTGTGTGTGTGTGTGCTCGTATGCGTGTGTGTGCTTAAAAAAAAGTCACCGGTTGTGTGTGTGTGCGTGTTTAAAAAAAGGCACCTGTTGTGTGTGTGTTTAAAAAAAGTCACCAATTGCGCTCGCGCGCGCGCGCGCGCGCGTGTGTGTGTGTGTTTAAAAAAGTCACCAAGTGTGTGTGTATGTGTTTTCATGGTTTTTGGGGAATTGCGGTCATCGTGAAAATTGCCGAATATGCATTTTCCATAAATACAAAACAACTCGGAAATAATTTTCAATTACATACAGAAAAAAAATCTTAACGACCACCTCAATTCTGCAACCACTTCCCTTAACGATCACCTTTTCTGAAAATGGATTTCCTTCCTCCTCCATACACCAGTGCTAAATTTAGCTCCATTCGGAGACCACTTCTCTGAGCGACCTCTTTTTCACGGAACCGACAATGGTCGCCTGAGGGAGGTTTTACTCTATTATAAAACTAGTAAGTTTCAATTACAATCAAGGAAAGCAATTCCAGGAATCAAGGGAGACGCAAAAACGTTGCTATTTTTGAATACGAGGTTACTACTCGACGCTCACGGTATGTTTTGTTTTTTTTCTGGTAAAAATCCAGAGACCATCTAGTTAAAAACTGAAGCAAAAGATGATTTTTCTATAAAAATATAAGCTAGCAGCACAATATTTCAAAAATTTTGTTTTGTTTTAAAGATTTCTAACCATTTATTACATTTTAAATTTAAATTAAAGAAAAAAATCAACTCATGGTAATATTAAAAATAAATTGGGAGTATTAGTGAAGATTGTCATCGTAAATTCACCCGTGATTAAAATCTGATTTACGTAAAGGACGATTACGAACTCTGAAGTGGTTGATCTTTTGGTGCCTGTTACATTGGCGGCCAAAATTGCGTAGCAAACCTATAAGTGATGTCATCGTTAGCCAATCAGATTGTTTAAATCGGTCCTAATGCTAAAAGTGTTATGGAAATTCAAATCTCCCAATCGGGACAGACATAAATCCTTCGTTTCATTGGCTGTTCGTTTTTTTCATAACTTCTGCAAAAATAGAATAAACAGTACTTACAATTCCTGGTATGTACATCCAAGCGATAACTACTTACTGATAAATACTTCAATAATAATCATTAATAATAATAATTCACCAATAATCCCATTGATTATGCACCCATAATAGACAAATATTTACTGCCCTTTTTTTATTTATTAGTTTATTTATTTTAAAATAAGGATCATTTCTTTAAAATGATGATATTAATAATAGTTCAAAGAAATTTTTAGAAAAATTAATAGCAAGACATAAACGTCCTCGAAGATTTATCCAGAAGATCCGATTTTCGCGCGGAAATATTTTTTAAACAACGATCCAATGACGTCCAATAACCTTTCAGCATTCTAGCGCTCAAGTGTATGTGTGTGTGTACATGCGCACACACACAGGATAAGTATTAAGGCCCGTGGCTAGTGGTTAAATCAAAGTGGTTCTTCTCAACTTTTTATAAGAAAAATGGCGTTTTATAAGAAAAATAAGGTTTTCGCCATTACAATTTTATTTCATTTAATTATAATTTCGCCTATTTAATTATATATGGCATGGGCGCCCATATGGGGGAAGAGGGGGCTCAAGCCCCCGCCCCCTTTAGCGGTTCAAAAATTTTATTTGCCCGATTCTGCTATTCATTTACTTTCATAAGTTTTACAAGCACATTTTAAACTAAGGTACATTTTTGCTCATTACTAATTCTCAAGCAGTATCAATTATTTTTGTAGCATTTTGGTATCTTGTACTACATTCACTAAAATTCTCGACAGCTTTGAGAATAAAGTAATAATTTTTCTCAGCTCTCTACCTCCAGAAGTACTCATATGGGCGCCTAAGATACATAGTTAAACTACAGTTATGACTAGAGCCCGGATTATATTCACTAAGAAACCAGCAAAATATGCACTCAGCCTCAAAATATCCACTTAAAATGAATAAATATGTACTTAAAAAATTTTTAACGCTTGAAAATCTTATATCCCGTATTTTAAAACAAATAGCTTTATTATTAACAGACGAGTAGAAAAATTTAATATACATTAAATCATATGTTTTATACATCGCAAATTCTATGATTATATATTACAATATGTCTCTCGTTGTTCTAAAAGGTTAAACTTTATCTTCTATTATGTAATAGCATTTTAATGGCCAAATGTGTCCTTTCCAGCGCTACAAAAAATATTGAAGAGCACATACATTTTTGCGGGTCGTCTATTACAGATAGTTTATCGATGATAGACCCATGTCTATCGCTGTGGGGAAATGATGTGGAATTTTAGAATAAGTGTTTGTTTTAATTTGACCTTCAATCAAATTTGAGTGACTGTATAGGAAGCTTGTAAGAATAAATGAACATGGATGTGCACAAATAATCAAGTAAAACAGGTAAGAAGGTAACTAGATGTAGCGGACAGTGCGCATGAAGAAACGGCAGACAACCTTCATCACTTGCACCATTGTATGAGGAGACCGATGAAAATCAAACAGGTCCTGTACAGTTGGAGGTGTGGTGAGACCCATGTCTTGAAGTTCCTGGAAGAGGTCGTTTCTTAGTAGTGGGTACGCATTGCAGTGTAATAGTAGGTGGGACACGGTGTCTATTTCTCCGGTTGTCCATTGTTGCCACAGAAGAGGTGGAGCTTTTCCAATGTGGTATAGATGTTTATTAGTGAGGAAGGTGCCTGCTCTGTAACGATGAAAGCGTGTGCAGATGTGTCGTGGGGCTTTCTTGTATAGGAAGGCAGGCATGTCTTTGACTGAGTAAAGTGTTCGGCGATGCCCCGCAATGCTTTGTGTTAGTGTTTCTACAACTTCTCCTTGCGGTGCTCCTCTTCGTAACACAACTTTCGAAGAAAGGGTATTGCCGAGTTCAACTTGGGTTTGACGATCTGTGAGGAAATATTTAATGAAAGCATACATGCTTCCATCTGTGCCCATATAAGCTAATCTTTCTAGGATGGCTGCGTGTGAAGCCGAATCGAAGGCTGCCTCCAGATCTACAAACAAGATGGCTGAGTGAAGACTGAGATTTTCGTTACTGTGAAGTGAAGAAGTCAGATTGATTAGGTTCCAGTCTGTGCTTCTGTTCCTCAGATAGCTTGTCAGTCAATCAGGTAGTATTTTGTTTGTGTTCAAAAAACGTTGCAAGCTATCACTTATCATACGCTCTAGAATTTTCAGTAAACAAGAGGTGAGATAGATTGGGCAATAGGAAGAGACGATATTGGCAGGTTTGAAAGGTTTAATGATTAGTATGATGTAGGAACTTTTCCATTCGTTAGAAAAAACATATTCATTCCGTATGTTATTGTAAAACGAAAGAAGCGTTGGAAGAAAAGCAGGTGGAAGAGAAGTGAAGGCACTGTTTGGTATTCCATCCGGACCCGTTGCGCTATTTCTATTACTTCTTTGAATGGAGGATTGAAGTTCTGCCATGGTGAAGTTTGAGTTAATTTCGAGATAAGAAGACGAGTACTTAGAAAGGGATAGTTAAGGAGAGCTAAGTGAATGTGGTGTGTATGTGGAGTCTGAGCATCTATTGTAGTGTTGTAGAAACAGTGAGCCTTCACTTGGGTGAAGCCTTCACCCAAGTGAAGCTTTGTGAGCTTTCACACAAAGTGTGAAAGCACTTTTTTGTGAACCTTCCTCACACACTAGAGTGAACCAGGGACATTTTGGTATGGGGGGTGTTGACATTCCCTTTATCTTCCTCCAAGCCTTACCATCTGGAGTGGGCTTATTTATTTGATCGCAAAATTCTCTGCAGGAATTCCTTCTGCTTGTCTTAATGAAACACTTGAGCTGAGCAGATACTTTTCTCAGCTCGATGGCATCTCTGATTGATCCATGTCGTACTATTTTGCTCCTGAGTTGACGTTAGTGAGCTAGGAGTTTATTTAGAGTTGCAGTATTTCGAAAGCAGCTTGAAGCTGCTAGGCGAGTGCGAGTTGCAGTTTTGAGAGACCGTACGAATAAATTGTTTAACGAAGAGTAGTTCTTTGGATCGAGCTGGTTTTTTTTTCTTTTGAGAATTCACCAGCGAATATTTTCCAGTTTGTGTATCTGCGAATGCTTGGAGTAGAGGTAGGAAAGATGCCACAGATTGATATAATGAGATGGTCACTGCCCAAACAGTCAGGACTTACACTCTATGTTGATGTGGCAGCTAGCTGTTGAGAAGCAAAAGTTAAGTCGAGTGCTGAGCTGTATCCAGGACGAAAGTAAGGGGAGATCCATCATTTAATAGCACTAGATTAGAATCACGGAAGAATTGAAAGATATTGCTACCTCTTCTGTCCACCCGCACATCTCCCCAGATGGAGTGATGTGCATTAAAGTCCCCGGTGATGATAATTGGGAGATTCGAGTTAGAAGAGTAGAAAAGGTTTGTCAGCTCGGTAGATGTAAATTTAGAATTCGATTGTACATAGATTGTGTATACCAGGCAGGTTTTTTTACCTCCGATGCGTGCTGCCACATCTAAAATACTCTCTGGTGGAGTGGGAGTAGTAAGCAAAATATGCTGAAGACTTCGATGAATGAATAGTGATGCCTTACTGAAGCCATTTATTGGTATTGAGTGAAGGGCAACATAAGGCTTGAGTTGGAAGTTTGTCGTCACATTAGATTCAGTGATGGCCAAGATAGGGGCACAAGCATTTTGAGCATATTGTAGGAGAAGTTTGGCTTTGTTCGTTAGAGATCTACAGTTCCAAGCTAATATGCTTGGAGCGCTGTTTTTAACGAAGAATGTAGACCAAAGGCGAAAAGGTAAAGAGATGCGAGAGCTTAGAAAAGATTATTGGCATATAAGCATATTGTAGGAGGAGTTTGGCTTTGTTTGTTAGAGATCTATAGTTCCAAGCTAATATTCTTGGAGCGTTGTTTTTAATGAACAATGTAGACAAAAGGCGAAAAGGTACAAGAGATGCGAGAGTTTAGAAAAAGATGATTAGTCTGTCTCGCTCAGCATGCCTCGCATTTACTCAGCCGCCAGCTTTTGCGACCAAATGAAGAGGTACAGTAGTCATCATCAATATCATCACTGTTGGATAAAAAACTTCTGGGCCCATCACTGAATCAGTTACAAGTTATCCAGTTGGTAGAGTCAATAACTAATTAAAAATATTGTTACATGGCTATGTTTTATAAAAGTATCGATCCATTAAAAGTTTAAATAAATAGTAAAAATGGGTGCTATATTGCATTTAATTACTTGTAGCAAGAAATTAAACGTTTTCAATTTGATGAGATGGATATACATGTTTTAAGAACTTATAGTATTTGTTATTCTCGGGGTGGGGAAGCTCCCTGTGACTTCTCCTAGGATCCGCCCTACTCCCTAGCCATAGATAGAGAGGGAGAGATAATAAATAAATTTCTGTTCTGTAACATTTGCAGTTTTTTAGGTTGAATAAAATTTATTACAAATAAATTTGACACCAACGTATTAGTAGCTCAATCTAGAGCTATTTTTGTTTAGGAGAAAAAGAGACGCCGTCCTCATCCCAGATTCGAACCAGGGTCCCCGCGTTGAGCCCGCGGTGTCTTGACCTACTAGACGAATGAGGACAAGAACAAACGCATTTTTCTCCGTATATTAAGTTGTAAGATATTATTACCCTTCACAGGGATAACACAATTGCCAAATAATGGTCAACACACAAAGAGAATAAAACTCTGTAAATCATAAAAATCATAACAATAAAAAAAAATCCTAAAAACTGTATTTTGGAAACAGTTTGGCTCCCATTTTTGGAAAACGAAACCTATAGTGTCCCATGGGAGAAAAAATAAAAGATTAAACAAAATGAATAGAGTTTAAATTCTCAGAAATGAACACAATGAATAAAATTTAGAAACAACATTGATCATGGCAAAAATGCTTCACTTTATAATTGTTTTTTGATTTTGAATAACCATTCGTGAAATACACTATTAATTTTCCTTTCCATTTACAATCCGAGAAGCGGGGTCATCAGTACCTTGCCATAACTATTTTTTTTTTCTCACGTTTATGGTGTATGTAAATATTGACAACAGTTTATGAAAGCATGGCTTTTTTAACGAAAAATACAAGCCGGGGGATTCTCTGTCTTCAAAAATTTAAATGCACAAATTTCGAAAAAAATAAGTTTTCTTTTCAATTTGCCAAAGTAAGTTATTCTGTTCATTTGAAATCTTTTAACCGGCAATGTGCATTTAGTGATTAAAACGCAGGAAAACGTGTAAAATTACAAAATGATGATATTGACTCCCATTGAGCTTGTTTATGTGTGTGTAAATGTATTGTGGTTTAAAGGTCACACTTAACCTTCTGTCCTGTCTTAGATACAGGCGTAGCCAGGGGGCGGTTTTGGGGGTTGTAACCCCCCATCGCAATGAAATTTTGTATATTTAACATAGGAATATATGAGTTGTAGCTCTGTAACCCCTCCCATTGAGCCTATAATCCCTTATGAATTTTCGGTACTTCTTTATTATAGCGCCCAAGATTCAATCGCCAAGCGACCGCGATAAATCACCAAAATAGTAGCAAAGTGGGCTATACTACACATGTGTCTCCCGTGTGATTTGTCACCAAGGTGTGGCAATCCTGCCGCGGCAACCTCCTTCCCGGATTACGTCTTCACGCGCTCTCTTCCTGGCCGCCATGTTTTTTTAAGGAGTAATTACCTGTTATACTGTTTACTGCTTATTATACTCTTTTCAGATTTTTTTAACCAAAAAAACTGCTGTCTTTAAGCATTGATTTTTTATGGCTTTTGGAATCATTTCCGGTGGTAGTACAGATACCGTCCCACCAGTTCCCTAGAAATGAGAAGGAAAATCGCTGTAATCGGAGTTTTGACATCAGCGATTTTAATATGTGATGTGTGATGTCACACAGGGTAGGGCATCATACGGTGTTTCTCTGTGGCGGTGGTAAGACGTTTTGAAGCTGATTTGTCGTTCGTTTGAGCGTCATGGAAGTGTTGCAGCGATTGGAAAGATGTCGGAACATTTCAATATGGATTTTTTTGTTCAATTGCGGTTGAAAGGGAAGAGGAATGTTGTTGGATTGGTTTGTGGGAGAAGATTTGTTTGGTTCAGAGTTGAAAAGGTTGGTTTGTTTGGTTCAAAGTTGCGAAGCTCGGTTTGCAAGGTGCGCTTGTACACTAGGCCTAACGTGGATAACTGTGTAGTTGAAGGGGTGAAGTTATCTGACGGATAAAAGTTAGTATGCCGTTTTTATTTTGTTCGCTGCACCGAGAAAAAAAGGAGGAGGGGAATGGATGGAGGAAAAGAGAGGAAAGCCAACAGCGGGAAAGGTTAAGAGGCGAAGGGGGTGGAGGCTGGGAGTACAGAAAGGGATTAGAAGGGTAAGGGGGAGTAGGAAAAGACTGCCAAGAAAACAGGGATTGGGAGGTGGAGAGGGGAAGGGGGAGGAGAAAGAACATGAAGAGGTTAGAGGGGAGGGGTGAAGAAAAGAGAGAGGTTGGAAGGGGAGAGGGTAGGGGTGAAGGTTGGAAGTAGGATGGAGGAAGGAAAGGGGCGGAGCCTGTATTGAGACGTAAGCAACATGGCGGCAAGCCAAGACAAAGTTGCCAAGTGTATTGGAAACACTTCCCACTAAAAACGAAATGGAACAGTATCTGTACTAGCGCCTCATTTCCTCCACTTCCTCTTTGTGACACCGCCTCCACATATACTCTGCGGAGTATGAGTCAAACAGCTTTTCAGCACCAACATTGTGATGCTCCACGTTCCCCCCACACATCCTCTCCCTTCTTCCTCCTCCCTATATCTTCTCCGAAGTATGAGTACAGATAATCAACGCCGATTTGCGAAGTACGAGTCCAACAGCTTTTCATCGTCGACATTGCGATACTCCACATTCCCCTCATCTCCCTCCTCCACTTTTTCCCCTCCATACCTCTTCTCCCCCATACCTCTAACCTCTTCTCCCTCATACCTCTTCTCCCTCATACCTCTAACCTCTTCACCCCATATCTCTAACCTCTTCACTCCATATCTCTAACCTCTTCTCTCATACCTCCTCAAACGTCTTCCTCCTATATCCGCTCTCCATCCCAAACATACCATCAATTCCAATCTGTTACAAAAATAAATACATTTAAACGGTGGTCGCTCATCCTATATCTACAACTCATAAACCATCACCGGCATGAACGGATGCTACGACACTACAATACAACTACCATGTACATGTGCTCATTTTTAACGCTTCCTAAAACTTTCCCTCTGTTTTAAGAGTATAGCATCAGTTTTGGAGACGAGTTGGCGACAAAACAGGGGATTCATCTGTAGTGTCACTACAAAATGTATGTGAATATTATTGTTATGGTAATAATTAGCTCTCTCACTGGTATAATAACTAATTAAGTATTTTGGTAAAACTACAGATGTATCCCCTGTTTTGTTGCCAAAACTGATGCTATGCTCTTAAAACAGAGGGAAAGTTTTGTGGAGCATTGAAAATATGTACATGCATGTGCAGTTGTATTGTTGTGTCGCAGCGTCCGTTGGTGGTTCATGGGTTGTAGTGATAGGATGAGCAAACATTTAAATGTTTTTATTTTTGTAACCGATTGGAATTTGTGGGACAGTATCTGTACTACCATCCACTTCTCACTAAAAATCACTAGGGGGACATGTTATGCACTATAGTCTCTATGCCTATGGTCCCAGATGATGGATCCATAGTGCAGTAGTAGAATGTAAAATGTACAAGGTACAAAAGTACTTCTTTAATTCTTTGCTTATTACTTTATAACATTTATCTTTTTAGGTATCATCAAGTGCTGTTTTCCACCCGGCATTATCAAACAATTATTCAACAGTATCACGGCAGAAGAGGTTATTATTTACTGTGAATTCAAATAACCAAACTTACCCATTTTCACTGTTAAATGCAACGTCACTGCATTTTATGTCCACAAATAGCCATGAGGAAAATTTTAAGGTAAGAACATTATTTGCAATTCTTAGTTTTCTCCTTATATTCTTTCTTTTGGTTTTACGGCTCAAAGACTACAGTGGTCATGCTGCGCCGGAACCTACTGTTTTTCGAGGAATCCAAACCTCTTAAGGCCTAGTGAACCAAACCCCGGACTACAGTGAGCAGTGCGATCTTTATGAGATCTCTGAGTAAGCGTTCTTTGCACAGCTGGGAGTCAAATCCGGATTAGCGGCGCACTAGGAGAACGCGTTACCACACTGTGCCACCGCAGGGCTCTCCTTATATTGGTACATTTGATTATATAGTAAAACCTGCGTAAGGCAGCCACCCTAGGTTCCGTAGAAAAATGGTTCCTCGGAGAAATGGTTTCTTAATGGGGGTTTATGATTGGGGAGAGGGGAATAAACATGGAAGTAAATAGTAAACAATTGAAATTTCGTATGCTGCTCGATGCAGAAATTTCATAGTCATGAAATATATAAAAAATACGTTTATACATACCTCACAAAGTGTATAAAAATTGGGTTGAATAAATAATTATTATTATTGTCCCACCCAGAAGCGAGCATTTATACAAACATGCAAATTGCTGGGTGGGTGTATTCTCCAAAGATATAAAGACTGCAAGAAGCAATATGGATGGTGATGTGTTTTTGCAAGTGAAAGTTCTACGGATGTTTTAGATTTGTCATGTGTGCTTGGAAATTGTTTGGTCGCATATTGTATAGTCAAAGTTCCATGACCAAGGTGCAGATAATCCTTGCATAATAATTGGATTAATAATCCGTGCAGATAACATCATAATCCTTGGTGCAGACAAAGCAGTAAAGCTTGTCAAGGTTCACAAATCTCCGCAGAGTGTTATCAGTGACATTGATAAGGAATTCCTTACATTTTGTAACGCTTTATAATCATAAAATTTAATAGATTTTTAATTTCAATGAATCTATATTTTTCTTATCAATGTAGTTTTCTGTTAATATAAAAATAAGTATAATAATCTGTTAATAAAAAATAATAACTGGTTATTTTCATGTATCTATACTAAATGTAAAATTTCAATAAAATAGGGGTGTACAGCATTCAACACTAGGGTTATACCAGTTTTGCTTGACTCGAAAATTCTAAGTGGGTTAAAAAAGACAAAAACAAAAACCACACTTAAAAACTCACTTCCCCAATATTGAGTAAGTGGATTTCTAATCACAATGTTGAATTCTGTATGTTCCTATTTCATTGATATGTTACATTGCTACTATAGATATGTGTATAAAATTAGCCGTTCATTGTTGACCTTATTTTCATATTAATAAAAACATATAGTCATTAATATTAAAAACATTGTAGAACCTTAAGATTATAAAACTCACTCTACAAAATAAGGAATTCGTTTATTGATATCCACATTATTGCTCTGCAAAAATTCATAAATCTTGACATACCTCCCCTAAAAAAAAAAAAGCTTTACCTTACATTAGCGTTTTTCATTGCTTTACCTTGCCAGATATTGCAGTATCTTCAAATAAGGTCTAAACTTATTCCACTTAATAAACATCATCCAACGACATCTAAATATATGCACTTGTTCCCTCATGTAAACATCATTACATATTGGAACACTCACATTACTGAAGATAGTAGTAACTCTGAAATAATGCATCCTTTTAGGGTTGAATAAAACCCAGATTTTTTTTTTTTAATTCAGCCCAGGTAGGCTTTTTTAGGTTTAATTGGATATTTTAAGGAATTATTGTTGTTATTATTAAAAAGGTACTTGGGTTATTTTCAGATCTTTGCACAAATAAATGAAAAATAATATAGCTTTTCCTATAAACTTCCAAGCCTCTGAGTTATTTAGAAAACAGCAAAGAAGAATTTTGAAGCTTTTAAAATTTAAATCTGGAGTTGCCAATATGTTCTTGCTATGGCATCTCATGAGTAACTGAGAGTTATTTACAATGGGTGTTGGGACAGAGGTGGGAGAAATCTTTCAGGTTGGAAGGCCTCATAATCATAACATGATAAGGTCACATTTACGGAACTGCACTTAGATGCATTTTACATTATGTTTTAAAAATGTAACTATATATATACATATACTAACTCCAAAAGAGAAAAATTGTTAAATTAGATACAATTGAATTTAAGACCAATAAATGCATATACTGAAGTTTCACTTTGTCCTTTCTTTAGAGTGAGCTGAAACAAGAACTAACAAAGAAACCCTCCCCTCTCCACCCGGAGCTCACATGTCAAATCTAGCGAACTTAATTCAGCTCAATGCACCCACCATAATAGCCTTAATGTGTGAAAATTAGCAGCTATGCCCTCCCACTAGAAATCGAGAAATTAAATGTTAAAAAGTAGTTAAAATAGCGCCAATTGCAACCCTTTTGGCAATATGTGGTGAGATAGCTAGTTGGTTGAAAAAGGTGAAAAGCGAATCAACGGGAGATACACTTTTGAGGGGAGGGTGGATCGACGGAATTCTATGGACCAAGATTGCAATTAAAAAAAACAAACGAAGAATCCACCACTTTTTAATTCCAGGCTCTAGACACTTGGCAATATATAAATCTGGGATTTTACCCCCCCCCAATATGACGAAAAATTACAGAGAGGATGGACGCTATTCCAGTGAAAATGAATCTACAGAATTCAACAATACATTGCAATTTACAAAAACACACACAAAAAAATCCAAAACCACCGTCTTTTGAAATTTTGCCCTCCTGAAATATAAATTATATGAAATATAAATTAATAATGAAATATAAATTATATGAAATATGAAATATAAATATATATATAGAGATCTCATAAAAGATCGCACTGCTCACTGTAGTCCAGGGTTTGGTTCCCTAGGCCATAAGAGGTTCGGATTCCTCGGAAAACAGTAGGTCCCGGCGCAGCATGACCATTGTAGTCTTTGAGCCGTAAAACCGCAAGCAACCACAATCCTGAAATATAGTACCTTGGGCATTTGCTCAACATGCTTATTTATAAATTCATGTTCAATCGCACATGATCACAATTTAAAACACACATATGTGGACATGTCGTCAAAGAAACTTTACTACCAATTTTGTTTTGCTTAGCCTTAGTGATCGAAAATCAATAGCAAACTTAAAAATTGAAAATGAGCGTGAAGCCAAAGAAGAATCGCTAAACTAAACTATCTCTAAATAACTTCCTTATAATCAGAAAAGGCTACATTGAGACACTAGTGGAGGAAATTGAGTTGTCATAGTTGGCCACAGCTCACTAAATTGCAGACTATGGGTTTTCTCTCTAACGAGAGTTACAATGATTCTGATCTTGCAATGTGCATTAGTGGGATTGGCAGAGGGAAAAATTGAGGGATTAAGCTATAGAATTTGTGTCGCATATATATAATAAAAATTGAAAAAGTTAGAAGCTATAAATGATGACTGGGTCTAAAATTGCGGTCATCAAAACAAAATTTATAGATGTAAAATATGACTGACGATTTCTAATTTCAAACCCTCTTACAGTTGGCAAAAAACACAGCACTGCGTTTTTTTTTCCCAACCGTAATCCAAGGTTTGCTTTGCTTGGCTGCAGAGGTTTAAGTTCTTTGGAAAACTATAATTCCCAGTATAATATAACTTTTGCTGTCTCTGTGCTGTAAAAATATAAATTTTATTATATAGCAAATATTATTTCAGAAAATATATCTGAAACAGCATTTATTTTCAGTAAAGCCTTTGTTAGCGACTCTTGAAATTGCAACTTGTGATAATTAGAACATTGAGTTTTTAAGAGGGCCAGTCTACAAACAATGAAGAAATTTTAACTCTGTTATTAATAGTTATTCCAAGCTTTTACTATTGCTTTTTTGTCGTTTATGGGCTGCATGTATAATTGTTTTCTTCTCTCCCCATTCGAAGACCTCATCTGTGGTTTCAGAAACACCCTTAGATGTTTCATCTTCAGAAACGATTCAGCCCACCGATCAAGTTCTTTTTACGAATTCTACAATTCCAGATTCAAGTAGAGAAATCTTTGATTCAGCTGCATCAAGCTTGTCTTCGGAACTTTCGTCAGTGATTGACATTGCGGAACCTACATTATCAAGTCTGGGTTTGGCTTGCTGGTATACCCCTGTTGGACTTGTGCAGAATTTGCTGGAATTTATACACATCAGTGGTAATTTGCCATGGTGGATTTGCATCATTGGAGGTATTTGTGATGTTTCTCCTTTTCGTTTTCTTTTTTCCATCTATTTAGAATTAAGAATCATCTATCTTGAAAATGTACTAAAACTATATTACATCCACTAACTGTCCAGTATGAATTTGATTCAGTAATATGAGCACAACCGATCCATTTTCAGCTACTGCAACAGCACGTCTTTTAATGTTCCCACTATTTGTCAAGACACAGAAAAATACTGCTAGATTCGCCAACCACATGCCAAAACTGCAGTTCCTTCAAGCCAAATTTGGTGAGGCTAGAAGGACTGGGAATTCATTCGAAGGTAATTTTTGTTTGCCACTTTTAATTAAATTTTAGTAAAAATAAAACACTCACCATAACACCATTCCTTTTTTGTTTTAGCATCGAAAGCAGCAACTGAGATCATGTCTTTTATGAAGAAACATCAAATTAATCCTTTGAAAAATGCTTTGTGGCCTTTGGCTCAAGTAAGAATTTGCATTTTCCTTTAGTCAGTTTTTCCATTCTTCGTTAAAATCAAAATGGGCAACATCATTCATTTTAGTGAGTGCATTCCTTTATTCTTAGTCTTTTAAAAGAATGCTTTTTCTTGGAAGCCATATTGTGGCACAGAAGTAACATGTTCGTCCACTTAGTGAAAATTTCTAATAAACTCTTTAAAATCAAGATTTAAGAATAATAAAAATAAGTAGAATAGTTTTTTATTTCGCTTTTTTTGTAGTAACTCTTTAAAATCAAGATTTAGTAGTTAATTCTAAAAATTTAGACTCCTTTAAGAATGTTTAAATGAACATGTGGACTTTTTTAATATTTAAAAGGATTTGCTCTCATTTTCTTTAATAGATATCTATGTTTTAATGTTTAACGTATTTATTTTATTATTTTGTTTTTTGGAACTGTCCTTGTTGGGTCCTAAAACCAGTTGAAATCCTAGATTTTGTATGTATGTATTTGTAATTTTACTGTTTTCTGTAAATCTAATTTTATATTGAAATAAAGAAAACGTTGGCCATACCCCATCCTTGTTCAAAATGAAATAACAGCTTTTATTGTACCTGGAAGAATTTTGAAGTTAATTTTGCTAGATTCTGTAAATTAACATTGCGTTCTGAACTTAACCGGCCTTTTGGTAAGGTAATTAAATTAGAAAGAAAAAAACGTTTTCAATCAAGTCCATGTCAAAACTCTCTCTCTTTTTTTTTTTTTTTTTTAAATTCTAGTTTCTTTTTATCTCCTTTCTTGTAATTTTAGTCTCTAAAATAGCTATTTTTTGCTTCTAAACCTGCTCGCATCCCTGAATGGTGAATGATGCAAGGTGGAAATAATGTCACTTTCAGCATTTTTTGGAAAAAGATATTAATACATTTAAGCAAAGCCAACTGCACTTCTTTTCATTTTTCCTCATTTATTATCACTTGCTATTTTTTTTCCTTGTGGCAAATGAATAAAATAAAAACCATTTCTATTACAGGCGCCCATCTTCATTTCGTTTTTTCTCGCCTTACGAAGCATGGCCAAGCTTCCTGTTGAGTCGATGAAAATTGGTGGTATTTCGTGGATTGCTGATTTGACCATTCCAGATCCTTATTATGTGATGCCCTTGGTGGCTTGCTCTACACTCTACATAATTTTAAAGGTTAATTGTATTTCAGTGCTTACAATCATGGGCAATTTTATAATATGACATAATATAATTATATATATATATATATATATTATAAACAATGCATAAGTTTAAAGAGAGCCCAGAATGAAATCGAGCAGATTTTTAGCTCGCATTTTTTTGAAAAATTACTTTTTGATTTCAATGAAAACATGTCCATTATTCTCCATTAAAAAAAAAAAAAAAGCAGCAGCAGCAAAATGACGTTTTTGACTTACCTTGAATTTCTTAATATATGTACCCTTTTCTCAAAAAGTATGTGCTTCATTTTGATAAAACATGGTAGAACATATTTTAATGTGTATGATGTAAATATTTGGAATTTTTTTTTTCTTTCGAAACAATGCTTCTTACCATATTTGAAAAAATTTTAGTGTTGTCAAAAATAGTCAAAATTTTTTCAAGACGCCTAAATTGATAATTTTATTTTTTGATACAGAATATGTTTATAATTTCATAACCATACTTGGGCTGGTCACTGTTACAAAACATGAAAGTTTTCAAATCGAAATAATTTCTAGAAAACATGTATGATGACACTGCTTATTATCTCATTGTAAAGAGGAAGGATTAACGCACATTGCAACAAGAGTTTGACCTCAGTATTACACCATCGGGTCATGCAGTGGTGTCACCATCTCGAGGTACTAAAATCGCCATCCTGCATGGCTAAAAATTGATATAGCTTCGGACTAAGGTGTGATAGTATGTTGTGTGAGTGTCGTTTGATTTGTCTCGGTGAATTCTATAAGTATGTGGTAAATAAAAATTAAACAGTGAACATCTGAGAAAATTAGGATATGAAGAAGTGTGAAAATTTTCTCTTTTTGCAATATGTCGCAACATATGGGCAATAAATGACTTCAAAATTATCAACTACACATTCTAGGAGAGTGGCTCATCATAATTCCAAAACCACCAATGCCAAACGCCAAAAGGCTTATCGGGAGCTTCTCAAAGTTAAGGTGGCCAAGTGTCATGAGGCGAGCTCCTTACTACTGGAGCCCCGGTCAAGGACATACAGTGGAAAATGATTTGAAACTCACGCATGTTGATGCTGATCCCCACTGTGCAGTTATTACAAACATATGAGAGAAATGGCATTTACAGTTGGATTTGGCAATTGGCAATTATTCATTTCAATGTAACATTCTACAATAACAATGTGGTACAAATATAGATTTAACTTCCACCTGTGATATGGATGTCATTTACTTTCCATATGTATGTTATTTCTCATACCACAGACCCATTATACATTGACTTTGTCTTAAAGATGCATAAATTTGTTTAGGATTAAGAAGTAAAATGCCAAAAGTAAAATTTCAAACCTATACTGACTAGGTACTTTATTTCGACAATACCTATCGCGCGGTATTTATTCTATGTCCCTAAAAACTTGTGGCTATGATCCCGATACAACCCCAATAATGTTTTTAAAGCCAAATTCAATATGTTTATATATGCAGCGAAACATGCCCTTACCAAGTTTTATCCAAATCAGGCTAATTGATTAATTATCCTAGTTTCCGAGAAAAATGTACAAATACCAGACAAATCTAAGGTAACTAAATTTCCCTTTTTGTTTTGTTTTTTTAAATTGAAAATGCTCAATGTGTATCTGCATGTAGATAATGATGTACAAAGCTTTATCAAAATTGAAACTGTTTTTCAGAAAGTATGAGTTAAAGATTCTGCCCAATTTCGTTCTGGACTCCTCTTAACTCGCCCACTAATTTAGTGTTTCTCAACCACCCGACCGTAGCCCTGTATCGTGCCCCTGCATCAATTATACCGGGTCGTGAGAGATTCTCCTGAAATTCGTCATCTTAATTTTCTGAGCATTTTTTTTATGAATAAATATTTTATCGTGGGAATATTTTGAGGAGGAGAATAATAGTCGCGAATGCATTCGGAAGCTCAGACCCATAAAGCCTAAATAAAATACGTGCTGCAACTGCCAGTGACCAAGCAGTGTATTTTTAAAACATGTGAGTATTCATGAATGATTGACAATTTTTGGACATTGAAATCTTTTAGCATTCAAGAAAGGGTGTACCACTCATTATGACTCAGCATGAAAAGTGCCTACAAGCCGATTACAATAATGTGTGTGGTGCATCCTCTGTTCTCAAAAACTGAACGAAATAACATCTGTGTTACAAATGCCAGTGACCGTTAAGCAAGGAAGTGTACCAGAAAAGTGTGTATTAATAGGAGGAGTGTACTAATATTCTTTATGATTATGCCATAATTAATTATTCATATTTATAGTTTAATGTATGAACTTCGAAAAATAGAAGGTATTTACAAGTAAATTTATCAAATCCGGGCCCTTGTCTTAAAAAAAAGAGAATTATTATTGATTACCAAGCATGGCCCCATAAAGGTTGAGAAGCACTACACTAAATGATATCCTTCGTGGTCATAAAGGAGTCTCTTCACTGCATAAATTGCTTTTAAGAATATATTACTCATCACCATGTTTCACGGCACAACATGGACACTTAAAGGGTTAAGTCAGTGGGTCATATTTCATACTGTTGGCTAAAAAATCTTGGCTATCATGATAGTTAAATCTGTTATCATTACCTTGGACAACTCGTGTTCCAGTGTTTTATTCCCTAGATAGTAGAGGTACAGAGCCCACAGAAAACTAGATCATGATGCAAGATGGTCTGATTGTGAGCCATTCATACTCTATAAAGCATAAACAAGATAGTCAGAGCTTGTGGGTACCTAGTGTTTTAACTACTATTATAACCAGAAAGGGAAATGGAGACTTCCAGGGTTTATTTAGTTGAGTTCGACGCTCAATACATTTAATTGCGAGGATTTAATCTTATTACTTGCTGCTTGTGCTCGGGCTCATTACATGATAAGCTTTGTCAACCACACGTTATACGATACTTTTAACTAACTTCCTCTGCAGGCTGTCCCACTGGGAATACTGAGCTGTTAATTGTCTGCCAACATTCCCAATAATTTATGTATCAGAACAAACAAGTGATAACCTTGCCCATGTATGAACATAGGGTTTCGATGTCACATTGTTAGTCCCATTCCACACGATCCCATCATTCAACCAACCCTTCAATGCAGAGTGGCTAACATGTTTGTTTGTTTACCATTTGGAAAATTCAGACTTGATTACTGATTGTAGCTAACATTTTCTGAATTATTTTTTTCTTCCCGTGCTGATTGACAGTTCGGCATTTGATCTACATGGTGATAAAAGTTTGAAACTCGTAAGAATCTGCATGTATTTTTTTTTTATGCTGTAAAATGCAAACAAAGCAAAATCTTTGGCTATAAAAATACACATTGATAATGTCATTGATGATAATGTGAATGGAGTGTGTGACCACAAAGGTTTAATTGTTTAATAGTAATAAATTGTATATATTCTTAAATTAATGAATTAATTGAATTTATTCTTAAATTACATCGCCTGTGTTGAGCAAAAGCCTAACTAAATTGTCTTAACTAGAATTTTTGATGTGAGAAAAAGCTAATAACATGAGCTTTCCCCATGCACTTTTGACTTTTAGATGTCCAAATAAACTGCAAGTTATCATTGTAAGGAAGTTAGTGATTTTGTTGTTGAAAGAAACATGCAAAACAGGCCTAAAGAATCATAAATCTCAGTTTAAAGGGAAGCAGCTAGTGAGTTGTAACTGAACATTAGCGGTATATAATAAAGTAGAGAGAGAGAGAGAGAGAGAGAGAGAGAGGCATTATTTATATTGTATGTATGTGTAAAAAAAATATTATTGTTATAATTTAAAGCCCTGCGGTGGCGCAGTGTGGTAACGCGTTCTCCTAGTGCGCCGCTAATCCGGGTTCGACTCCCAGCAGTGCAAAGAACGCTTACTCAGAGATCTCATAAAGATCGCACTGCTCACTGTAGTCCGGGGTTTGGTTCCCTAGGCCTTAAGAGGTTCGGATTCCTCGGAAAACAGTAGGTCCCGGCGCAGCATGACCACTGTAGTCTTTGAGCCGTAAAACCAAAAAGAAAGAAAGAAAAAGAAAGAAAGAAAGAAAGAAAGAAAGAAAGTTATAATTTAAAACATTTTATTGCTTTGTTTTCCCACATAGGGGAAATGAATTTTAATTTGGTTGAAGATTTTTTTTTTCTTAATATTTCAGGTTGGAAAAGGAATCCGGAGTTAGAATGGATAATATGAAACTCACTCGCTATTTGTTTCCTTTCTGCTATGCCTGTTTTGATGTTTCCATTCTGCATACATTTCCCTGTCGGTAAGTAATGGCATTTTCTTTTACAGGATAAGATGTTTAATAATTGTAAATATTATCAACTTTTTAAGCCATGTGGACAGTGAACTTTTTATTTATTGGAACTTCAAGAAATTTCCAAATTAAACTTTCACGGACATCCCAATTTATCGCATTGCAAATTCAGTGCAGTCTGGATATCACCTTTGACTTTTGGCTACCAAATCACATGGCCCTGCCACAGTGTAGTGGTAATGTGTCTGCCATATCAATAATTCGAGTTGGATGTCAACAAGTAATCAATATATGCTTCTTTTTTTTTTCTCAGTTTGAAGTTTGATTTCGTAGGCAAAAAAGCTTGAAAATTTGTTGGTTCTAGTACAGTATGACCATAGTTGTCCTCAAGCTGAGAAAAACACCAACTGAATGACACATGATCATGTGTAGTTGTCTGGGCAAAATGCACTTTACCATATTGTAGCATATAACATAAATTTCTATATAGAATGCAGTTTACACCATAAAATTAGTGTAACAGTGGAAGTGTTGATTAGCAGGGATCACTTTGTGTGTGTGGGGGCGGGGGAAAGGGTTGAAGGAGTTAATGTCACCATTGTCATAAAAGGGGTAATTTTATATCATGTGAAATGAGTCTAATTCAAAGATTTGTAATTGATTCAATAAATTATGCGCCAAGTGAATACAATTAAAGTTATCCTATTTTAGAGCTCTCTGTAGCTTTAACTAAAAAGTGAAACAGCCCTAAATTTTATACATATACAGTCAAACGTGGTTTTGGATGATTCGAATGTGTTTAATTCAAATTTAGGGATAATTCAAAATTTCTCTGTGGGTCCATGAATCTTTTATTTAAATAATATAAAAATATATTACCTTTAAATCCAATCTTTGGTTAATTCACCAATTTGGTCACCTGTAAAACTAACGTTTGGTTAAGTTTTCCTTTCTCAGAAGATGTAAATAAATAAAAGTGATTCCTTTTCGTAAACTTCTTCCTTGTCGGATTTCCTGAACTCAAATTCCCCAACAAGTTGAGTATGATCACTGTAGAAAATTAGGAAAACGTAAGACATGATGCAGATATTCTTTACAAGGATTTTGTAAATATTGACTTGAATTTGGAAGTTTATGAGGAACTTACAGACTCTGAAATCTTGGCAGATGTTACCATGCAAATCATCTCAGATGTATCTTCAGGTAAAGAAATTGAACAAAATGTCTAATAGATGAAGAAAATAACTCTAAAAAAAAAGCCAATTCTCATGTGTACACAGGCCATGAAAAGTGTGTAGGAGTTCAAATTGCATGTTGAGGGTCAGCCAGACTTAAGTTATTTGTATTTCCCACATGCTCAACAAAATAAAAATCTTTACAAATAATCAAAGAATTGTGTATTAAAAAAACAAATAAACGTATTTTTTAAAAAACTGTTAATAACATTGTACATAAGTACACCTTTTGATAAAGCATTTTTTTATACACAGAATCAACATTTGAGATTATTTTTAGTGTCTATATTAAAACTTTTCTAATTTGAATTTTTGGATAATTTGAACTAAGTTTGCAGTTCCTTCAACTTCGAATGAAACGAGTTTGACTATACTAGTAAAAGATTGAGGAAAATTATTATATGTATGTGGCGGGAAAAAATTAGTTCAAAAACTTCCCTTAAGGAGATAATAATGCCATTATTCCCAACAAGAAGCACATAGATTTGTTTATTTAGTTTGTGCTTTTTCTAAAAGGACAGAAAGGAGCCTAAATAAATTGCTGTAGGAAATGATTTCGTAAGTTTATGTCTCTTGTTCTCAAATGTTAAGAAGTATTGTGTATCGAAATAACCATAATATTAATTATATTTATGCCTTTCAATTTTGATATTTCCTGCAGGCTGTATTATTTTATTGGTGCACAAACAATATCTTTACCCTTGGACTCGTTTTGATGTTGAAGATTGAAAGACTGAGGCAGTATTTTGGTATTCCCAAAATGCAGAAACCAGATGCAAAATTCGTGCAGCAGAAGAAAGGCTTTATCACATCAGTGAAAGATGGTAATTTTTTTTAATTTATCACATTATTTTAAAAATAACCTGAAATTAACTTGACCAATCTTTGTTTGATTTAGGAAATAAGTATCAGTATACAATGTCTATCAAGTTCTTGGGCTGAATTGATACATGTTAGGTAAAAATGACTCAATTTACTTTCAGTTCCACAAATGCATTCCTCCTCTAATTGGTCTCTCTTGGTCTATTGACTTCTTGGCACATTCCAATGTTTTATCCATGCCCGGTTGAAAGGATCGTGTTTGGAACACCGTTAAGCTTCTTCATTTCAGCCTCTTAGATTTTTGAAATTGACTGAAGATGTATATTTTTCAAGGCAAATTTGAATTTTGGGAACGGGAAGAGATCAGCTAGGACCAGGTTTACTGAGTGGGATGGGTGAGACAGTACATTTTTGTGCAAGAAACTACTTCACAAACGCCACATTGTGGCAAAGTGTGTTATGATGCAGCGGAAACCAGAAACCAGTTTTGTGCAAGGATGTCCTCACTTGTGCTCTTCTACCTAGAACTTCTACTATCTTGCGAATATGCTTTCCAATGTCCAAACATTCTGCTATCATTCAGAAAGACATTTGTAGGTCTTTAGTCAGTAGGCTGCTGACAGCTTCCACACTTTATTTTTTGTGGTGCAGGAATGACTACCTTTCTCATCATCTTTCATGTCAGAGCTTTTATCACAAAAATGAAAATGCCTCTTAGGGGCTGTCCATAAATGATGTCACACTTTTTGAGGTTGTTTTCGGGACCCTCCACCCGTTTCCCATTCCCTGATCATGGTGTGTCATACACGCAGCACCCACCCCTGGACCGTAACATCGTTTATGAACGTCCCCTTACACCATTTGGAACAATACAAGACATTAATCCCATTTATGTGTTTTGTGACATTTTAAAAGTTTCTTGAACCGTTTTAACACTAAACTTAATTACTACTATCTGACCTTTACAAACCAAAAAAGAATTCTGATATTTGGTGTGCCCAAGGCTCGAAAAGATCTGTTTCTTGTTATCATGGATCCATGTGTGTGGTACATGTAGAATTCTTATATCTCGTTTAGCTACACGTAAAGGAAAATTTCCATTTAGTAGCTCATTTTTATTGCGCATCCTACCTGTATAGTGACATAGTTATAATATATTCGTCTCTCACGCCATTACCCAAGGTTCTATTTTAATCGTATCATTGAATGTGTGGTGTTTTTCTACCCATCGTAGTGCAGGGTTGGGTCTGTAGACAATGTTGGTTCAGACTTCTCGGGAAAAACTGCAGCTCTTGCCACAGCCTGACTGAACTGGCCTTGTATCATTAAGCATGAACAAACTAAATACAGTAGAGCCTCCATATGACGAACTTCCATGTAATGAAATTCTCCACATAGCAATTTTTTGATAAATCCACATAGTCATTACATATGAAAGTGTTTCTATATAACGAAATAAATTTTTATATAATAAAATTTTTAACGACCAAAACAGAAAATTAAGTGGTCACGTCAGCTACCTTGGGTTCCCTAATACCGTTGGAATACAATACGCACACTTAAAAACTTCTATTTTTAAATGGTTGAATGTTATTTATGAGAAACAGTCGTTTACTGAAAAATGGGATTTTAATTGTGATGTGATATATTGCGCTGCCCTGAATACATCGTTTCCACCTAGCGAATTTTCTGTATAACTCATTTTTTTCATGGAACCGTCCATTTCGTTATATGGAGGTTCTACTGTACCAGAGTGTACTGTATTAAGGTGAGACACATCATCCTCCATTTCATGCTGTAATAGAGATTTTCTTGGTTGGGGAGAATTGTGAATGAGTTTGTTTTGGGGGATTTTTAAAAGAATCTGTTAAGGTAAACAACGGGACATTGTTGGAAATGATTAAATTGTAGAAGGTGGGGAGGAATTTTCAGTGCATAGAATTATCTGAGTGATAAGTAATTGGGTCACTGCTAATCTATTTTGCTTTATATATGAAAGTAGTAACGATTACAAGGGCCATACAGTGGTAATGTGTTCGCCTATCATGCAGTTACCCAGAGTTTGGTTTTCACACCTTGAAAAAAAAAAAAGCACTTACCGATTAACTGCTCACCATAGTCCTGGGTTGGTTCCCTAGGCCTTAAGGAGTTCGAATTCCTTGTAAAACTGTATGTCCTAGTACAGCATGACCCTGGCTGTCCTTGTGCTGTAAAACTCACATAAACAAATAACGACTACATTTCTGTGGTCACAGAGAGTCAGTGGTTAAGTCAAAAAATGGCAAAAATAAATGCACTGCGATTTCAGTGCACACAGTTCCAGAAAATTATTCTTCAAACCATAAAATTTAGAATGTTATTCGAGTCACATTCATGTCAGCCAAATACATTTTTTTTTTCAAAAACTTTATATACAGAAAAAGTTCTAAGGCAAAAAAGTGCCGCCCCAAAAAATTGCGATTTTATACTTCACCAGTTATTCTCTGCGACCACAGGTTTGTTTAGCTAGTCAGTTAGTATACAGATCTGAATCTTTAATTTTCTGAAGGCTGCCATATACAGTATGATTTATCTGCGGATAATTTGTATATGGGTAAACCTGTGTAATATTTTTGATCTGTAAACTGGTAGTTGACCTTCTGAGATTCTTAAGTGATTTTTCATTATTGAAAGGTGTGTCCAGTGGTGGACACAGAGTTTCATTGGGGAGGGGGGGAGTCAAGGACAGAATTTGCCATGGTCTTGGAATAACACCCTTCATTTATCATGAAAGTTGGAATTTTTTACAGTGAAAAAATATATTTTTGGGGGTCATGACCCCTGTGACCCCCTATGTCCACACTTGGGTGTGTCATTCACAATAATAGGCTTTGTTTGACTTGAAGTGTTTTTTTTTTTTTAATTATTGATATGCATTGTTGCCAAAATAACATTATGGTTCAAAAAAATATCAGATGGGACACTTCGTGTGTGGTCAGTCCCCGATTGTGATCGATTGGAGCAAATAATTTGCTCAAGATAGATCTGCCTACGAAGTGCGCCAAATGTTGCAACAGCCTTGGTAATTCTAGTAATGTTTAATTTCAATTTGTTTTATGACATGTTTCATTTTACTTCAATACGTTGCATGTTAACTTATATATTTAACATGTTAAATCATATATTATATTAATAAACGCATGTTAAATC
>QLNU02014802.1:49053402-49078612 GCA_006491805.2 Dysdera silvatica
ATTTCTGGATCCGCTGTTGGTGCCTCATTTACGTATAAAAGTAGGCCCAAGTCTAGGGCTCCTTCAAGGAACTTGATTATTTGCAAATGTCCGTTCTTAATTAGTGATAAACATTTGGACTTCAAAAGAAAACACATGATTTATTGACTGGATAGTAGCCCCCTCCCCTTACACAGGGGCCTTAATCCAGCACTGGTAACGGTAATAAAGATTCAGGTTCTTTGGAAAATTGTGGGCCCTGGCATAAGCTGTCCTTTTGGGCCATAAAACTGGACTGTAAAAGAAAGAGCCCCCTTTTCCCAGAATTTCTGTTGTCTCAAAACTCATGTGTTAGAATGTTAACCCTTTTTTTGTATATGGGTCCCATCTTATAGAACGGTTTTAAATGCGCGTGGTGTATGAAATGAAATACGCTGGACTATAAACGCAACTCGTTATAAAGAAATATAGTCTAAAACAATATAATTTGTAAAATATAATATACGTACGTTATTTTTCGTTATTGAACTCAATGAAAGGTGAATAACGTTTTTGAAAACAAGTAACGATTTTCAAGTCTTAAATAACGGGTATCCTTCTATTGGAATTTTTGGATCCTCTTCCCCGCAATTAAATATCCCTACCTACCTCTTGTTGGTCCGTTTTATTCTGTATTAAGAGCCATATATCCTGCGCAAATAAGACAGGTAGTGATATCCAGGGGCGCCGAGAGCCAGTGCGGCGGCCCCCAGGCCCACTTCGACTGCCCCCCCCATGACCCCTTTCCTGAGCCGGGCCCCCACAGTATAAGTCCTTGACAGCGCGGACCCCTAATTTTCATCCGGGCCGCAGCCCCGTCGGCTCTGATGATATCCTTACGGATTTCGATAGCTCTTCTCCCGCGTAACACGGTCACCCATTGAATCGACCACCCTTGGACAATATTACTACTAGCGGCGTAGTTGCAATCGTACTGTTAAAGGTTTATGGCCGCCCAGATATCGAATTGCTATTACCGACGTTGGGCCCGCCTTATCTCCGCCAGTCGTTCCCATTATCGTCTAATGATTGCGATCGCGGCATATTTCGGGCCTTCTTTTAGAAGACCACGTGTCCCCAACGTGACGTCAGCGGCGGTGGAATGTGGCTCCCACTTCTGCGCATGACTGAACAGTCAAGGGAACAATCGCCAAATTTGTTTATCAACCTTCAAATGCGTTCTCTTTCGTGCGATCCGCGTGATTGTGGCCGGTCCACCGCGAGCGACAACACTGCGAGCTTGCAGTCGGCTAGCTCTGGCTGATGTTTGCCGCTTTGGGACGAGTTCAGAGAAGCAGGGGGAAAGGAAAAGAAGAAAAGCGCGCGCAGCCAAATGAGTTGGCGAGAGTGCGACCTTGAACTGCGTGGAATGCGAATCTCCCTTTGGAAAAAAAAAATTTTTTTTTTCGCCACCAAGATTAAACGTTATGATGGGGTGCATAATGAACTGGAGGCGATTAATCGCCAGTTTTGGCGACCCCCTCCATTCCCCCTTCTGCTAGGTCCCCTACTAAGGAATTGAAAGAACTATCTTCCTATACAATCCTTTTTCTGTCTTTTCTCCTACCCCAAGGCGGTAAAGTTTCGGATCCTAGCGACAACTATAGGTCTTTCCTGGCGCCATAAAACCCAAACCAACCTTTCTCCGTCACGAATTATAAATACAGCGGAACCTGGTAAAGTGACCACATTTTATAAGAGAACTAGTAGAGACTTGGTTATGCTTATAGTTAGGTCTGTCGTGTATTAGTGACCATTGCAATCCACATTTTCGGCCATGTACCGATTTGGCTACATCGGGCCCCGCGCTTGGAAAAGAATTTTTTTTTTTTTTTAAATGCAAATTAAGGCTATTTTTGAGGCGGACGCAAACAACCAAAATGTCGGAATCGGGCATAGAGTGATGTATATATGTGTAATACAAATATGAATATAGTAAAACCTTTGAATATCGGACATCCCAGGATTTGAGTATTTGCCCGCTATTTGGAGATGTCCATTATTTGGAAGGGATAATAAGCACATACACACATAATAAACAACGCTAGATAATAGGAATTGGAAAGTGTCCGTTAAGGAGGTAAGGGGCCCGTCAAAAGTAACACAAATCGGGCCCCGCACCAGCTGAGGCCAGTCCAGTCTCAAAGGTGGTCACTTCATGCAGATTTTACTGTCTATACTCTAACACAGAAGCCCCCTTTTCTCAGCAACCGTTGTATTTGCGTGTAAATACAGTAGAACCTTCCTAAAAGACCACCTTTGAGACTCGACTGCAGGGGGCACTATGCACGACAGAGTTTGGTATAAGCATGACTTAAGTCCATACCAGTTTTCTCATAAAAAGTAGTCACTTTACTCAGGTGGTCACTTGACCAGGTTCCGCTATATTTGACAAGTTTTATTTAGAGATTGAAGCCCTGCAATGGTAACGCGTTCGCTTAGCATTTCGGTTACCCCGGGTTCGGCTCCTAATTGTTAAAAACTTTTACCTATTAACTGCTCACTGTAGTCCGGAGGTTAGTACCCTAGACCTTGAGAGGTTCGGATTCCTCGGAAAATTGTGGGTCCCCGCGCTGCATCGCCCTAGTTTCCCTTGGGCCCTGAAACTGGCGTACACGTAGAGGTTGGATTAAATGTGTACACCTGACGGTTTTTTGCCCAGCAATTAGCTGTGAAAAGAATCCTTTACTGAACGAACGACTCTCCCTCAGAGTGATTCAGTTGTTCCGTGCGACGGAACTTCAAATTCAAATCGTTGTTGAATTTGGTTAGCTGAAGAATTTTTTTATGAGAAATTACATGGCGACAAACACTTTACTATACGAGAAAAGGTGCACGAGGAAGAATAAAATTCTACACTAGCGAATGTTTAAATAAATAAAGGCATTAAGGAAAGATTAAAGTTGATATATATTTTTAAGATGAAGCGATCATCTATCTGTGGATGATGGTTTAATAATAACCACTATTGTGTAATCAGAATAGATTAGAGCCGTTCATCAGAATGTGTATTTATGTAGAAATATGAACCAGAAGGAAATTGGATCACTTTAAGCAGGGGAAAATCCATCTAAAATTATATATTTTTTTTTAAATTTCCGAAACAGTGTACTCAAGAATTAGAACTTGTTTCTGTATCTGTTTGTTTGTCCCTATATGTCCCTTTTTTTTGAAATTTCCGTGTTATGTATCAAAATACAGTGCTTATGAATATTTATATTCATACATTACGTGAACGTTATTGACATAGGGCTACGCGTAACCTGGAATAGTCAGGAAATTGAAATCGTCTATAAGGGTGCGTACAGACATGTAACAGAACATCGTCCCGTAACATCACATGTTACGCCATGATGTTACTTGGGGAACATCGCCGCGTAACATCATTGCGTCTCATCAGTTCACGCCGATATCCAGTCTACACCTGGAAAACGCTGTTGTTCGCAAAGCGGTCATAATACACGAACATGGGGTGCAACATAGTCCCATGACATGGGGGAAAAAACCGACAACTGGTGGGACGCGGAAATGTTACGGAGTGCGGTCCAGACTTGGTACGCGACGGTGTTACGATACGGTGTTCTGTTGCATGTGTGGACGCGGCCTAAAGTTGTGGCAAAAACGGGATATCTTGGTCAAACCTGGGAAAGTCGGGGGAAAAGCCTTATGAACTTCCGTTTTGAATTGCTAAATCTTCCATGAATGTGAAGCCAGTCATCTTGCCGGCAAAATTAGGGAAAACCTGGGAACGTCAGGGAATTCTTTTCTCCAATGCGAGCGGGAAGACCGTTTTCTAGTATTTAAAGATTCATGTTCATATAGGAATAGGTATACGCCCGGTAAGTTCTATTTTAATCACGTATCCACCTTGCGCGGGTTTAGTGGGTTGGTTGAATTGTTATGGCGCAAGAGAGAGCAACAAGTCATTGTGTGCCAAACAGGGTGAGGCGGTGCATGTGATTTTAAAATCGCGGGTTCGACTCCCGAAACGCGCACAATTCATACCGTTTTCCTATGCTCTATATCTATCACCCAGGTTCGATGTTCTAGATTTCAGGCGATGTCAGCACGACCTTTGCTGCCCTTGCTCAATGAACATCTAATAAGTATCTTTGAATAGGGTGATATCGCTGATGTGTGTACTTGTGAAACGGGTATATTCCCCGTAGCAACTGTGTAATCTCAGGAAGTAATTAGAGTGTACGAAGTGTATTGAGAGTTAGAAAACTCCTCTTAATTCTGGCTTATCAGTTGGAACAGATTAAATGTTTGGGTAACAGGGTGCAGAGAAGGGCGGACACGGGGGTGGGGAGGTCACAGGGGTCATGACCCCCCAAAATATACTTTTTCACTGTAAAAAATTCCAACTTGCATGATAAATGGTGTTATTCCAATACCATGGCAAATTCTGTCCGTGTCCCCCCCCCCATTAATGAAAGTTTGCGTCCGCTATTGGGTGCAGAGACTTCAACGGTTTTGTTACTGCAGATAAATTATAGCTGACGGAGAAAGGGAGACAGAAAACGAGTACTATACCAGAAAACAGTTAATTGGAATTTCATGTTCTCTTGTCAATTTTTCCCAGTTACCGATTATGATTTTTGGAGGAGTTTTCGTGTTGCTCTGCTTTGCAGTTTCCGTCTCCTTAGCTCCGTTTTCGTTCTCATTCTGTTGTCTCTGTTTAGTCCTACTGGACGGTAGTGAAAATTCTATTTTATTGAACTTTTACTCTCGTGGCTCAACCACCAACTCTCCGATAAACTGGCCACCAGTTATTTCCTTTATTCAAAAGCACTTGTACGCCGTCTTTGGCGGTAGCTCACGTGCGAGCTCAGTACCGAAATAGACACTGATGGCTTACAATAAATGCTCCTGTGATTTGGAAAGTGACAAACATCATGAATCATGTAATCAAAAAAAAGTGACAAATTTGAAAATGTCCATAACGATTTTCTAAGGGGCCGGGAAAGGGAAAAGTTGCCATAAACTAGCGATTCTTTACTTTTCGTAGACCGCGAACCCCCACCCTTCAGAGATCACTCGCCCTCGCAGACCCCCAAGAATTAACTCAAAGTTTAAAGCCCGGAATTTGCATCATATGTATTTATTTCTAGTGTTTCATCACTAATTTTCACTATTTAAGGAAAGAATTTTTCGTCCCCTCATAATTTATTCTTAGCATTAAAGAGCAAATGCTCTTGGCTTAGTATTTTTCCGAACCTTTGTAAGAACACTGGGAGGGTTTGGCGGACCACAGCTGAAGAAACCGCTGTTATAGACGAAAAATTCAACCTGACGCGCTCTATGCCCGTCCGGACTGCGAAACGCATGGGTATAGACCAGTGGTTCCCAACTGGTGGTCTACGAAGGAGTTCCAAGTGGTCTGCAAGACGGGTCACTATTTAAAAAAATAAAAAAAAAAACTTTAAAAAAAAATATTAAATATAAAAATGAAATTGATTGCACATTTGTAGTATTTTACAATCTGACGGAATTTCAGAAAACGGTTCGTATTAAAAGTAATTCGTTTTAAGCGTGTTCGTCTTAACGAGGTTTGACTGTATTATTAGATTTTATTATTTCTTTTTCTGTTTATTTATTTATTTTTACTAAAGAACGATTGTACAAACACATTTTCCCCAAAAAAGACCCAGTTCCCTTTTTTATTAAGGTCTTGCGGCCAATCCGTAAGAATTTTTCAAAGTGGTCCGCGAGTCCAATTGAAGTGGAAAAATGGTCTACAGCTTCAGTTGAGTTGGGAACCACTGGTATAGTCAGATTCTACTGTATACAAAAAAGCATTGCAAAACGGGCATCACTAACTTTTTTTTTTCTGGTATTTTACCGAGCTCTTCGAAAGAGACGACTTTTAGCTGTAGACACTAAAATGCAGACCAACGTGAAAAGCGCGGCACTAATTGTAAGGTGGAGGGGGGGTGGGGGACGATCGTGGGTCTGGCCTTGGCTAGCTCCTAGCGTGTCCGTGCCATTCCTCGCCGGACCACATTCCACAACTCAAGCAACTAAGGATGATGGCTTGTGATGGTGAGGAGGCAGGACATACATACACTGGAAACTATGCTGCCCGTCCCCTTTCTTGCCGTTACAAAACTCGCCCACTTACCTCTCTTCGTCCCCTAATCATTTCCGCTGTACTCGTTCCTACGGCATCTGATCGTTTTCAGCAGCGTCGCCTTTTGCTGACCTGCCAGGGGTGACAATAAAATCTTACAAGCGCGCGTGCATTCTCTACGTTTGTAATCTTCACCCCGGTTAATGGAAGCAGTCGCTGTTTAATTTCTAAGCCGTTCAGTATTGCGTGTTTTGAATCTGAAGTTTTTTTGGTTTTTTTTAAATAAATAAATAAAATGTGTGGGGAGTAAATTATCGGACGCGGATTTTGGGTGTTGTTAAATACAGTGGGGGACCTCCGTATATCGAAATTTTACTAAAGGATGCGTTCAAGTATTACGTAAGCCGTATTTTAGCTGTTCCAACCCCCCCCTCCCGTAGTAAGCAAAAATTAACATTGGCTAACTGGAAAAGATCAACGGCGACCCCCCCTCCCCCAAGGTGCTTACGTAAATCTTGAACACAACGAAATCCCCGTGATCGTCACTAGGAAAAACGTTTTTGTATATCGAAATAAAAGATGCTATAAATATAGTCTTCTTCTCTCCACCAGGCCCGTGAAGCAGACGCTTGTTACCGGTGGGGGGCTCAGAAACCGTGGAGGGGGCTTAAAATTCGTAAATGTTTTGATGTATTTCATTAATATATTTAATAATACTAAATATACAAGCAAACTAATATATTTACCGTTAATGAATTTAACGTAAATTTTGTACTAAATTTTGTATAAATTTTAGTATACCTCTCTATAATTTCCCCAATCCTTATTATAAAGTATATGAAGACTCAAACCTATGTAAAAAAAATTATATACACAAGATCTACAGTAGAAAGCTATTTTGAATACATTTCTAACATCAAAGAACAATTTCCATTGTCATGTACAATTTCCTATAAAACGCAAAATTTTAAATAAGATTCTACATTATTTGGTTTTTGAGGGGGAAAAAAATATTTCCCGGAAGGTGTCTGACTACATTTCCAGGGGGGGGGTAGTATGGCTACGGCTCCCCCAAATAAAACAGTCACTTTGGAAGGAAAGTACCCTGCAGAATAATTTTGCCACTGGATTTAACAGAGCAGTGCGACTCCTTCGTTCGTTGGTTTTATTTTTGTATTAAATTTGTTTGGCAACATACAGTAGAACCTGCCTGAAGTGACCACCTTGAAACTGGACGGCAATAGGTCACTGTAGACAGGTGGTTACTATACACAACAGACTTCGGTATAGGCAGGAGCCGACTATGACTATTGGGGGCCCGTGCCCAACTTGCATTTGGGGCCCCCTAACGCAAAAATACAGATTGGATATAAATCTGAAACATGTGCACACCTTTATTCCCATTTAAAAATGTGGATAAGAATATGTTTTTCGATCACACTGTCACGCCAACATCGTAGTTGCAATTGGACCCCAGTTATGATTTCTCTGAATTCGTTTTGGATTGTAAATTCGAAGAATGAAAAAGGAACGATTTTTTTTTATCAATTCACTGTAGTTTACATTAACTAAAATTGTCGAATATTTTTTTTTGGGGGGGGGGTTCCTACTTTAGCGGGGCCCGGGTATAGGCACGGCCAGGTCCCTACCAGTTCTCTAATAAAAAGTGGTCACTTTATTCAGGTGGTCGCTTTACCAGGTTCCACTGTATGTTTGTTTTAGTTCATCGATTAGTTCAGTGGTTCAGTTAATGTGTGTCCGACCTGACTCATGTTCCTTACTTATTGTTGAATCCAGCAGTGGTAACGTGTTCCCCTAGCATGCCCTTAACCCGAGTTCGACTCTTAATAGTGGGGGAAAAAAAGTGTTTACCGAGTAACTGCTCGTTGTAGTCCGGGGGGTTTGGTTCCCTAGGCCTTGGGAGGTTCGGAATCGCTCGGAAAACAATGTTGGTCAGGGCGTAGCATGACCTCTGTTGACCTTGAACCATAAATCACAAATGCCCTTTATCGTTAAAAGCTATGGTCCTTTATTGTAACTAGTATGTTTTTAAAATTGCGCCCGTTTTGGCAAGTGATCGGGAACTGGAGTGTGATTGGAAGGTCCCGCACGGTGTGTGTGTTTTAATAGGTTTAATCCCGATAACACGGAGTAGGGGTAGGAGGGTCCTTGTACAAACATTCTTTTTTTCTAATCAGTGCGCAGAGATCGGCGCAGGGCTGGCACCCTTTTATCGTAAAGGAGTCACTGACCTATTTGCCATTGTAGGGGGTTGCCTGCAATTGTGCGAATACGATAACAGACATTGATGATAACGTTTTAGGAATCGATAACTCCTATCGCCTAATCTGCTATTTGGAATTGCGTGAGTGCATTCCTGAGATAGTTTAGCCCACCGTATCATCAACGTTTGATGGGCTTATTGTTTAGGACACACTTCGCAGCCGTGGTTAATTCATTGCGCCGCTATGGAAGGTCCGTGGTTAGGACACTATACTTAGATATCAGATTCGAGGCACAGAAGATACGACCCGTTTTATCTGCGAAAGACTACCACGTGTCGAACGAAACTCCTGTAAATCAGGGCCGTAGACAGGGTCCTGATGCGCCCCTTGCCTTCACGTTAAACGCTGAATTTGAAGTTGGGTTTCACGAGTCCAGTGGTGGGTGACTCTTGATTGCTGCAACTGACATGTCTTTAGTTTTGTACGCCGGTATGAGGCAGATCTCCCCACCCACCTTTATATCTTAATTGCCTGTCCTTGAAGAGGATCGGAATTTGTAGTGAAACGATGTTTACCACTATTAATGTAGACTCCCCCCCATCTTGCGACTTTTTATGACAGAACTTTCCATTGAAAGTGACTGACACTGAAAATGTGACATCGAAAATGACTCCCACTGAAAGTGTGTCTGAGGAAATTTTACTGTATTGAAAATTGTTGTTGTTGAACGGGGCCACAAAGGGTGCTTTAGGTCAAGCGTAGTCTTATTTCGTTGCTAGCGCACATATACAACGAATTGAATTGTTATTGACAGGCAATGAAGTCCTGTGTGGTTTGTTTCATTCTCTATTGCAGTGGTTCTTTAACTTTCCTAGACCGCGGACCCCCTTCAGAGATCAGTCGCCCTCGCGGACCCCCAAGAATTAACTCAAAGTTTAACGCCCCAAATTTGCATCGCACATATTTATTTTAAGTGTTTTATCACTGATTTTCACTATTTAAGGAAGGAATTTTTCGTTCCCTCGTAATTTATTTTTAGCATTAAAGAGTAAATGCTCGTGTCTTAGTATTTTTTCGAACCTTTGTGGAACACTGGGAGGATCTCGCGGACCCCCTAGGGGTCTGCGGACCACAGTTGAAGACCCGCTGCTCTATTGTGATCGATGTGTGTGCGCGCGGTGGAGTAGGCGTTTTATTTTGCATAAAATTTGCAAGCCGCTGACCGTTTGATTTATTTATTTTTTTGGGAGGGCAGATTGTTACCCCACTTTCTCTGACTTTTATGTCTGACAAAGCCACTGCGTGATTAGGAACCAAAAGTATTTTTTAGTTAAAAAAACAAAAACAAAAAAACTTTCCGACCTAGTGCTCGCTATGGTCCGAGGAGTTGGTTTCGTAGACCTTGAAAGGTTGGATTCCTTGGAACAAAAATGTTGTTCCCAGCGCAGCATGACCTGTTCTGTCCTTGCAGGGTAAAACATAAACAAAAAGTTTACGCGCAAGTAAACTCACTGGGAATCGACGTTTGCGCGGTTGTGGCCATCATGGCCTGTCGTTTTAAAATGTGTGAAGCCATTTGTTTCTTCAAAGCGTTGACTCAATTTGTACGGATACTTCTAGTGTGTTTGGAACCCCACAGTGTGCATTTTTGAAACTTTAAAAATATTTTTCTTCAGGAACTTTTAGATACGGCTTTCCCCCATGCACCTGGAATTGACGGTGAGTTTAGAATTAACAGAAGTTAGGGAATTTTAACCCTGTAGGGAAAACTCCCTAACTTCTATTCTGGGTAGATAAATTTGAGGTGAATGTAACGCCCTTTACCTCGGAGTTGAAATTAAAGTTTTGTTTGCGAATAGTCGGGGAATTTTGTGTGGGAAAATAGGGATTTTTTCCCCCTAGAATAAGTGAGAACCTTGTTTAGAGATGGGGAGATACACTTTCTCATACGAGTCACGCAACTGTCCGAGAAACTGACATGTTGAAAAATTCTTCGTAGAGGGCTTCTTCTAGCCTCGACTGTTTGATCGCCATTGCTGACCAGACGAATAGGGTTTGCCCCCAAGTCTCTGGGTGCCCAATTTGGGTCACCTCTGCAGGGGAGGGGCCTGTACGAGTCCATCTTATATAGATGTATAAAAAAGGGTTATCATTCCACAAAACGCGGGGGCCCGTTTCGACCGTATCTGTCAAATCGAAGTAAAGCCGGCCCTGCAAACGAGCATGCACCCGAACTGCTGTGTATTTTCATTGGCAAACGACGCTGGTCCAAGTTGTTCTCGTTGTCAATATAATTAGCAGCAGTGAGGCCTACAGAGACCCCCTGCAGCGTTTTTCCTCTCTTTCCCTTCCCCCAAAAGTTGATACCCCCCCTCCACCTCATTTTCCAACCTCTCTCAGCGAGTGCGTTTTGCGCGTGCGCATTATGACGCAGGAAAGAGGCGAAGGTGCAGCAGCAACGCTATTTCTGGGTCAAAAGCAGTGAGGCGTCCGTGCCTCGGGATGCCAAGCTCACATTCCTGGCTGCTTCTCTCTGCTTCAAAAAATTACAATAGATCTGTTTCTTCTTCTTCCTTCTCGTTTTTGGCGGTATTCTTTCCGTTTTCGTTTGTTTGGCGTAATCGTTTAGTCCCGCAAGCACAGCTATTTCTTTCCACACGACTTTTGCCACTGCAACTTGTTAAAAGCCACCGAAAAACTGCGTCGGGACAGCCTTCTGGAAACTAGGGAGGCAAGGGGATACTCACATGCCGAACGCCGTCTTTATAAAACAGGCAGGGCCACTTTTTTTTTATTTTTTAAATAATAAATGTCCTCTCCATTTCATATTTTCTCGACTGAATCCTTACGAACAGTGCTCAGAAGAGTTGGTCTCTTTCCAATTGTTTCTACCAGGAGCTTCTTTTTACTGTTCCGTCAAGAGAGATACTCCCTTTCCGACCGAAGTTAAAGAACAAAATACAATTACATTAAACGTCAATGTTATTAGGAATGGAGTTAGGAAGTTGGTTATCATACACACAACGTATCGTGAGGCCGTATAAGTCGCGTGTCATGTAAGCCCTTGTCCAAAATGACCGACCATTTTCTGCCTGTATATCGAGCAGTTTTAAAAATTATCCTGACACCAAATGGTGGACGTTTGTGCCAAAAAAATGAAGATTGTGTTGTCGATACCCAATAGTGATGCGCGATTGTGAGATGTTTTAGTCGATTGCCTCGATTGTTTGAACATCTCGAAACTTATCGATGGTTTTTAAACCCGACTCGGATGCATCGCGTCACTGGAACCAGTTCTCTATTCGTTGGTTTTGCTATTGGAAGCTCAATAGAACTTTTTCTCCACAAATGGTGGGTTTTTTAAATGACGATCGCAGGGTTTTATTGAAAACACGGAATCAATTAAATATGCAATGCTTTTTACGTGAACTTAAATACACAGATTCGAATGGACGCTTTCAACAACAGGGAGAGAATGAAAGCGAAGCGAGGCGGTGAATGGCTCCCGTTATTCATCATTTAATACGTATACGACTAAGTCGGTGCTGGCTGTTGGTAATGACTCGATGCTTCCAGTCGTAAAATCATTTCGTATTTCCATATCGTTCCTCCCAGTGCAACTAGCCAGAGGGCTGTCGCCGCTCTTTTCGGTACAAATTATCGACTGCTGGTTAACTTGCAATTCGATTATTTTGCTTGTTAACGCTCACTTCACTGTTTTGCCATAATGCCGAGATGGTTTTCCATCGTAAAAATATTTCGTCATCGCGCTTCGCTAGTATGCAACTACTTCATAAAACTAATAATTAGTCGGTCGTATGGTAAATCTTTATATTCAGAAAGATTAGATTATATATATTTAAAAAAAATGTCTACCATTTCTATTTACTTATATACGGTATTTGGCAAGTGATTTTGATCATTTGTTACAAATGATTAAAAAAAATTGCAATTGTATCTTTATCAATCATGCTTTTGAATGTAAATACTGTATCGTGTATTATATATGCGATGTCGTATGCCACGATTTATATAATGTTCTATGATTCTCATATGAAATTGGCACAGAGGTCTCAAGTAGATAATTGTGGATTACCATATACGTCCAATGAATTCAAAAATGGAATTCTTGTATACCGTCAACCGGGGTGATTTGTCTCATTTTTCTTCTATTTTTTTTCTCTTTAAAACCATAAAACTGAGTGAAATTTCTATTTTAAATATATATACAGTGAAAATCGTTTATAACGACGCCGATTATAACGACCAATCGCATATAACGACGGAATTTTTACAAGAAGTTTGGTTTGCTATTCTACTCCATACTAAATATATCGGTTATAACGACATCGTATATAACGACGCTACTTGAAAGTCATAAAGCAGAACCACGTAGGTTAGTTATTAAAATTTAAAATTAGTTATCAAAATTTAAGCGTTATTCTAATCCTGTTTATTTACAAATGTCTGAGAAAGTTTTATTACTGCTAAACCTGAATATTAAAGATAGTGAACTTAAAAAGTGATTTATTAATTGAATATCACGAGGGTCATATTCTTTAGGGGCCTATTCTATTTTTTCAGTGTAGAGCCCACAAAACTCTTAAACCGGCACTGTTCGGAAGTCATTAGTATAATATAATAAATACTATTCATTAGATTTGTTTTCTACATTATATACTTTAGTATTTTCTACAATTTTTTCAATTTAAAAAACTAAGAAAGTACTATGTACTTAGTTTGGCTATAACATAATATAAACGGAAATTAAATTCATTATAATTATGTTTTTATTTAATTTTGAAACCAAAAATTCGTAGCGACGACAGGCGGACAGTGACGGAACGTCTACTGACTCGCGATTGCGTTTGAACATCTCGATTTTCAAGCTCGAGGACGAATAAACCGTTGACTCGATTGTAAATTTGTGTCGATTACAGTTCTTTCGGTCTTAAAAATATTTCACTATTTCCCATCACTAGTTTGTTACTGAACATCATGGTTTTTGTTTTAGTGACATTAATTTTAATGTGCCATTTGTGAATTGCGTTGGAGTGAAATTGGAACTCGTCAACAATTACTTTATTGAGACATGATTATTGTGGTGTCATATACATTAAAAAAAATAAATAAAATATATATATATTAGATTTTTTTTTCTCTCTCTCTCCCTGGGAGCGTAGGCTATCATTTATGTAAATGCTGAACAATGTTGGGCCTAATCTAGATCCTCAGTGGGAATGGAATTTTGTTGGTCTTGATCTGCAACTTTCTATTTCAAAGATAGAATTCAGTAAAAAGTTGTGGGTTAAGTTCTATTTTTGTGTGTTTATGGAGAAGGCTTCGTTGCCACACCTTACCAAATGCCTTCTTTATGTCTAAGAATACTGCAGCCACAGGCACAATCTGGCGGGGACAACGGGGGCACTTGCCTTCCATTTTTTTAGAAAAAGGGGCAAAATCGTACTTTTCCCCCCATACAATTTTGGGATTTTGTTTTTCATCCCCCCAGTTTACGCTGTATTTAACCCCCAAGTTACGCCTATGACTGCAGCGGTAGTAGGTACAGAAAAAAAGTTCGATAGTGGTATCGTTGTTCAGAGGTAACGGCACTCGGATTTGTCTTTGTGACATATGCGTAGTTCTGTGCCGTTGGGATCTTTCCTCGTCCGCCTATTATTTCTCATTCGGAATGCCTGGCGCCTTCGGCAATGACTTGTACGAACCATTTCAAAATGGCGGCCATATCATTAAGCAGGCGTTTGTTCCTCGGGGGGGGGCATAGATCGATACGATTTTAATATCGCCAGCAGTGGTTTTATCGACAGTTACCCCTCCGATTGCCTATAGTCTGGTAGGGGGTTGATGAAGATACCGACACCGCTACTCGTGTTTCTGCTAGTACAAATTATGTCCTTTCGATCGATGGCATGTATAATTGGGGAATATCGATCATGTCCGTGTCGCCCCCCCCCCTGCGCCCTTTCGCTGTACTTAGGAGCACGGTTTGAGGGTATAATAAGAACATTCGCTTTGCTGAGTGATTTCGACTTTGAAGTATGTATAAACACCTGTAATCAGCATTCGATAAAAGCACAGATTTAATAAGACAAGCGCTGCAGACACCAAAAGTTTGAGTGGGCGAAAGTTTAAAAAAAAAAGGACCTAGAACGTTCATACAAATACGCTGCCGAAATATCCCCCCCGGGGGGGCGGTATTGGATACCTTGCTGCCTGCATGCGGGCTTGTGGACCGTTAGTGCGTCTGCCTTCGTGGTGAATCCAAACTTGGCAAACCAAATCCTTTTATTTTTATTAATAAAATTTTGTTCATTTTTATTTTTTATTTTAATATCTTAATGAACGTATTTAAAATACGAAAGATAAAAGAAGTGTCATTTTCGTGTATACCCAATGTATGCATATATATATATATTATACGTACCTTTTTATATGCCCAATATCCATCATTTGTTCTTCGCTTCTGTCTTGAAGGCCGCACATTAGAAAGGAAGTGGATATGGACATTTTTGCTGAAAGCATTGAACGAGTATCTACTAAATAACAATAAGTACAGTTGGCCATTTCGGTTAAACGGAGTTCGAATAATCGGGGTTTTGCTGTGTATCTAATAAGTGACGTAGGAAATGGGACTCAAGCCCCCCCCCCCATAATTTTGAAATTGCTACGTCCATGTAGCTAATTGAAATTTCTTGAATGTTCTTACGGTACCAGGCCTGTAGCTAGGATAAAGGGGCAACCGGGGCAAGGCATATGGGGTAACTGGTGCTACGCCCCTGCTCACCCCGGATTGGCTACAGGCCTGAACGGTACTCATCTCTCCTCCCCCCATGCCCCGCCCCGTTCATTTATAAAGTTCCGTCTACCATACTGAGCTTTGCAAATGGCGGTTTGATTGTGGCATTATAAATGCCATTTTCTCTAACAAATACCTCCCGTTTTGCGCGGTCATTCAACCCACCGTAAGAGAGAAATTGTCATTTTCGTCAAGTTATTACGTAAAGCGGAGCTTGTCTTGCGGCCAACTCTGCAGGCACACAAGCAAGGAAGGCTGCTGCAGCATCGTTCCGCGTCAGTAAATGTTCAAAAATGGTTTTGTTAATGCTGGTCTATAACTGGCATGAACGCTCAGTCCCCTTAGCCGAGGTCAGAGTTAATGGGTTGTGCGGAAATTCCCTTTTCCGCAGTTAATAGTCATATTAGCAAATTCTCGGAACGGCCCTCGGATTTGGAAGGACGTTTATGTGCGTTTTTGCGTCGCTACCAGGTATTACTGCGTACGGGTTATTCGCGGTACGCACCCGAACCTTAGAAACGACGACACGGTTCGACGTTGTCGTCACTTACACAGCACGTACCGTTGGGTGAACTCGAACCGATGCGGAAATAGACTGATTCGAGAAACCGCTGTCAGTTGCGTTCGTTACAAGCATTTGCAGCTAGCTACTTCGAATCTTTTAATGCCAGTTCAATGTGTCTGACGCGTCGTCTCTGAACGCGCTTCCATGGAACCAAGCCGCCTCTTATTTTGGCAAAGCAGTTTTGTGTTACCTATTTAGTCGAGCGCATTTCTTTTTTCGCGTTGATTTTGTAGCGAAGGCCGGTGTGCTACTTTTTCAAAGTGCATTCCGATCCGCGCTATATGAGGTCATCGCTTGAATGGGTTAATTTGTATGTATTGGTCGGCCCATTTCTTCGCGTTCGCTCTATGTGGTCTCCGCTTCAGGCCAATCTGTTTTCCTTCGGATGCGTTCATGATCGCTTTAGCACGGCGGAAAAACGTCTGTCGGCCATCGTCTGTTTGGACGAATGGCTTTTGTTATTCGTCGTATCGGCGATACACCTCAAATTGTATACTCGTGTACTTAAATGACACGCAGATACCAACCTGATTATGACAACATTTAAGGAGTCGCCGAAATCTGATGAAGCATAAAATATATATATTTTTTTAAATACTCTCTGTGAAAAAGGACCAATATTTAAAAAAAAAAAATCTGAAAAAGGATATCGAGGAACTCTTCACATTGTGACAATTATTTAAAAAAAAAAGTGTACAAATCACTGTATTAGGTCCTTATTGGACCTTTAAAAAAAAAAAAAAAACCTGGTCCTTACGGGCCTTTTTAATTTTAAAAAACCTGGTCCTCGTTAGTCCTTTTTTTTAAAAAAAAAATCTGGTCCTTAATGGTCCCTTTTTACTTTTTTTTCTCTTCATAAAAAGTGGTCCTTATTTTCCTAGTTCCTTGTGAAAAGTCGGCTGATTGCCCTTGACACGTGGTTAGGTAAGTTCAAACAAATAGCAGATCGGAAAACGTTTTACGTCTTATACTAGTGGTTTCCAAAGTATTCGCTGGAGAACCGTGGTTTCCTTACAGGAGCGCCGCGAAATATTACCACATACTTTTTTTTTCTCCATTATCAATACAATGTAATAGGACGTGACATTTAGAGGACCTGTCCGCTAAATGTTGTTGTTGGTTTTTTTTCGTTTTTTTTCCCCCGGAGTACGTGTTCTATTTATATTTAGTTATGTGTATTTGTTGGAATTTGGTATAGGACGCACTGGGGAAATCTGGACTCAGCAAGGGCGCTGAGAAATCGAAAAAGTTTGGAAACCACCATACGCCTATGCTTGTGTTTATTTCTGAGTGATGTTGGACCTCATTTTAATACGCTTTAGTGATAGAAGGCGGAAAGAGCTAACTCCGTCAGTGAATATAATATTGATTACGATGATTTACAATTAAATATGCCCTGCGGTGGCGCAGTGTGGTAACGCGTTCTCCTATTGCGCGGCTAATCCGGGTTCGACTCCCAGCAGTGCAAAAAGAACGCTTACTCAGAGATCTCATAAAAGATCGCACTGCTCACTGTAGTCCGGGGTTTGGTTCCCCAGGCCTTAAGAGGTTCGGATTCCTCGGAAAACTGTAGGTCCCGGCGCAGCATGACCACTGTAGTCTTTGAGCCGTAAAACCAAAAAACAAACAATTAAATATATCTGTAGCAATATTTTATAGACTGCAGGGATAGGGTGCCATTATGGTCAAGGGCTCTAGTTCAACTTTCAGTGGCGAAGAGGGGGTGGGGGAGTAGTAAAAGAAGGCTTACTGAAAACTAACTGGTCACTGTATGTAGTCCGGTGCGCCCTCATGGGCGATAGGACTTGCGCCCTCATGGGCTATAGGACTCGCGCCCTCCGATAATCCAAGGTGCGCGCCCTTTGGGAGGACCTAGTTCACCCCTGGCCCTGTGGGGTTCTGTAGGCCTTAAAAAATTCGGATTTTTCGGGAAATTGTTGGTCCCAGCTCAGCATGACCTTTGCTGTCCTTGCGCCATAAAAGTTAATAGACAAAGGTAGAATCTGATGGCATTTAGGGGCGGGCTGGGTCTTCTCAAAGGGCACAAATTTTGGATTATCGTAGGGCGCTAGTCCCTATAGCCCGTGAAGACGCAAATCCTATCACCCCGGCCCAGTCCGCCCCTGATGGCATTTTGCATCTGTCGGGACCTCAGAAAATAGGACTGATTTCTAGGCAATATCGCTCTGTAGACAGATCTCGCTGTATAATTTTGTGTGCAGCAATTAGGAGAGGGGGGGTGGCAGACGAGATAATTTTAATTGCTTGTATCAATTTTTCTGTTGGGTTTACTTTAATTAGCCGCGGGTCGGAGGTTGCGACGGTGACGAGGCGCCATAGATTACCGACATTTTAATGGATTCGTCAGGAGGAACACTCGCTAATGAAAGACCCATTTTTAATGGCATGGGAAAGTGGCGTCACTCCGCTCTTCTCGGATGGCTTCCCCCATTCGTCTTATCTTCGACTTGCCTCAAGGTGGGGACTTTGAGGCTGATGGAGAGTCTGTCCAACCCGTGTAATCTTCGGAAGAAACCTCGCCACTAGGTCTGACACTTAAAAAAAGAAATGCGTGTGGGAAATTCCTCTGGCACATTCCTTGTGGGAATTTTCTGTCGAACGTACGCCTATCGATGCCCTCCGGTGGGGGAGTGAAACTTCCCAAGCACTATTAACGAATTTCCTCGTATTTGCCGTTCGGTAAATCGTTGGGTAACGGAGAGAATCTCGTAAGGAAATCAGTGATGTATCGGAGAAGAATTTCTTTCCTTCCTTAGAGACAGTAGCGGCCCTAATATTTCGGAAAGGGGGCCTTACCCGGGAGTTTGGGGTATGAAATAGACCCCAGTGGGTGGGGAGGGGGGGGGGGAGAATTTGAAAAGTGAACTCTTTAAAACAAGGTTTTTAAGCCATTTGATGGGAGATGGTAAATAGTTTTGTCTTCTTGTGGTCCGTTGTTAATAACAAGAATCTTAATTTGATAAAAGTATAACAAATGAATAATAAGAACAATAAATATCATTTTAGCGTTATTGAAATTCGAATAAATTACGTTTACGTTTTATAATGAATAGGGATCTACAATTTAATGACAACCATTTTACAAGTGCGTCGGTGCCCTGGCCGCCTCTGGGTTGAATCTTTTAAATAATCCGCTCACTGGTTGAATCTTTTAAATAATCAACTTTTTTTTACTGATGTACAGTCGGGGGGGTCTTTAGGGGGGCTAAGTTCAGCTCCCTTGGGGAAAATTATAACTCCTAGCACAGTATCATTGTTTAGCGGACTTCTTTCCCGTAAAATATATACAGTGAAAATCGTTTATAACTACGGAATTTTTACAAGAAGTTTGGTTTGCTATTCTACTCCATACTAAATATATCGGTTATAACGACGAAACCTGCTTTAACGACGGCGATTTTGTAGTCTACGTAGATTCTAACTAGGGAAATTCGTATCGGATATAACGACGCGACTTGACAGTCATAAAGCAGAACCACGTGGGTTAGTTATTAAAATTTATACGTTATTCTAATCTTGTTTATTTACAAATGTCCGGTTTTTCTTATTGACGCTAAACCTGCATATTAAAAATAATGAATTTTAAAAAAAAGTGATTTATTAATTGAAGATTCTTGAGGGTCTCACTCTATTTTTTCAGCGTAGAGCCCATAAATCTCTTAAACCGGCACTGTTCTTAAGTCATTAATATAATAAATACTATTTATTACATTTGTTTTCTACATTATATACTTTAGTAGTATTTTCTACAATTATTAAAATTTAAAAAACCTAAAGGTACTAATTATTTAACGTGGCTATAACCTAATATAAACGGAAAGTAAACTCATTATAATCAAATATATTCTTATTTAATTTTGAAACCAAATAGTTTAATACTTTTTACTATCAAAATAATTTATAAAACTCCAGAGTGTATGTATTATAGGCCACTATGATTTTAAAAAGATACCGTTTATAACGACCGAATTTGCACGGTCCCTTGGAGGTCGTTATAACCGATTTTCACTGTGCTTATTGTAGATTTCATTGTCAATTTTTGATATTCGAGGATACCGATTGCAAGAAACATCAGCTTTTGACTTTGATTACCCCCATATAGTCAATTACCATGATTATGCCAATTACCGAATAGGGTACTACTGTCGGATATGCATATAGGCCCGCATATATGCAAGTATTCCCGATGCATAGGATATGCATATATGCAAGTATTCCCGATGCATAGGATATGCATATATGTCCGTGAAGTTTTCTTATTGATAAGTCTGACTATTTAAGAAATGAACTTCGAAGAAAACCCCTGTGATTTATTTATGGATTGAATATCGCCAGGGGTTTATTCCAGCCTAGGGCTCATAAATGCCTTAAGCTGGCGCTGCAGGGTACTAGGTAACCTACGTAATTATTTTACAATGCCGGACACACTTGCCAATGGGGCAATAGTCTTGTTGACGCCAAAAGGTTTTCTTTTTTAACGGAACGGAGAATATGGAAAAGGGCGCCGAATTATGTTTTAATGCTGCAATGTAATGCTTTAGACTCGCCCTAAACGCCACGTTATTGCCTTTGTGGTTAGTAATTATTACCTTACGGTCGCGTGAAATGCCCATGTGGATAATACGCATATTTCACAAATTTATCCAACTCTTGGCTTTTTATTTTCTTCCGTACTGCATATTCGAAGTCCGGGGTTTTAGTTCCCATTGCGAAAAAGGAAAAATTTCTCGGAGAACTGTAGATCAAGCACATCAAACTGCAAGTCTAACACGGGCCAAATAAACGACGTTTTATGCAGGCCGCAAAATAAAAAACAAAACTTAAATTTTCGTAGAAACGTGGATTTATTTAAAAAAATATATAGTGTATTTAAACGGGAACAACGATAAAATAAACGTTCCCTTTATGATACCTGTCATCTGTTCTCTGCTCAGGGGCGGACTGGACCTTGTGTGTCCTCCTGAACGATAGGACTTGCGCTTCCGACGAAGCAAGGAGATTCGCGTCTTTCGATAATCTAAGGTATGTCCCCTTTGGGAGGACACAGTCCGCCCCTGTCTCTGCTACTAGCTTTTTTTTTTACTTCGGAAGGAAAAGTGATTACTTTCAAATCTGATCCGAGGTGAATGTCGGCAATTCTTTACCTGACAGGAGATCTATTTCCTGTCACAATTTTAAGTAATTGTTTAGTCTGATAAGTACTTCCGAACATGTAAAAAAAAGTCGTTTTAAACTCGAATTTTTGAGTATTTTCATTCAAACCTGGCAGGTAAATCCATGCATGCCAACTTTACTAAATTTTGTCTTCAAATCTGAATCGCACTATATCTCAATTGTGCCTGCATTTGCATTCGATGGGGTATTGATTTTATATTAATTGAAAAAATCGAAGAAAACTCGGCTTCCGGACAGTCACGGGCGAAGGTGGTAGTTCGCTATTAATAATTATGTATATAACAGGATATGGTAAAAATTAAGCTACGAAATTCTTATTAAGACGCTTTCTACATATGGTTATATTGGCTGGGCCGCAAAAATATTCTTTGCTGGCAGCGTGTTTGACATGCTTGCTGTAAATCCTGGCTACCTTTTTGCCTCACCATAAACCCTACATGACTAATAATTATTAAAATTCCGGGGTGCAAATATGGCAAACCGGGAGTGCCACGTGGTAGGTTGATGCGGATTGTAACCCCCCCATTGCGACGAAATTTATATATATAGAGAGAGAGGGAGAGAGATAGTTGTAGCTCTGTAATTCTCCCCCATTATAAACCGCTACCCCTCTCCCCCCCAATTAACTTTTTGCGTACGTTTATGTGGATGAGTGAATACTTAGTGCCTACCGTAAGTATCGTTCCATGTTCACAACCCTGCCCGTATTGTTCGGGGTTGGAATGCCGTTTGGCGTGGCGCGACCATTGCCGTATCCTTGCGTCATAAAAATTTAACTACTTAAGTCTATTCGACAGATTTGGGAGCGTTGAAGTATTATGTAAGCATCTTGGGGGAAGAGTGTTGCCATTGGTCTTATTTTCCTATGTTAGCCAATGTTAATTTTTGCTTATTGGGTTGGGGGGGGTTGAAATGGCCAAAATATTGCTTACGTAATACTTGAATGTTCCTTTTTTTTCGGCAGTGGGTATCTCCCGTCCGAGACTAATACGGTCGAACTTCGTTAACGTGAAGAACACTCACGATAATGCAATGTTAGTTCACGTTAAAAGGCACTCCCGTTATCCGACAAGGATGGGTAGCTTTTTACCATACAATTTGACGAGCGATTCAGGGGGGAAAACGGTTCAAAGGGCAGTTCACTTTAAGGAGGTTCCACTGTGAACAAATAAGTAAATAATGTAAATAGAGTAGATAAATAATGTAAGTAGAGTGGATATGTAAATAAAGAAGGTAAGTAGAGTAGATATGTAAATAAATAAAAAATAGAGTAGATAATGTAAATAGAGTAGATAAATATGTAAATTGGGCAAATATTCACATTGTTGGTCTGATTAGTCTGTTTTACGCTAAGCGAGTAAGCAGTGAGACAAAAATGAGGTGGTAATTCCCCCTTGTCGTGTATTTTCCCACTGCACGCAACTTAGGGTGTTCATTTTGTCTTTTCGTACGAGGAAAAAAAAAAAAGGCAGAGGAAAGATGCTTTTCTGGTGATTCATTCTGCAATTACGACTGCTGTTTCGTCCGGTTCTTTCTCTTTTTTGCCGTCGGGATTGTGGTCCTACGGCTTTATTGCGAAATCCCGCGAAACCAGAAGCAAAGCAACGTAAGATACACGAGCAGATTGACCACTTGAGTTCCATTTCTCGCAAATGGGGCCGCCTCTATTTATCGCAAGCATGTGCGGTTTGGGGAAATTGAACGAACGTTTGTCATTTTCTTGCTAAACGACAAAACAGCGCCTCAGCCGCCTGATTAGGAAACGGGGGAGGGGCAGTGTTCACAGCACAACATTCACGGATAATTTTGTTTTGTGCTTTTGGGTACGAGCATAGCTATTGTGGTTTGGCGCTGAATGACCATTCTTGTCCTTGCGCCATAAAAAAAAAAACCACCCAATCACGGCTGATGTGGCGCTGCACTGGGTTGGACCGCCGGTCGGTCAGTGGCGCACCCAGAATATTCTCAAGGGGGCCCAGTGGTGCAAGGAATTTTTGGTGGAAAAAAAATGGCCAGACGCCATATCAATTAGGGTTGCCTTTGTGCGTGCATTTATCGTTAATTAAATTACTACTAATAATAATAATAATGTTTATTTAACCCAATTTTGTATACATTTTCGTGAGGTACATACCATAAACGCTTTGAGAAAACATAGAAGAAATCTTTTGGACTTCATGTTTGAGATTTGGGTTAGAATTGGGTGAGAATATAAAGCCAAAGATTTTTACGGGATTCTCTTCCAAAATGGTTTTACAATTCTGTCGAGGTTTGTTAATTTCTTAAATATCTGAAATATCGAACATTGTATAATTCATTAACTGATTAAAATAGCATTTCCGTGAGCCGACAGTCTGAATATATTAAAATTAATGAATGCTATATATACGATATTTGGGACTCATTTGAGAAAACGATGACACAAAATTGGATAAAGTTTATGTGTTAGACTGAAAAAGTAACACAGGTGAAATAAAAATTATCGATTCTATACGTTTTTCAGCATTCGATCCAGTTAGATATCTAGGGTGTGTCAAATAAATAAAATTAAATTTGACCTAATTTTCTAGAGTTAATGTTACAATTTTAAGAGCGTTACTATTGAAAATTACGTGAGTATGGAACACTATATATAACGCATAATTCTATAATGCAATATACTTAAATAATTAGAAGTAGATTATGTTTGCACAATTTTACAATGGCCAGCACTCTTGTCTTATCTCCATCAGTGAGGTTAGATTTCTTGGCCTAATTACAAATATCTGCAGTCAGAATTTCTATTTCAACTGCGTTTTAATCTACCTTTACCACGCGAAAAGCATTTTAAGACAGTTCCAGGCCACTTCTGCTATTGCTTGCCTCATAGTCTTATTAATGTCACCGGAGTTGGGGGAAATATTGGAAACATCACTACTTTCATCTTATATGTATACTTCCATCTTATATCTATAGATATAGATATATCTATATATATATAATGCTATCGAGGAGGCTTTTCAGGCTATTTATAATATTTTGGTGATTGACCTATTTCGAGAGAAAAGTAAGTCTTCTATATACTCGTGGGTGCTGTTTATCAAAATCATTTTTTTTATATATATTTTCGTAAAAATAACTTTAAATGCTACTAAAATGATGATCGAAGAGGTTTTATAATTTTTTGAAGACATTTTGAAATTTTTTACGATATTTTAATTAGTTATTAAAAAAAAGTAAAGTATTTTTGGAAGTGATGTGTCTAATCAGGGAGGGCGAATAGGGCATTCGTCATGAGCCGCAGGTTTTTAGGGGCGATAAAATGGGATTATTAAAAAAAAAAAAAGTCATTTTGGGGCGGCAAAACACGTGTTCGCACCGAGCGGCACAGTATTTAGCGCCGGCCCTGAATATAACGAACACTATTTTACAGAAACTAGGATGAAATCGAGCGCAGACGGTATGTTGAATAGGTCGCCTGGAGCCGGTGAACGAATGATTTTTGCAAACAGAAAGAAAGAGATTCGTGAATGAAACTCCTGCCTTTTATGAATGGAATGCGTCCGTAAATTTTACGATCGAAGGGAATGAATGAATGCATTTTGAGAATTATTGTTTACTATGAATGAAATAAAGTAATTCAAGTAAGCGTCCAATGTTTCTAAAAGCGTGGTATATTAATATACAGTAAAACCTGTCGTTGGCGGACACTCATTGCCAGGGGGAACGTGGTTCGAAACCTTAACAATATAACATTATTTATCATTAAACATAATTGGTTGAGGAGGGGAGCGATCTGCTGAATGCTAGTCCATGACCCCGGCACTCTACACTGGAGAGAAAGATTTGCCCGTAAAAAGGGAGGTGGCCGTGAGGGGAATTTTATTGCAAAAAAGTTTCTTGCCTGGAAATTTTTCTCGGACGGCAAGTACGAGCTGTCCTTTAAGAAGGGGTTTACCGTTCTTTATGCTTGTTGTGGGTGGGTGGGAAAACTGCAGTTTTACTTCTATTTGCTCAGTAAAACGTTATCCATATCGCACCCTTGCGACGAAAGTGTTACAACTCAAAAAATCCCAATCTTCAAAAACTGTTTCTGGCTAAATTGAGGGATGTTGCGTTCATCTAATGACATGTGCCAACTTGTGGAAATCCGAATAACTTATGGCTTAACGGTTTTCACGGGAGGATGCAGCGCTGTATTTGTAACATTAAGTAATTTTCACCGAATTTTGAGTTGTAACACTTTCGTCGCAAAGGTGCGATATAAGAACGAAGTGGTCTGCAGAAGCAGTTTATTTTGGAACAGTGAACCTTTTTGCCCATTTGGCGTTGATTGC
>QLNU02014802.1:49081589-49097265 GCA_006491805.2 Dysdera silvatica
AGGAAAAATATAAAAAATAACAATTCAATTAAAAAAATATATAAATATACACTCAGAAATAAATAATGTAACATACACTATATGCCCAAAAGTATCCGGACACTTTGGATTTTTTAATTTTTTTCGAATTTCTAAAAAACTACTCTGCCAATTATTCTCTAACTTTGGAGATATATAGAAGGTGCTTGAATGCACACTTTCCAATAAAGTTTCGGTGACTTGTGCATTTAGGGGACCACCCACATATTGACAAAGTGAAAAAATATATTTGATCACCCTGTATCATAAAAAGCTGGAAATTATTTGTAACTTTCAGAAAATATTTAACCAGCTATGCTTAATGCCTGTGTGCATTTTCGTAAAACAAACATGTATATTCATGAAGATAGAAACGTTTCTTTAAGAAAACCCAAATTTTGTCACATATTTTTTGCTTATAATATCCACAATTTTCAGTCAAATTTCACGAAACTTACAGAACATTTGTCAACGTACAAGAAAAATATTATACTTAAATTAGAAATTAATATATTGAATACACGATGAGATATGAGCATTTGAAGAAAATAATTTTTTACTGCGCATGCGCGAAAGATATGAATAAATTTCTTTCATAATTTTATAGTCAATAGTATAGGGAAACTTAAAAAAAATACCAGTGGGATATCTTGAAAATTCAGAAAGTTATCGACGATATAGTGAGCCGTATTTCTCTAATTCTCTGAAAGTAGCTAGATGATAAGGGTTTTTTCCACAAATTGTCATATTCCAAATTACCAAATAGTAAGTAAGATGAAGTGAGAAGACAAATCAAAGTCTGTCCAATGTCTGCTCACTTCACTCTATTATAGTGGATGTCTGCTTTGTTGAATTTGATGCTGCATGCATTGCACTATTTTGTTGAATATGAATTATGATAGGTGTTTGTTTTTCATATTTTGTTGTGCATATGCTATAAAAGTTGTTTGTATACATTTAATATTGTCGGATGCTCTACGTGGTTGATCATTCCTTGTTTCTTTTTGATATTTGCCGTTAGTTATTGTTTTCCATGTTCTGTTTTTTTGGCGCCTTTGGGCCTTGGGTATCTCGCTTTATACATGTAACAAATATGCTTTGCTTGCATTTTGCGACATACCTCCAGAAAAGGCGCCAAGCATGTAGTCTTGGAAAAGGCCCTGACGATGGTTCTAAGGCTGCATGCTTATGTTACATTATATATTTCTGAGTTTATATTGATATATATATTTAATCCAATTGTTATTTTTTATATTTTTCCTATTACTTTAATTCTATCAAACCTCTTTTATTTAACTCTTTCAAACGCTTTTGCTTTTTTTTTGGCATTTTTCATTTTATATATGCTTTTGCTAATTTTTGCAATATATACATATACGAAAACCTCACGACTCATATAAAAAAACTATCACGGTTGATGTCCTAGTTATCAAATTTCGAAAATTTCAAATGGTAACGCCGAGTTGCGGTTCTAGGAGAAAAAAAAAGGGGGGGTACAAATTCCCGCCCATATGCACATAGGAAATATAATAAAATCGGTTATATTTAGGGGGGCCATGGTCTACTTGCCCTAGCTTAGACCCTCCACGGGCAACGTCTTTTATCGCAATACCATCAGCACTGTGGGGAAAACAACCCAAAATACTGTTCAAAGTTTTCCTGTCATTGTAAAAATTGCAAAGTTTATTACATGTAATAATTTTTTATTCGGAAAATTTAAAAATTAGTGTAAAAGGGGACCCGAATGCATATGAATCGGCCCTGCCTGTGAGTTGGATCTGTGGTCGTTAGAGACCTGCTGGCTTTTCCATTCGTCCCCACATTGAGCAATACACGCGCCATTTCTCTCTGTCTCCCCAGCTACTCCAAAATCCAAAGACACAACGGCCCTTGGCACTGATTACTCCTGCTTTGTCCCCGACCGCATCTTTGGAACGTGGAGCTCTCGAGGAGGAAAACGAGCTTTTGGATACCTGGCTCTGGCCCCCATTTCGATCTGCGTCCTGGGATGGTCGGCTTTGCATGGTATGCTCTAACGACCCACAAAACGCGTCGGAATAGAGCTCCAAGCCCCTGCTTCCCCCCCCATACAGAGAAAAAATGAGGCGTCATTTTGTTCGAAGGGAAGTATCGACGTTATTAGAATCAGGCCATCTATGTATATAGAATCGGAAGCTCCCCCCCCGGCGATCGCGTGGACTGTTCCGACATCTACGACACCATCTTCGAGAAACAGGCTTGTTGTGAAAAACGTGTTTGTTTTTCGATTAGTATGTGGTCGGTAGTGTATATACTATTATGTATTGTTTAGTCGTTTGTGTGGCCGTTGTCTTCTATTTATATAGTCAGCCATTATCAATTTGTGGCTGGATGATAGTTCTCTTCGATGTTTCCGCTTTACTGGCTATCTTGAGCAATATATTCGTATCTACAGTATTCTAACGTGCCTTCTGAATTCGTGGCTCGAATGCATATATAATGGAACTTCCATGCACAGGGGCGGACTGGGCCACCGCCCCTCGAGAAGACCCAGACCGACGCTGTCCATGCACGGGACTTCTGCGTATTGAAGTCCTCCCTATATATTAATGTTTTGGTGACCTCCCCCCCCCTCCTTCCCGTGATTTGAAATCAGCCTTTATTCGTGCCTAGGAAAAAAAAATTCTATATATTACAATTTTATTATGAAACTTTTAATTTCTCGATACGAGGTAGTCCTACTGTTTAGGCATGTAGGTGTTATTTTCAACGAACTGAGAATCAGCGGCTTACGGAAGCCCCCCCATTGTACCAGGGTGTCGCTAGGTACTCCGCCGTGCTAAAATCCAAGGTGTTTAAAAATCTGGGTCCCAAAATACGAAACACTTTTTTTTTTTCCCCTTGTTGAAACATTTATTTTAGTAAGTTTTCCACCATAACACTGTAAAGCTATTCCGTGTTACATTTGCAAACGAGTAAAAGGAAAATTAAATCATTAAATTTTAAACAGGAAGGTATGAGAGCTTTGAACCATCAGAACGATTCTGCTTTAACAAAATGTCATTTGCTGTGTCAGTTACATTTTTTGACTCTGCAGTGGTGGCCCTTTCAATGGTAATATCGTCACGTGTTTTCAGTTTTTCCTTCTTTCATTACGCTAATAGCGTTGAATAGCGTGCTCCTTCCCAAGACCGCACCTTTACTAAATAGCGGGTTCCTCCTGGGGCCCTGCTATTTTTCTCATACTGGGTCCTTCCCCTTCCATTTCGCGTATTTTACGCGCTATAGCGTGTCAGTGGCCCCCATGGGCTATCAAAACACACTTTCTCTAGCGACCGCGTCACACAATTGTTTTCAAAGCCATTTGAGCCTCCAACCCATAATTTTTTTATTGCGGCGCCATTGCTGAGGATCCCACTAGTGTCATCCGTGCGGGCGATCCGTAAATGCTTGCAAACATTTACCAGAAGTTTTTTGTAATCAGTTGCTTTCTTGTGTGCAGGGGGATTAGGAAGGGTGGCCGTTGTAATCAGTTTGTGTTTGAAAATCCTCATGAAAGATGAATTGATCGAACAGAATGGGGGAATGAAATAAACTACTGCCACTCGTCGTGAAAAAGAATACATGAAAAGGTTCGACAGGATGCCGAGGCCGATTTTTTTGATGAAAGTAGAGCCAAAATAAGGAAATACGTATCTCGATATTCGTGCCAATGTGGCTTATTTTCAGAGATATGAATTTTTAAAGATTTTGCATACTATATGTGAGTTTTATACACAACGCCCTCTGCAGGCCATCAGTAACTTAGGCGGTAAGTTGTCGGCTCTTCGCGCCGTGTTTTTGTGATACCCGGGAAATCGATTACTTTTTTTTTTAGTAAAAATACTTACAACCGGATTTTGTTCATAAACTTATTTTAACAAAGTTCATATTTACGTATTTAATTCTGTGCATTTTTTTTTTTTTTTTCGCAGTTATAATTTTTACACGAATTTTAATTTTTAATTGAGGAGCTGTAAGGGTACAAAAAAGTTTAGGAGTTGGCTTACGTTTTTATGTGAATATAATTTTTATAAAATTTGCCTACTCATTGTCAACCTGTGAAGGGATAAAATTACACCAATAACGCAGTTTTGTTTTATTTAAGGATGGAAAGATTTTTTCTGAAAACTTTTAACAATTCCATTAAATAAAAAAGAAAACTGCGTTAATTCGTCTTATTTTGTCATTATTAGCCTTTGCAGTCATTCACTATTAGCATCTATTACGCCTAATATTTTTTTAAATATATTTATCTATTGATAAATGTATTTTTAGTATGTAATATTTTATTTTATAACATATAAACATAATTTTATTTTATAACATATAAACATTTTATGTGCATCTCATTTATATAGAAACATTTTATTTTATAAAATGCAATCAATTTTATTACGTGAACATATTTTTTATGTATCACTATCGGAGGTGTCAGAATTATATACTGGTACACAGTTCTGGATGATAATTATCATAAAAATAATAAAAACCTAAAAATTTCTACAACGCGTGAGCATTTTTATAATTATATATGTTCGAACAATTGTATTACCTTCGTCTAATATCATTTGGAAACAAATACCGTTTACATTTTCAAAAAGTTTCTTTCGTTTGTTAACTTTGCAACGAACCAAGAGTACTGTAACGTATTCTTAAAATTCGGCGCCGAAAGTTGATTGTGAATAAGTGAATGGATCTTCAAAGCATCTATCTGCTCGCATGTTTAAATGACTATTTTTTTGTAAGCTTTCAACACAATTTTGTAACCTTTTAATGAAATTTTTTACTTGACGGCAGAAGTACACATAACAAGGTTGACAGTATGGGGTACAATGAGGTGGAATTAATTCAGCAGTAGAAGAACAGGTGCCGTCGTCATTTGTAAAAACATTATTAAAGTGTGCTGGATCTACTTAACTACATAACAGGCTGGATGGCTACACCAAAACTTTTTCTACTTTTCAACTTTTTAATAATCAACAATTAAAATTCGAGTAGAAATTATCACTGCCAATAAGCATACAATTAACTTAATTACATAAATATGAATTTTATTAAAGTAAGTTTATGAACAAAATCCGATTGTAAGCGAAGTATTTTTACTAATAAAAATACATAAATAGTAAAAAGGATACATTAGAAAAAAAAAAGTGATCGATCCTCGGGCATCGAATACAAAAACACGGCGCGAAGAGCCGACAACTTACCGCCCAAGCTACCGATTGGCCTGCAGAGGGCGTTGTGTTTTAAGCTCATATATCGGATGCAAAATCTTTAAAAATCCATGTCTCTGGAAATAAGCCGCATTGGCACGAATGCCGAGACACGTATTTCCTTATTTTGGCTCTACTTCCATCAAAATCGGCGGGACACTCACTGTGGGGTTCCCCTTGCGAGTGAAGTTTTCGGAGAAGTTCGAAGATTGAGTAAAGTTTTCGGAGAAGTTCGAAGATTGAGTAAAGTTTTCGGAGAAGTTCGAAGATTGAGTAAAGTTTTCAGAGAGGTTTGAAGACTGGACGAAGTTTTCGGAGAAGTTTGAAGACACTGGCATAGCTGCTCCAGGTGCTGCCAAATCGTGCACAAAACGAATTTATGAACGATTTTGCCCATCTCTTAAACTATAGCACTCTTTCGGTGATTCGGTTTGGTGAACGAATAGACAAACCGCTTGTGGCTACCGTACGCTTAAAGTAGTGAGGCCTATTTTATTTTTTGTGTTCTTTATTTGAATAAAAAATACCCCCCAGAAAAGGGGGAGGTTACGTCATCACGGCTTGCAGAAGATTTTCTGCAGCAATAGATTGGGATAATAATTGTAAATATTATAATATATACGGCCTATATCAGGATCGTAGCCAGGATTTAATTTCAAGGGGGGGTTCAAAAATTTTTTCAGCATGTATCGATACAATCAAAGCATGCAAGGCCGTAGCCAAGTCCCATTAAAAATTTAGTTTCGGGGAGGGGGGACCGGTCCCTAAACCCCCCCTCTGTATACGGTCTTGGCCTATATGCAGTAGAACACTGATTCTCTCTCTCTCTTTTGACAGCAGCATCAGTACTGTAGTTTGATTTCATAAATTTGAGCTTGCAATTTCCCCCCCCCCCTGAAACGAGTTTCGAACCTATATTTCGTTTTGGGTGCTTAAGATTGCTTTTGTGTCTATTTTTCACTTATTAAATGGTTGGTTATTTGTTTGATAATTGCCTCACTTGACCGTGAATAATTGAAATATTAGAGTTCCCCACACACACACTTCGTATAATTTCGTTTCGGTGACTGTTAAAGAAATCGATCTCACGACTCCCCTCCCCCTCTTTTTTAATGGAAAATCTGGAATCTCCCATTTTCGGTAGTCCTGTGACCTGCTAGCGGCGCCACTGGTTGGTAAGACGTTAACATATATTGAAAGTAAGTTTCACCCTTTTTTTTTCCTTTTTCCCCTCGTCACTGCACTTAGTGACAGGGATTTGGCAAACGTCTATCGTCGGCACTTTTGATCATCGTGTCTACCGGCCCGCGCACTTTCCTTGCGAGCTCGACTATAATCTTTCTTTTCCTTTATTTTTTTTCCCCCACCAATGCACTGCTATAAATTTGGCGGGCTTTTCTAACTTGGTTCCCGCCATTGCCAAGACTTTTTCTCCCTGCTTCTCGGCTTTTTCAATTTTTTTTTTGTAAGCAGACGATTATCGACAAGGGCAGCGAGAACACAAGAAAAAAATTTGTATATCATACTTCGTAACAAAGTGATAGCATTATCGCATTCCGATGTGTTGACTTCTTTTTTTTAAATATATATTTCGATACGTGAGAAAGATACGCGTGAATTCGTGTCAAGTTTATAATCGTCGCTTTCCCCGCTGTCTATTCGTCTGTTAAAAAAGTAAATTTGGAAAAAGAAAGTGACGTCAGCAGTTAAAGTTTGGCGAGGTGTATCGAGCAAAAATCGACATTATTGTCAATTCTCCTAAGATCTGATTAGTAGGCGGTTCACACCAGCTATTCAAGTAATCGGATGTTGACCCTGATTACCCCATTTCTCAGATTATTCAATCAAAGCTGCTAATTATGGTTTTTAGTAGACTTGAAAAAAAACCCACGTACATTTCTTGTCGTTTGCTCATTTACGTATGTTTTTCCTTCGTATGCTCTTCCTCTCTGTTCTTAGTACGTCCTCGCGGTGTTTTTTTGTTTTTGTTTTTTTCTCACCGTCTGTCTCTCTTATTGAGATAATTTGTTTCTGCCCAATAGAAAATCGGCCTTAGTCCCCTTCAGGCTCTTACGCTTCTCAATAGCTTTTCTAACGAACTTACAGTTAAATGTTCCTGCCCGTCTTCATAATCCGCAAAATCCTCCAACTTTGACCACTTGGAGACCCTTACATCATCGACAATACTAAGCAGTGATGCTCAACTGGCTTTAACCCCCAGAGAACGTGGTTCGAAGCTCACATTAAGTCATTAATCCTGGCCTAGTCGCTCCAAAGCGCAGTCTTGAAGTATACATAACAACGGATTATGCAGAGCCGGGTAGTGCTGCCAACTTTTTTCCTCTAGATTCTGCCTTTACTTGGTAAAGAGAGAAAGGAACTCCTGAGACGTCGTATATTTTTTTTAAACTTTAGACAAATGTTATAATGTGAAAGTTGTCGCAGAAGCTCCTGGTGAAATTTTAAGTTTCGTTAATATACTGGCAGTATGCGCCGCCATTTTCGTGAACATAAATGACCTATATTTCTGCTCAAATCGAGGTGCATTTCGTTTAGTGCCCAGCGAATGTGCTGTAAGCTTTAGACAGCGTACAGGTAGGGGTGTTTCTACGCCACCTGGAATTGTCAGGAATTTTAAATCGTATGTAAAGGTCAGGAAAAAAGTTTTATTTATTTATTTTTTTTGGTCAAATCAGAAAAAGTCCGTGAAAACTTTCGTAACTTCCGCTTTGAATAGCTGAATCTTCCATGAACGTGAAGCCATTTCCCCCGCAACCGAAGTTCAATTGAAATTTACTTGTGATTGATTAGAAAATCGAAAAAATAAAAAGAAGTGATACTTATGAACCTCTCTCTCTCTCCAATAGATGTCCCGTGTTAAGTTCTTTATATTGCGCAAATGGATAAATAGACTTTAGTGAATTAGGAAGAAGATTCTACAGACAAAGCAAACGGCATGTTAGAGTGAGTCCTCGCCCGTGAGCATTCTGGTATTAGATTCCTAAGATATCTGGTAAATTGAATATGATCAACAAAACGTCATGAAATGAGGTCAGAATTCGGTGCCTTTTCATGTGATGTTAAGCATGAAGATGCAAGTCTTGTAGGTAAATATTTCTTTAAAATAAGAGATGAGAAGATAATATCGAGCAATGATTCGATAGAAAATTAAAATAGATAACGAAGAAATATATTTAAAATTACAGAAATGCCTATTTATAAAGAGTGTTTCATCAACATCCTCCACAATATCTAAACATGATGCATCTTTTAAGTGTCTTACCGTTTGTCTGACGAAACTAACGTAAGCTACTATTTTCTTTTTCAATAATCGAGACAGGCTAATGAAGAATAATTAAAAAACTGTACATTAAAAGTGTACAAAATCTTATTAATCTGGATTTAGAGAACAATTTTTCTGGCCTTCCGATTAGTAAACAGCTCAGTTTACTTTTCTGGCTAGATCACATTCCACGTCAGTATTCCTAGACCACTTAATCGTTCTTGGCACATGGTTAACATGTGTTCTTCACTCTTGCTAAAGTGATGAAAGAACGCATCGTAGTCATATTTACGAACATCTCTATTATTTGAATGGAATCGTCCGTTTGAGACATAAATTTTTGTACACGATTCGAATCGCTGAACGATGCACTAAGTTTTCTAGACGCTACAGTTTAGCATAAATATATTCTAAGGAGTGTTCCTTAGAATATATTACGTCATATATGTACCGGCACGTAAGACCGTAGCCAGAAAAATTCTCGGGTGGGGGGGACACATTATAATATTTTTCATTTTTAAATAATAAAAAGCAAGAATATCGTATCAAAAATATTTTTGTGGCAGGGTCGGACCCCCCATAGCATAGGTCCTTGCCGTCACGTGCCCCTAGACTTACTTCATCCTAACCCCCCCAGGCTTCAGCCCATGTTGCCCCCCCTTCTCTTCAGCCCTGATTTTACTTAATATATTGTGTGTGTATATATATATAAATCGAATCTTAATTGGGAGAGTTATGGCCCCATGGACGCCGCCCGTATAATTTTTTCTTCCTCCTGCCCATGGGCTGTCAGAAGGCAATTCATCCCTGCGTGCAAGATGAAAATGTTTGTATATTGAACTGACGAAAATGAAGTTGGCTTTATGTGTAGAAGAGGCCAAATGTCATTCCCTTTGCGTCTCTGGAAAAGAATCATCTCTTTCCCCGAACATAAACTTCTATCGCATGTAAGGGATTCAAATAGCTATTGTCTGTAAGCCCTTGGATTTGTTCGAAGAGCACTTGGAAAGCAGAAGCAAGTCGGGGGAGAGTTGAAAATAGGTTTTTTACTCGAAGCGGGGGGTGGGTTAAGAGAGAGAGGTAGTGATATCATCACCACTGTCTCTCTTCCGTCTGCAGACAGAAAAGACGGATAACGAGGGCGGTGGAAACAAGGCAAGGGGTGACTGAGAACGACGGATCGTCGCGTGAGATCGCCTTCTGTATGCTATAGCATCAACGTGTGGGTCCCGCCCTCTCCTCTTGGTGCTCCAAAATACTGCTGGTGGGAGAAAAGGGGGGGGGGGGTCCCAAGTGCCGACGGTGTGAGTGCCCTTTTTGACTGCGGCGGTTCTTCCTCCTCGCATCTGAAAACTATTTTTGGGTTTAACCCTCTGTCTGGTGCAGTGATTCCTCCTCCCGTCAGCCGTATGAGCAATGATGTGTGCGATCTAAATTTGCGTCACTTCACTCAAAGTGACAGGCCCTAAAAAATAAAGCGTGCGTTCCCAATCAGGCCTTCTTTATCGTCCTGCGGGAAATTCGACGGATTCCGTATTCGAGATGCCCAATTGAGAGATGTTTTGGTCGATTGTATCGATTGTTCGAACTTCTCGAAACCTCTCGGTGGTTTTTTTAAAACCTGACTCGATACATCGCGTAACCGTGCGTGGTGGGACCAGCATCTCAATTAACGGAAGCGTTCAGCGGAATGTTCACGAGCGTGCAGCGGATTCGCGATTGCAATTGAACATCTCGATTTTTGAATTCGAGAACGAATGAATTGTTAACTTGATTGTAAAAACATTTCGTAATCGCCCATCACTAACGGGTGTGCCGAACCGTTCATTGAACAATGTTGCATTTGAAAATGGGCAAAAACCCATTCGCTTGGCTAGTGACTGTGTTCTTCTGTTCTCGTTCTTTTTTGAAGCGTTCTCATTCATACCTCCAACAGAAGTGACAAGTTCAGAGTCAAAGTGTTATGGGCGGCTACGATGACGTAGTATATGGTATAGTGGTCTCCAATTCGATTGGGGGAGGGGGATGCTCTCGGGTCCCGCCGAGGTCTCGGTCCCGTCTGTGAGTAGTGTAAGAACGAACCTTTCACAACAGCCAATAATTACTGCCAAGGCAGTTATTAACCTGTTCGTGGAAACTAGTATTATTTTGCTGCCTCATTTCCGTTATGCCCATGGTTTCAGATGGCTCAAAACATGCTGTCGCAAAAATGCTAAAATGGGAAAAAAGTTGTAGCAAAATGCTAAAAAAATTAGTAGCTTTCGTTGCTCGAAAAATCGTATCAATAAAATTATTTATATCAACGATGCTTAACAGGTGCTGTTAAGAATTTTGAAGAGGAAACGAAAAGAAACAAGAAAAGATCGCTAAAGTGCAAAACGGATATTCTGGAATCGAGAAATCCTGTTTTCAGAGAATAAACTGTGGTTAAAAATGCCTGTCGCATTTTCGCGATGGGCAATAATTTTTTCTTCGCATTTTCGAGCAACTCGTCGCATTTTGCGAAAAATGCGACTGCAGCTTAAATCCTGGTTGTGCCCTCCGCCTACGATGCCGTTTTCTATACTCACTGTTCTCTTTGTGGTTGGTTACGTGCCGAGACTACTAGTGAACATAGAAAACGGCACACTGCTGTCTCGGTAGTTAGTTACGTGCCGAGACTACAGTGAGCATAAAAAACGGCACACTGCAATCTCGGTGGTTGGTTACGTGCCGAGTCTACAGTGAGCATAGAAAACGGCAGACTGTGGTCTCCGTGGTTGGTTACGTGCCGAGGGCGAGCATGGCAGTAGCGACTTGACTGACATTAATCCGTGCCAGATGCGACCCTTTTCTCTGTTGCTTTGTTTTTCGAAATAGAAAAATGAATAAAAATAATTAAATAGCACATCACACCATACCTTAGCCCCGTATTAGCCTTGAGGTTAAACCTCTAATTTCCAGCTACTGCCACGAGGAGGTTTGAGGTTGGACATCACAGCCATCCCCCCCCCAATTATATTCAGCCCAGTAGCTAATTTTCACGAATTGATTGTCGTAGGTCGTTGCCCCATTGTTCGCTCTAACCTATTAACGAAGCATTTAAACATTTTTCTAAATCTCCATTGCTCTCGTAGTCGTCGAGAATCTGCGTGATCCTTTCGTCCAGTTTAGAATGCGCCTTCTCCTCCTTCCGTCCAGCTCCTCCTAAATTTTTAAATATATTTTGATCTGGATATAATCCAAATAATTTAATTAACATATACTGTAATTCAAATATTTTTTTCTCCGTTGGTCGCTGATGGCACGGGTCGCACGCACTTGGCACGACACCCCTTGGAACGCCTTCAGTGCCCGGCCCCGTATGACCCTTGCCGAGCCGGGAAACCCCGTACCAATGCCGTAAAACTTTCAAACTAAACCACTTCTAACTTGGTGCAAGTTAGAAGGGGTTGCCACGTTTTCTCCATTCTTGAAACGAATTTTATATTTGAAGCTTAAAGAGGTGGACGCAAGTGGAGGTTTAAGTTAAAACTCAAGGACCTAAGTGTTAATTGTATGGCCCACTCTCCCCAAAGATGCTTTTCCCCACTAGCAGTGAATAAATCCGAGATAGAAATAGTATGAGAAGGACACCGTGTATTAAATGTTTAATTTATTTGTAATAATGTTAAATTATTTTTGCTTAAAATTTGCTTCGACATCTGTCAGAATTCACTTAATTGTTATAATAACCAACATATGCGTGGATAATTGTGTATTAGCCTTCCTTCCTGCGTCGTGGAATGTAAACTATGGAATTTATATGTTTTGTTCGTATGGCTGTGCGGGATATGGAAACAATGCTGTATTTAATGTGAAAAATACCCTTACGTGTTTAAAATAATTCCACCCACCCCATGAAGACATTAGTATAGGATAAGGCAGCCATTTCTAATAAAATAAATAAACAATATAATGATCGTTTTAATCAGCAAAATATTTGGTACAACATTTTTTGTATGATAGGGTCAGTGAATGGTATATATCAATCATTGGTCTGCTTGTGTATGTTATTTGCACCTCGTTATCACCTATTGCCATTTGGAGATGGGCCCCCTGGATCACGCGGCAGATGGGCATTGGAATTTTGACTCCCGCCGCGAAGGCGGCATGGCGCCACCTCCCCCAGTTCCTCCCCCTATTTTGCAGGCCTCGTAATTCTAAACTTTTCTTGATTTCCGAGTGCCAGGTGGCCGAAGTCAAAAATAGCTGCGAGTGCCCAAACGAGGTCCATAGTGAAATGGGGGCGAAGTATGGGGTCAACTTTTCCCGTCACAAATCGCCCGATTTTGACCACTCCAAACGCCCCAAATCTCCAGGTCTCACGAGGGGAAAGGCGTGGGGGAGGGGGGGCAATTGGAACAAATGTCATCTTCGTTAACTACTAGCACGTTCGGAATGATAATGCCTTGGCATTACCACACGTGACCACTCGGATACGGGACGTTAAAACTAGGGACAAATGAGAATCCAGCTGCCGTATACGGCCTTCACTGCCTGAGCTGCACACCGCCTTGGAATGCAGGTAGTGGTTTGCTACGCATTTTTCAAGCCAGTCCATGTGCTTTGGCGACTCTGCGTTCTTTTGGCGCCATTTGTGTGATCTTTGGCGATTTAAAAAAAGGAGGCCATTGAAGAATCGATGTTTACACGGGGATGTAAATCTATTCTGAAAAAAGGAAGGTGTCATTAAAAAAAGTGAAGAAAAAAAAATGATTTGTTATTTCTTATATGCGGGGATCCAGTCTTCAGTGAATATAGATGGTGTCTCCATCATCCTAACCATAAGCAGAGGACACTTTTCAACTCATCTAACCTGAAGCAGACGACACTTTCAACTCATCTAACCTTAAGCAGACGACATTTTCAAAAATGCAATGCCCTTTTACTATCCTTCTATATCAAGAATCTGCTGGATACTTTTGCCAAAAAATAGCGAACCCTTTAAACATTTTACTAAGGAAGACACTAATAGGTAGTCCATTGGTTACCATCTATTACAGCGTTTCAAGTCCAGAAGGGGAAAGAAAGGGAAATTCTCTTCTATGGTACTTCATAAATTTTCACTAATTTTTAGGATAGTCCTCATGTAGGCGTCTAATCACGCAAAGAATGTAAAATATCTAATATTCTATAGTTAGTGTGCGAATGGCTTTACTATAAAATTTATATAATTTTTTGTATGGTCTCGCCGGAATCCACTACTTCACTAAAATGTTCTTTATGTCGTTGGGTACAATCTTCACTGTCGTTTCCAATTTTATGCAGCACTTGTAAACACTAAGCGAACTTCCACTATCTCCCCCCCCCACACACACACACATTATTCAAATAAAAATATTTTCATACCCAAATCTGGGCCTATTACTACGCTCACAAAAACCAACCATTTTTTTTTTGTTTTTTGTTTTTTTGGCATACGACCCAGCTCTTCTTTTCTCCTACAAATGTTCTCCCCTCCTTTTTTTTTTTTCTTCATCCATCGAAGGTGCGTGACATCGGACCGAATTCCTATTTTTTTAATGTGTTTTTTTTTTCTTCCTTGCCCTTCTCACCGTTCCTATTTTAATTTCCGAACCTTTGTGCATCGTCCTGAAAAAAAAAGGGGGGGGGGATGATACGCAAGGAGCGGCTATTCTGAAGAAGATGTGGCTGAGTGGAACGCGTTTCTTCCTTTCTTTTTCTTTTCCGACGCGTGGCTTACCCTCCGTTCGTATGAGACGCACCTCTTTACCTTTGCCCTACGAATTTCTTACTCTCGTACCCCTACTATTTACTTTCTAGGAATAAAAGGCTTCGCGGTTTTGAAAGTATCGTCTGCTGAAGCGGTTCAGGCTTGACACAAGGCTTTAGTTTCGCAGACGTCGTCTGCTCGAGTAGTTCAGGCCTAAAATAAGGCCATGGAGAAGGAAGTGAACGACGATTTTGCGAACGTCTTATTATTTGTGAAGGAAGGAAGGAAAGAGCAGATGGTCCAGCGACGACTTTTGACCTTACCCTCTCCCCCTCCCCCCACTTTCCGAAACGCCAGATCGTGTTTTGGTCCAAAACGCGGCTCATAAAAAATGCTCAGAAATGCTTGATCTGGCAGCTGTCGAAACCCTGATGGGTAATGACACTGGCTCTCATGTGGAAACACTGTTCTATCGTTATTGCCGTGTGATGCATGTCCACACTAAGATTGACCTGAATTCCAGTCATGCCTTTCGCTTTTTCGCAGCGACAGCTGCTTGTTCAAACTGCGTTTATCAGGGAACAAACATAGGGGACTGATCCCCTCGTAAAAATTAAATTTCTGCTCAAAATGACGGTGTTCAGAGGACATTTTCTTCTTCAGTACATTTTTGCGACTTCAGGTAACTTCGACGCCTTCGTCACCATTTTATAACTATTCACGGAATTTAGACAGCAGATGTCTATTGGCGTAATACGTGGGGGTGGGGCTCTCCCTAAAAAAAAATATTAGCCCTCCCTCCACCCACATGATCTTAGGTTACCGGCGCGTACGCAGGAGTTGTAATCACCCCACAGTAATGAAATTTTGCATATTTGATATTGGTGGAATACGTTATTAGTTGTAGTTTCCGTAACCCCCCCTTATGTACTTCCTGCGTACGCCTATGCCTTACGCTAATTACACCAATGTAGATTCTTCACACGATGCGTAGGGGGGAGCTTTTGTAGCGAAAACCCTAGTGAAACCTAGCGAAAACCCCTCTGAAATCCCTTCGCAGATTATTTATACATAGGGTCATTTCACGTTAAATCAACAGATTTTAATTTTCGACCGTTCTCTCACGTTTCAGATTTTTTTTTTTTTGCCTACGACGTAATGTCAAATTTGGAATTTCAATTTTTTTTTTAGTTTCAATTTGGGCCCAGGAGAAAATTTTGAAAATTTCGATTTTGACAGTTTTTTTGTTTTTTTTTTAATTATTTCGTTATTTTGACTATCATATGCGCTGTGTCCGTTTAGAAAATTTCTTTTATTTCACTTATTTTTTGACCGATTAGGCTTATTTTGGTGTCAAAATAAAGATACGTTTCTGCTCTTTGAAACAATATATAAAAATAGCATTAAATCTGACAAAATTTTTATTACACATTCAAAGTGAATTTT
>QLNU02014802.1:49121269-49138702 GCA_006491805.2 Dysdera silvatica
GGTCGGTAAATAAACAGAAATTCCTTTCTTCTAGCAAGTGTTTAAAATGCCGGATGCTTGAATAGGCGGCTAAAAGTTCTCGGTCATATGTGCTGTATTTGCGGTTAGCTTCGTTTAGCTTACGTGAAAAGAAAGCAAGTGGCTGAATGATGCCGCTTTATCTTTGGTACAAAACTGCTCCAATCGCAGTGCTTGAAGCGTCAACCATAAGTTATAGGAATGCTTCGTTTATGGGGTATGATAGGGTTGCTGCATTGGCGATGATTTCTTTACAACGAATAAAAGCATTCGTGTTTCCTTCATTCCAAATTATAGTGGTTTTGTCTTTCTTTTTCTTACCCTTAATCAATTCGTGTAGTCCTGGATCTTGAATATGTACTGAGTGATGGAAAAAAACGATGAAGAAATTTAATCATTGCCCGTAATTCTTCAATAGTTTTTGGTTTCGGATAATTTGATAGTGCTTCAATTCTTTCTGGTAGAGAAGAGATTCCATTATATGAAACTTGGTAACCAAAGAAAGATAAGGCTTTTTGGCCAAAAAGGCATTTTTCTATGTTTAAAACTAAGCCAAATTTATTGAGGCGCTCACAAACTTCTTTTAGGTCTTTAAGATGTTGTGTTTCGTTCTCGGAGGCAAATAATATGTCATCTAAATAAGCATAACGTTTCTTTAATCCACGAAAAACTTCATCAACAAACCTTTGACACGTTTGGCCTGCGTTTCTTAAGCCGAAGGTCATATGCGTATACTCGAAAAGGCCGATCGGTGTTATGATTGCAGTCTTAGGAATATCTTCTGGTACCGTAGGGATTTGATGATATGCTTTTATTAAATCTAATTTTGAAAATATTGTTTTCTAGCCAGACTCAGAGAGAAATCTTGAATGTAGGATACTGGATATCTATCTGACTCAGTAATTGCATTTAATCTACGGAAATCTCTAGGTCGCCATTCCCTGTTTTCTTATTATAGACTTTTTATGAGCTTTTCAATTCTTAAATGTTTTGATCCGGCAATTTGGTCTTGTTTAATAAGGGCGAGTTTATCAGAAGTTACTATTCTGGCTTTGGCGAATATAGGAGGGCCTTTGGTTAAAATGCGATGAAACATTTCATGGTCCTGCTTTATGCCTATTATTGAGGGGTTGGTAATTGCAAGATACTCAAAAATAAGTGCGTGATAAGGCGTATTGCCTGATATAGTAGTTAAGCACAAAGTAGGCGTGTTTATAATTCTGCCCTTGGCCGATAAGGTTGTTATTCCATCGCTTAAACAACGATTTTTGATATAAATTAATAGATTGAATTTTTCTAAAATGTCGGCGCCAAGTATAGGTTTTGAAACATTGACGATGACAAAGAGCCATTTAAATATTCTTCGTAGACCTAAGTTTAGACTTAAAGTAATGTTTCCGAAGATTTCGATTTTCGAACCGTTTGCTGCGTAAAGAAAAATGTCTGATTTTACAACGGGAGTTGGCATCAAGCTAACTGGATAAACTGAAACTGATGCTTCACTATCAACGAGAAAACGATTGTTTGAGTTGCTATCGAAAACGAACAGGCGGTTTGTGAGCTCAGCATACCCAGATTCCGCTAAATCGGTGAGATTCCTTATTTTCCGTCCAACAGCAGGGGAAAACAGTTTTTTTTAGCTTTAACTCCATATTTTTCATGATATCAGCATAAATCACAAAGACGCTAGCGGGTGAGCGCATATGCCGCATCTGCCCCGAGAGGCGATCCTTCTGCGCATGTGCGTGGACAAACACGTCGCGGCTTAGGTACTAGTAATGCCGAAACACGCTATAAAATAGCTAAATGTGCTGTCATCTGGCTAGATATACAAGCGATGGTGTAGCTCCCTATTGATATCCCCGCTAATATAGTATTTTGATTATGAATTAGCATTTGTTTTAAATAAATCAGTACTTACCTGAATCACAGAGACCGAACTGGGGAGGAGACCCCCCAGACTTCCTCCGCTCGTCGCTTCGCGACTCGTGCCGTTTTGATCACATTCGATATGCGCTGCCTGAATCAGTAACTGTTGAATCAATATATGTTTAGAAGTATAAATTATAGTTTTCCCCTTGCCCAGGGATTTATACACTCCTTATTGTTATGTAAACACACACAAAATCTAATTCCACACCACATCCTTTTTGTCAACAAACATATGTGAAATAAACACGCATGCACATAATGCGACAGGAGAAACTATTTTCTCCTATTTTTCTAGCCGAATAAACATAATCGGATGAAAATATCCACGCACATGCGCAGAAGGATTGTCCCTTGGGGCAGATGCGGCATATGCGCTCACCCATGGCGATCTGTCCATAAATCGCCAGGCTCATTAGATACTGAAGTAGCGCGTGAGGTCGAATTACATCGGCTCCTGTTATTGTTGCTGTAACGTAAGTTGGCGCGAAAGCGTGAATTAGAACGATTTCGTTGTTGATTTGATATTTTGTTTACTACACGTGTAAGATGTGCAGCCTGGTCTGAAAGGCTTTGAACTTGTTTCTGCAAAGTTGTTAGTGACGTCATCTCCATTTCAGATACCATAGGCGCCATGCCTGATACTTCTAGAACTTTATCAGCAATTGATGCTAGTTCTTTAAAGCGGCGATCACCTTCCACTGAAAGAATTTGTTGTATATTGATGGGGAGTCTACGTAACCATGGAAATTTGAATACTGATTCATCCATCTTGTTGGCAGCTAATTTTCGCATTTGGCGAAGCAATCTGGACGGAGTCTTATCTCTTAAGGTTAAATCCTGTAAAAGGGTTTGTAGGCGCCATGTTTCTGAAGACTGATATCGTTCAGTAATTCGAAGTCTTAATGCTGTATAGGCTTCGTTTGGTGAGTTGCGGATGATGTCCGCCACACAAGACAATACCTCCGAGTCTTAGCATGAAACAAGGCAGTGAAATTTCGTTATGTCTGCCGTAATGCCTGAATTAATGAACATACTGTTCAGTTGCGCAAACCGGAGATCAGGACTGTCTTTCCAAAAAGGTGGGGGACGAAATGCTTCTCTCGCAATTTCTGAGTTTTCTCCCATAATGAATAAAATTATGAATTATGAAAGCGTTCGACTTACATAGTTGATAGCAATTGTTGAGTCGAAGTTGTTCTTGAGTGGAAAATGATCGGCAGTGGAATGATATGTTGAAACTGGAAACTTACGTTAAAGCGGAATTCCAGTGAGGAAGTTACCAATGTAGTGGAAATTTGTAGCGGAAGGTCACCAGTGAAAGAAAAGTCACCAATGAATGAAGGGTGGCGCCAATAAAGAAAGTCAACAGTGAAAAAGGCGCCGATGAGGTAGTCAGTCGTGAAGGTGGCAGCTTCCTTCTCAATGGCCGGTATAATAATGTAATCAAATATAATCACTGCTATCATTTGTGTTTTTAATAATTTTTATTCACACTCAAAAGAAAACAAACTTATGAAATCGAAAGATAAAAAATTAAGTATTAGAAATAGCAGAAAGGTTGACAGACTGAAGTTCTTATAATGATAAAAAATGGAAAACTAGAAAAAGAAATATTTTCACGTGACAGTCTCGAGTTTTATATCACGCGGACATCAAAGCATAATTATTTCTATATTATATTGATTCGCCTGATCCGCGACAGTCTTCAAAATCCGAGTTTATGACTTTTCCAGCTCGTAAGATTTAATGAATAGTACTACGCATTGTACGTGACAGGTCTATGTACATAAATAATTGAAAGATTGAACTCTCTTAATAAACTTGCTTTACATTTCCAAAACAGTGAATCTAAATAAGAGTATATCAACTCAATATGAATCCAAAAATTGTATCTGCGATGGGCTTCATAAAATTGGGAATTATGAGACAGCATAATGTCAGCGAAATGGCAAACTTTTAACTGCATTCATTACCATGACGGTTGTTTGTGATCAATTTTTTTTCTTATGACGTAGTGATTTACTGCGAATTACAATATATATTTTTACTAATACTAAACCATTGAAAAAACTAAAAAAGTGTTGCAAAAAAGACTTCTCTTTAAAAAAAATAATCATAAATTGGATGTGATTTAAACATAAAGTAAATAATTTCTCTTCCTCTCTCTTTATGTGAACCTGTTTTAATTCCAATATCGACATATTACTGCACTTTAAATTAACGAAATTAATTTTGTAAAACTCGTAGAATTGAGAGAAGGTATCGCTATGATTAGTGTTAGTTGCAGATTAGTATGTGACGAAATAAAAGGCAAACAACTATTAAAAAACAAAAAAATAGTCAACAACAATGGAAAGTTATATCGCATGAAGAACTTATGGGAACCATTATTAGAAACATGTATCGAGCAAATATTTGTAATCATATATTCACAAAGCAAAACAGGAAAAGTGTGGGATAGAGGCTTTGACCAGTGTGTCAGCTTCAAAATACAAGGTTTGCACCCCCTAATGCTCCATATAAAATTCATTTGTACTTTCGTTTTTCTAGGGTTTAAGCCACAACTAGTTGTGATAATAGAAGCCATAGGCAGAGTTATGGACCCCCCCCCGCAATAATCTGAAATAAATTGCGATTTTACATATACTGTAATGTATAAATGTACATAAAATGTGCTTCCTCCGCCAATAATTTTGAGAACTCTACGTTGATGATGGAAGCTGATTATGAAAATAAGTAACGGATAACTCTGAAGAAACCAAGGCACAAAAATAGTTTTTAATTAATGTAACTGTAGGACATTACATATACTCATCAATGCTGAATAAGGATGGGGAGGAGGGTGGAACAAATATTCAAAACGTAACATAAATTTATATAAATATATTCTTTATTTTTTCTCATCTCTTTCCAAATTTTATTGATTTCACACTTTTTCTTTCTTTATCCCTCTTAATTAGTGTTTAGTTCTTCTATGTACTAAAATGAAAATTAATTCTACTTAGGAATTATTTAGATGTGTTTACTGCTTTTTTAGTGTGGTGATATACTTTAACTAATTATTACTGATATCATCATATTTAACCATTGTCCGTCTACAAGGGGATGGAAGTCTCTACAAGTGACTTCCACATGCATTTAGTTTGAGTAATTGAATGGGTAATTGGAAAAAGGGTAAGATTCCAAAAATATGGCAAATTAAAGTAAGATAGCCATTTGACTAATATTTATGCAATCTATCCGTAGAGCGCAAAAAGAAATCTACCTCACTTCATATAATAATGCAGTAGTCTTTCCATCATTGAGTGGAAAAAGAATAATATTCAGGGAATATTATCTTTATTCCATTCACCGCCTACAAATGTCAGCGTTTTAAACAGCTGTAAATCAGAATATCCTGCAGTTTTGTTAACATGAGGTTTAAAACTTCTCAGTTATCAACCGCTCTTTAAAAAATTTCGATAGAATTTATTCACCTGATCAATATGACGATATTATTCACTCGTCTAAGAAACAAAACCGACATTTCCAAGTAAAGAGTCTAGCAAATGATGACATACAGGTAGGCCTTCTACAACGCGTTTTCGCTCCAACACGGTTGGAAAAATGCGAAAATTTTCTTACAACGCGGTTTAGGAAATGTGTCAGTCAGGAAAATGTTGTTGAGCCAATTCAGCGTGAATATAATAACATGGGAACCCTTGCACACGTCATAGGAGGCGATGGATTCACTGAAATAGCTATTGATGATATTCTAGAATTAGTTACGGAAAATGAAATAAACGAAGCAGATTTGCTGACAGTTATATCCGAAACATCTGAAGACCTTTTCAATGAAGAAACCAAAAACTTCACTCTGAAAGGTATAGAAAAATATTTGGACATGGTGAAACAGATGGAATCTTACTTTTTAGAGAACGATCCTCTGCCGGAGAGAGCGGAAATATTTAAAAGAAATCTTCAAAATTGCTTATCTGTCTATCAAGAAATTTATAAAGATCTGCAAAGCAAGAGCAAAAAATCTCTAATGGCAGATTTTTTAAAACCTAAACCTACTGGAAGTGCAGTGGAACTTGTCGGTGAAACAAGCTCAGATCTTGAAATAAGGCCAGTCAAACGTTCTAGAACAACTATAATAAGTGACGATGAAGAATAAATTTGTGAGCATAATGTTATTTTGATTTTGACTTGAAATCATAATCTTTTTAGTTTTTATATGACGTTGAATTTTATTTAAGTTTCTCATGAAATGTTTTTATGTACAGAAATTAAAAAAATGATGAAAACGTTACACCATAAAAGGCAGTTTTTCTCTTTCTAGAACCGAATCCCAGTTTTTGTATTAAGTTGGTGTCTCCTATAACGCGATTTCTCACAACATGGCATTTTTAAGGAACGTATCTACGGCGTTGTAGGAGGCCTACCTGTACTTGATTTCAAAGGCTAGTGGCCACAATATTTTAAGAAGACTTCCAGGGATGTTGAGAAAAAAACAGTCATTTAGCATTAGCAAATACAGTCAACTTACATACACCCTAGAGAGATGAAAAGCTATATTAAGGCATTTGAATTCATTGATGACCCACGAACTTATCAATATGAAGAAACAAGATAATGTGGATCTTCTGAATTTAATAGGATACTGGAAAAATCCCTATCGATTCCAAGTTAGAAGATGTTTCCAAAATAACACATTACATACCTGAAAACTACAAGACCTTCTATGATGAGATCCCTAGGAATACCACAACAAATAGAGAAACCACTGATCCAGAAGACTAAAGATTATGCAAATGTTATTTTCTAAAATGTTTGTTCTTTAAATAAAAACGAGATCTTTATAAGTGCCTTATTTCGTTTTCGTTTAACTCTGTCTATTTTAGGTAGAAAAAGGATAATATTCCTGTACTTTTAAATACTAATATTTAGTTATCTAACAGATAGAGGATTTTCGTACTTTGCTATTAAATAACCTTTGTCAAAATATACAATTGACTAATTAAAATGTTTTTTTTTCAATTTAACGATTTTGCAGTAAAACACTTTTCTTTTTAATTTCCCAGAAATAAGTTTGACTGAAATGTTATCCTTTTTCTAATCACTCATTCAATTCTTTTCCATGTGACTTCAACCTGTTTTCTTATTTCATCCATCCATCTAGTCTGGGGAATTAATATATACGTTTAGATTTATTCATAACAACATAAAATTTAGGAAAATCCTCAATTTTATGTTATTATGAAATATTTCAAATTTATGGCAGAATGGGGTAAACAGTAGAACGCTGATGATCAGAAACTTACTTAGTACTGAGAAAGTGATTGTCATGATCGTTAAGAAGACAATATTAATATTTTAAAGAACTGTAGTCAATTAAAAAAAATATGTGCAATTTTAACAGGAAATCAAAATTATTCAATTTTTAATACTTCACGCAAGACTTATTAGTGCTTGTGTGTGTGTGTGTGTGTGTGTGTGCACATTCACCCTTGATTATTACAACCAAGTACAATATAAGTTAACAATAATCAATGCTATGGTGTGCTTATATATATTGGACTGCCACTCAATAATCATTCACAAAATCGATTGTTTGGTATTTTATTAAAAAACAAACAAAATTACACAAGGATTTAATGGGAACGATGATCGCTAGCGGCTAATTCTGTCCCATCTCCAGAGTGTGCCATCATCGCACACGCAGAGTAAAATAGAGCCGTCTTTATTAAGTCCTGTTTGACGAATGGAGGTGGCACATTTTGGATGTGTGAGAACGGTGCACCTAAATTGATAAAACCAACAATATATACTTGTTGCTTATATACATACATCAATGTGTGAAACTTGAAAAATATTAAAATAATAGGATATTAATAAATGCCACTAAAGCACACAAAAACATGTTTTTTATATCAAATAATAGTATTTAATACATAAAATAAATCTACATACAAATACAGCGAAACCTCGATTCATCGTTTTTTAGGGGGGGATGGAGAAAAAAATGGTTTATTTTGGGAAACCATTCAAAATTACAGAGAAGAACAATTTAACAATTATAATTTACTGAAATATACGCATGTTACAATACAGTACATTTTACAACTACCATCACTACACCTTGCTGAAAATATTCATGATTGACATTTGTTTTATGTAAACTTTACATTTTAATTTAAACTGCTAGTTTTTAAGACTTGGAAAATTTTAACAGATATTCTGTCTTTTGAGTATCTTCCGCCATGACAAGACTCCTTTAAGAGCCAAAGTTGAAAATGGAAGCACATTGTAGAAAGAAAAGCCCCGTCTCATCTGCGTTGTAAATATGGCATGTAATTCTTAGCTAATTAACCCATTTGCATCATTCGAAAAAGTGGAAAATTGGCCCATATTTATGTATACCAAAATTTTTTTTATTGTATAAAGTTAGAAATATTTAAAAAAAAAAAAAAATGGCGTACACAAAGAATTTATAATTTTATTTAGTTCAATGAAGTTATAAATTGAAAATAATTTGAGAAATCAAATTTAATAATTTGACGCAGTATGATAGTACTTGAAATGGTCAATACACATAGCCACACAGCAGTTATAACACACTGGAAAAATGAATCCATTCTCTTTTCTTTTTTTTTGTGATAAACAAACTACACAAAGTTTATAAGCTTTCCGTGATGAAGTTGTTTCAATGGGTTTTAGAAAATATTGGCCAGTAAATCGTGATGGTAATGATGGACATGGTGTAATTTCTCATGTTGCTGATGCTTTCATGTTTGGTTTATTTTGTTCAAGTATTTCTTCCGCTAATTTTTGCTTGAAGACGTGAAATGCTCTATCATTATGAATAGTTTTTGAAATTAATGTAACTGTTCAAAAGGATCATGTCAAGGCAATAAAAAATATTTTTTTGTTTTGTTTTATGCTTAAAAACCTAGCGTGCATATCTGCGCTTTGGTGATAGTGGCCAGGAAAATTCAGCGCATATATGCGTTTATGTCACACATGGGTTAACAAGGTGGTAATTTTTCTAGCCACACTTCTGTACTTTCGCTGTCCACTACAACACCTTCTCGGCTAATGTCTTGTATAATAGGTAATGCAGGTCCTTGAATTTTGATATCCAGTTGTTAGACACAGCGAAATTTTTTATATTTAGCTGCGTGGCAATTACCTTTGCCTTTTTAGATGTGTGTGCCCGCTGGTACCACATTAAAAGAACACTTTCTAGCTCAATGAATCTCCACTCTGTTTTCTTGCTGGCGTTACTACATTTTTCGACTTATTCTCATATTTTGTCCTCTTTTGTGATTATAAAATTTAGTATGCTTACAGTCAAGCCAAGATGTTTCACAATATTTCTCTCCAAGTTTCTTTTCTACCTCCTCTACAACTTTTGATCTCCCACACAAAGTTCTCACTTGCTTTTTATGTTGGGACATGATTCAAGGATAATAAAATTATACCGGTACTGTATTGTATATTAAAAACAAACAGGGATATAAAGGACGCACATGCTAATAAACCCAAGAGCAGATGGAAACAAAAGCATATAAGAATGTATGTAAATACTCATAATGAAGTAAAATTGAAAAGCGACGCACCCGTAACAATGACAGACATTTTTCTATTCGTTGAAATGTCACAACATCCGTTGTAAACAAACAAGTTAGTACAGTATGTCGTACTAACAGTAATCGTAAACTTGTTAACTTAAATTCGTGATTTGCGAACACCTGCACACAACGTAATAATTCTGCATGAGTTTTACTCCCCACTTCTACGAAGTTTCCAGTTTAGAACATCAGACTCATTTGTCATAACAGTAGGTGCTTTCTCAGTGTTATCACTTAAAATCTTTTACTAACCACCAAAATCTCAAGACGTTCCTTGGGGAAAGAGAAAAAACACAGATCCATGTGGGAAAACATTCCGGCAAAACCGCGATTTCCCAAACAATCAATGGGACAAAATAATAAATCAGGAAACAATAGAAGTGAAAACTATTAGTGTTATTTGTATGGGAAAAATTCTGGAACCAAAAATAGTGAATGATATATGCAGGAAAACGATAGAAAGAACGATACATCAAGGTTTCACTGCATGTATAATTACACATACCACTGGTTCCCAACCCTTTTCAAGCCGCGACCCACTTTTATAGTAACCAAGTAATCCGCGACCCCCTTTTATAGTAACCAAAAGATCCGTGACCCCCTCTGTTTGCCGCCGCCACATTTGCATAATAAAAGCATTTTTAACAGAGTAAAGAAAACACATTAAATAGAAAATTATATTATATTAATTATATATATATATATATTACATTAATTATGTATATTAATTAAATATATTAATGTATATTATAGATATAAAGTTAACAACGATTAGTAGAATATTGCAATGTGTGTAGCCATGTTGAAATATAAAAGCCTTGGAAACATTTGGTATGGAATTCTTTTTAAAAATAGTTGTGATGACTCCCCAGAAACCTGTCCATGGCCCCCAGGTTGGGAACCACTGACATATACACATAGAGGATTAATTTAAAAATATTCTATCTATGTAACCATTCATTAATTTATATATAGTAAAATCTTAGTCTTTTTTGGGATCATTAAAAAAGAAACTGTTTGACAACTTTTAACATTACCCAAAGTCTCCACAACGATATCGATTCCCTTCTTTATGTTAGAACTCTCCTTTCCAGATTCAACCATACTTACTTGACTGCATTCTGTGAGTGCAGATAACTTTGCAAATAATGGACTTTAAAAGCACTGATATAACGTCTCTCCATACTCCACAATCTATAGCAGAATTCCTCTTACATTGGTGAAAAAAAAAAACATGACTAATTTCTTTGAATTCTCTCTGTGAATTCAATCCAATTTTAGTTGCAAGGGGAAATGGCTTCACATTCGTGGGAGGTTTAGTTAGCGAATACATAAGTTCTGGAAGTTTTCACTGACTTCCCCCCCCCCTCTCCACTAAATTTTGACCAGAAAATATCGTTTTTCCTTAGATCCTTAAGGGGACGGCCCTGCGGTGGCGCAGTGTGGTAACGCGTTCTCCTATTGCGCGGCTAATCCGGGTTCGACTCCCAGCAGTGCAAAAAGAACGCTTACTCAGAGATCTCATAAAGATCGCACTGCTCACTGTAGTCCGGGGTTTGGTTCCCTAGGCCTTAAGAGGTTCGGATTCCTCGGAAAACAGTAGGTCCCGGCGCAGCATGACCACTGTAGTCTTTGAGCCGTAAAACCAAAAAGAAAGCGAAAGCGAAACTTTAAGGGGACGTTTTCGAAATCCCTGGCAATTTCAGATTTTCCAGCTGTATGGACACTCAGCATAGCTTGTATCCAGTGATAAAATTATCCTATGGATGAAAGTTCAGTAATAACTTGGAATGTTATCTAGAGAAGAATTCCCCCCATAAATTTTTCTTCTTCTTGCACTATTTTCTAAATACGTCTTCACAAACAAAGGGTGTCTACCCAAATTCAGTATCAAAAAATTCATATCAAATATCATAAATTCACTTTCAAACTTCCTTGACTTTTCCAGGCTTTTTAGACCAGTCTTAATCAATTTTCAGTCAATAATTACAGTAAACAATAAACAACAAGTCAAAATTTGCATAATAAAAACAAGTTTCAAGACCATAAAATCCATTAACACAAACCCCAAGGCCATTTATAACTGAATTTACAAATACAAAAATTGTATCATAAGGAAATGTATTTCTTTACACTAAAAACTTGCATTAATTAAATATTTACAACAACACTTTCATCCAGCCCTTTTTGTATTTATTATAAAAGCATTTAACTATATAATTGCAAAGCTGATGCTTCATCTTCTATTCCATTTAAAGTGTGTATGACTATATATAAGGTAGTGGTGTAGTCCTAAAACAAAAAAGTAGCCTAGCACTCTTCTAAATCAGGGGTGGATCCATGGGGGGGGGGAAATCAGGGAACCCCCTAACCAGTCAACAGCCCATTAATCTAATAGGAGCAAAAATCATTATGTATGAGTTGTTGAGCCGGCATTGCAAGACCCCCAAATGCCTCTCTGAATCCGGCAGACACTGCCTACAGCATATAGCTTTGGGGCATATAAGCATAAAATAATAATAATGTGACACAAATGCATGTGCCCAGCCAAACTAAACTAGGAATGACCTCTGAAGTGAGCTAATAAAGAAATAATTGAAAAATATAGCCAAAAGTCCACCACCTTTCCTCCTTGGCGCAGTATAGCCCAGATGCTCTTGCGCCATAAAAAAGCCAAACAAACAAACCTTTCCTTCCCTATCGCCTTCGTCATGTCAAACAATATATTGTGGCTTTTTCTATTTTCGGAACACAGTTTATGATACGTGTTCCAAGCTGTAATTTCCTTTAAATTCCCACGATTCTTAGTTGATTTATTCAAAATTTTAGGGTCATTGCTCTAAAACACAATTTTCTTAACAGAATTGTCGAATCCACATATTTTTTATTTACTACTTGAACAGAATTTTGTTTATAAAATGTATGATTTCCTAAAATTTTGCCCTTGCGCCGCTAGACCTCCGAAAGAAATGCTCTAGCGCCGCTAGGCCTCGACTACACCCCTGATATAAGGGGAAGGCAGATTGGTATAATCAAAATCTCTTACAGATTAGAAAATTTAGCTAAAAATATTTTTGTTCAAGTTTTAGTTATATGTTTAGCAAACATCTGCTGAGAAATATATAGGCTTAATAATTTTATATAAATTATATAACTTTTGGAGAAAAAGGGTAATTTTTGGAAGAAGTTTAGTCAAAGGTTCAGTTTTTCAAACGTTTTCATTACGCACTGTGGTACAAAAAGCACAGTTCAAGAAAATTATTTTAATAAGCTATTTATTATAACAACGAATTTCAAATTTCCCTGACTCAGGCCTTTGTATTTCAAATTTCTCTGACTTTTCCAGTCATAAAAAAATTCCCTGACTTTTCTAGGTTTTCCAGATCAGTAGATACCCCGCAAACATTTATTAAAAAAATTTGAAATAATTTGCTCCTTCCATTATCATCTCTTAGTCGGTCTAAACTGCACATTTAGAATGGTAAATACAACAGAAATATAATATCCACCGCCCAAGGTATGTAATAATCACCTATTGTCTTATAGTCAATTTGGAGTTCACACTCGACAAACGGCGTCCATAATAAATTAATCACGTTATGGTAATTTCACATGGTAAAAATCTATGAATGTGCCATGGAAAAAAACACTTTTTGTATCCAATAAAACATAGGTAGTAAGGGAGCCACTTATGGAACATAAACTGAATAGCCTTCTAGGAAACCTTGGCGACTCTCATCGGACATTAATGTACAACATCCTCCATTTTAACGTCAGGTCCCATTTACCATCAAATTATTGTGCTACTCTGTAAACTAGGGCCCGATTAATGCATGGGCCTCTGACTCTGGGCCCCTATATATTTAGGGACCCTTAAATTTTGTATGTGACTTTTTTTTTTTTTAGCAAGCTTAAAATAAAATGGCAGTTTGAAACCTAGTTGTTTTAAATAATAGTAATTTATTAATATTACATTTTTCTTAATTATAATTTAAGTATAATTGAAAAGGTTTTAAACTATTGATTATGTAGATAATATATATAACAAGAGTTTGGATTTGTCACTTACTAACTGAATAATTTTGTTGTGAGTGCGTAGAGAGGGGCCCCAAGTAAACTAGGTCCTGGACCCCACTTTAGCATGATTGGGCCCTGCTGAAAACTCCATTACATGAAAATAAATATTGGTTATGACTTCACGATTACCAATCTCTGGTTAAACCTTTTTTTTTTTTTTTTTTTTTTGTACAGATTGGGGCAGAGACACGGTAACACACAGGATGAGGGAGGCTAGGGGACTGAGCCCCATGGAAAATATTTTTTCTCAAAATAAAATATTGTAGAATTTTATTTAAAATTTTTTGTTTTGTATGAAATTGTACATCACAATAGAAATTGTCCTTTGATATTAAAAATATATTCGAAATAGCTTTCGAATTACGGTAGACCTTGTGCATACAATATGTTTTACAGAGATTTGAGCCTTCATCTACTTTATAATAAGGATAAGAGAAATTATAGAGATGTGTACTAAAATTCATAAGTTTTCAATGCAAAATTTATGTTAAGAAATTTATTCATTAACGTTAAATATATTACTCTCCTTATATATTTGGTATTATTAAATATATTAATAAAATACATCAAAATATTTACGAATTTTACCCCTTGTTAGCTACAGGTCTGGACCGGGGCACTGTAAAGTATTATACAATAATTTCTGCCACCCACATATTAATTACAGCTCAAACTAGAGCTTTATTCGTTTTGGAGAAAAAGAGACGCTTTCCCCATCCTGGATTCGAACCAGGGTCCCTCCGTTTAGCCCGGAGTGTCTTGGACCGCTAGACGAATGAGGACAGGAAACAACGCTCTCTTTCTCCGTATGTAAAGGTGTTAAGGTATTATTACCCTCCGCAGGGATAACACAATTGCCAAATATGGTCAACACAAGAAAGCCTCCGGGGCGAGATTTTTGTGAGTTTTCGTGGGGGAATTTATTATACAATAATTTTTGCCACCCACGTATTAATTACAGCTCAAACTAGAGCTTTTTTCTTTTTGGAGAAAACTGTAAAGTATGTTTTATAACTTACCGAACAGTAGAAGGATCATCCACGTCTAGATCCCACACGAAAACTCTCCCTACTTGGTTTCCAAGTGCTAGGGTCTAGGAAAAGTAAAAAAGAATAAATCATTATGATTAACAGGCGGAGGATTATGAAGGCATGCTAAGTTTATTTTTCAACAACCTTAAACGTTTCTTCCCAAACCATGCACAGTTTTATTAGAAAAAATAGCAAGAGTGGACCAATTTCTTTTTTATTTTGAGAAACAGGCTTTTGCTCGTAGCTGAGCTACTAAACGATGAAAACAAACAAACCTCCAGATGTTCTTTCTTCTAATGATGCTTGCCACAATACAAGGAAAAAATGTCAAGACTCAGCAAATATTTATTTTGGATTAAAATGTTTTTGTAGTGGGGGGGGTGGTATTTGATGTGAGTTTATACAACAAACCAAATAAAAGTTTTTGAAAATAACTGCTTTTATAAAACGTTCCTCTTTTATTGAACGTACATTGGGGAAGAAAAAAGTAATCGGTACTCAATTCAACCACACTTATACTTTGAATAATACACTAATGGACAATGCTAACTTAAAAATAAATTTCAGCATTAGGATTCACACCTTCAATAATGAACATATTCCAGTTTGTACTAAATATGTGAGATGTTTATGTTAACACCTTTATAATATATCTAAGTAAAAACGTTCTTCAAGGGATGATGTTTTGTGAGACTAACAAACCCCGTTTTAATAGGAATTCATTATACCTCTTTAAACTAACAGAAGGTGCTCATTTAAGAACATTAAATATTTGTTTTTCCCGCATTATTAAATATTTTCTTTATGTTTTTAACATGCGTTCCTTCTATGAATGCTCAGTTTAATAAAAATTAAGTGTCATGCATATACATTATATTTACCCTCTGCTAAAAACTTTTTTTTAAAGCTGTTATGGATATATTAAAGTTCACGTATATCGAGTATTCTTGTCAGGGTTGTATCAATTTTGCTGGACCCAAAAAAAATCCAGGTGGTTTTTTTTAATAAAACCACAAAAAAATCCCGTTTCCCCAATACTGTGTGAAAAATTATTACAAGTATGTGCAAATTCATTTAGGGCATGCTGACAGTATCCCAAACTATATCACTACAATTCACCATAATGCACAAATTTCTTTGAACTTGATAAAACAGTCAAAAAAAGTTAACTGAATTTTAAACATCCTTCAATCAGATAATATAAATATATCCTGTGCTGTTTAGAATTATATCTTCACTTAGCATAAAGTTCAGAATTGGAACGTTACAAGGAAATTATATTGAAAAGAATGAACAAAGCTATTCAACCATTCCATTATTTAGCATATATAATGAACCTTAAATATAGAGGGAAGAGACTGTCTACTTCCCAAGGAGATGCAGCAGAAAACTGGTTAATTGAAAAATACCCATGAACGTTTATTTGCCATATACAATTACGTATGTGGAATATTACCCTCCAATGTTTTCTGGGCATGTGAAGATGTTCCCAAATGCAAAGTGGTGGAACATTATGGTAATAAGAACAGAAAAAGGAAACGATCTCTCGAGTGACTTTTGCAAATTCAATTCAAACTTACTGTCATGTCCTGCAAATTCTAATGCTATAGAGTGAATTTTTTTAAAATTTTGGTATAATGTGGTCAGTGCTCCATAACAACTTTGATGCATTATTGTTGACCTTATTTTTATATTAATGGAAAAATATAGTCATTAAATTTACAAACATTATAGAATCTTACAAGTATAAAACTGTACAAAATAAAATAAAGAATTCATTTATTGATATCCACGTTATGGCTCTGCAAAAATTTATAAATCTTGACATGCCCCCTCCCCCACCCTAAAGCTTTATCTTACATTAGTGTTTTCCATTGCTTTATCTTGCCAAATATTGCAGTATCTTCAAATAAGGTCTAAACTTATTCCACTTAATAAACATCATCCAACGACAGCTTAATATATTCATTTGTCCACTCATATAATAGTCATTACATTTTGGTACTCTCACATCAATAAAGATAGTAGTGATACTGGAATAATGCATCCTTTTAGGGTTGAATAAAACCCAGGATTTAAAAAAAAAAACCCAGGTGGGCTTTTTTTAGGTTTAATTGAGTATTTTAAGGAATTATTATCATTAAAAACAGTTACTTAGGCTATTTTCAAATCTTTATACAAATGAAAAATACCACAGCTTATCCTACAGACTTCTAAACTCATGTTTGTAAAAATTGCAACACCATGAAGGACTCGTCCGAATTGAATGAAATTTAATGTACAAACGACCTGTGTTGATACAAATAAACGATTAAAATTACAAAGCAAAAAAACAATATTACATGTCGAAAATCAGTATTTGGTGAAGCCACCACGCGCTGCAATAAGTGATGCTATACGACGTGGCATGGAATCAAACAGATGTTGAATGTGTGCCTGAGGAAGAGCATTCCAGATTGCTTGTATGCGACCCCAAAGTTCATCTGTAGTAGCTATGGGACGAGGATCACGAGCGAGACGCCGACCAACGAAATCCCACACATGTTCAATCGGCGACATATCCGGCGAATAGGCAGGCCAAGGAAGAAGCTGTATCTGTTGTGATGAAAAGAAGTCTTGAACATTCCTGGCAATATGTGGGCGGGCATTGTCCTGTTGAAACACAGCTCCGGGAATGACTTTGGGCTCCAGAACTTCATTGATGTACCGGTTGCTGTTAAGATTACCCACAATTCGTAGCAGCTGAGATCGTCCATGATACA
>QLNU02014802.1:49138802-49167707 GCA_006491805.2 Dysdera silvatica
AGCCATCATTGTACCCCAAATTAAAGCGGGATTCATCAGAAAACACCACTTGTTGCCAATCAGCACGCCAGTCTCTATGTCCATGAGCCCATTGTAGCCGCAGGCGCCGATGGTTTTGCGTCAGGAGGATCCTGTATAAAGGAACTCTTGCACGCAGTCCACGGTGCAGTAGACGCCGACGAATTGATGAAGCACACAATGATACACCTGTAGCAGTGCACCAACGTTCTGCCAACTGTCCAGATGAAGCAAAACGGTCCGTCACCGCCATGCGGACCAGGTGTCTATCATCCCGTGCTGACGTCACCTTTCAGCTCCTACTCCCAGATTTCCGAGTTGTCTGGTTCTCTTGAACCCACTGCTTCCACTACGAGCTGCTATTGCAAGATAAGAAAACCCTCCTTCACGAAGGCCGATTATTCGTCCTCGTTCAAACTCCGTAACTTGCTGAAATGTCGCCCTCTTTCGTCGTAGAGGCATAGTGACGTCTCATGTAACGTTTACCACTAGCAGATAACCATACACGCCCCGCTACAGCCCTCTATTTATACGGATCCATCAGCAGTTCAGAGGGTGCTGCTCAGCCCACGCAGAGGCGATGACTCTGAAATTCTAATCATTTGAATAGCATACCCTAATTTGCATTTCCTGAAAGTTTCAGCTCAATCAAGTGATTCCTTCATGGTGTTGCAATTTTTACAAACATGAGTTTAGCATCTGTCACTTAGAAAATGGTAAGGAAGAATTTGCAACCTCTAAAAATTTTAAAATTCAAACCTAGAGTTGCCATTATGTTCCATACATGGCATCTCATGAGTAACTGAGAGTTATTTACAATTTACGTTGGAACTTTTTCATGTTGGAAATGCACTTTAAATGTACATTATATTTTAAAAGTGTAACTACATGTACAAAAGAAGAAAGTTGTTAAATTAGATATAATTGAATTTAAGACCAATAAATGCACACACTGAAATTTCAAGTTTAACTTTTTTCTTCTGTTTTTGGTGTATATCTTCCAATTTTCTGCAATTTTAAACAATAATCCTTACCTTCTCATCAAGTAAGGATTTTTTAAAATAAAACTCCCCACACAAGATTGAAAATTGTGTTTTTGTACAATGTCAAGCTTCTAAAAAGTCTCTTAGTCTAAAAAATATTAATATTCCTCATAAATAATTGGTGTTAACTGGGATAATCTGCTGTGTTATAACTTCGTTGCATATAACCTTTTTTTTCATTTCATAAAAATATGTATAAGTATTATTAAAAAATCCTTATTTTATGGAATAGTTATGTATACACATTAAAAAAAAAAAAGTTTTGAAAAAAAAATTTCCATGTTAAGTTGGCAGGTATGTGATGGATATAAAATTACTTTTTATTGCAATTATTATTATTATTATTTTATTTTTGTAATTTTCTATTATATGTAAATAACAGATACTCGAGGTGTATAAGGCAAGACCGTAGCCCGAATTTAATTTGGGGCGGTTAGCATGTAAGGCGGTAGCCAAGTCCCATTAAAAATGGGTTTGGGGTCCCTAAGATCCACCCCCTGGATATGCCCATGTGTATAGGGTATGCTACATTACTATTATTCATTTGTGCAAAGATTTGACAACAACCTAAGTGATTGTTTTAATAGAACCCAATTTTGCCTTAAAAAAAGAAACGAATTTTACCCAATAAAACTCGGGTTTCATTCAACCCTGATTTTTGTAGCTTTCTTCAATTTCACTGTAAGCAGGTTTTAGTGCATTACTAAAAACTTTTTTTGCATTATTCATTAAAAAAAAAATCAAGTGCACATTTTTGATTATTCAACATTATTAAAACATTCAACAACAGTTGTAAAAGCATTCAACAATATTATTATAAAACATACAAAAACGTTAGATATTGATGAAGACATGTCAGTGCGATTTATTGATTAAAAAAAAAAAGGTGCGCTACAACACAATATATTCACCTTCTGTCCAGCATCAAGAGAGAACCTCATAAACCAGATTTCGCAGTCTTTAAATTCATAACGATGAATAACAGTAACACTGTTGTCCAATGGCAGATTAGCCACTTGCTCTAATGCTCCAGGTTTCCAACAAACAATGCAATTTTCGCATGACTAAATTAAAGAAAATGGAATCCCTTTTTCTTAATACATTTTAATAAATGTTTAATTACGTTTTAATCTTTAAACATTCAATATTCCTACGAGCTATAATAATAATAACCAAACTCCTTAATTAATAATGCTTAACTCACATTTTTCCACTATCGCCTAAAAGCATCCCATAGCCAATTATAAAAATGAGCAAAACCCTCCATCAAACAAATCAGTAAATAGCTCTGCCCATCAAAAAACGCTGTATCACAGCTACGTAGCCAAAACGGCTCACTGATCCATCGTTTACTCATTCAATGACTAAAACCGTTCGCTAATCCAGTCAGAAAAGGGTTTTTTCACAATCATCCTCTTCAGCCACTTATATTGATTTTTCATATTTGTCACTAGTTTTGGATTATAATGTAATGAAAGTGTAATTCTCCACATAGTTTTTTTCTGTTTGCAGGGTGTCAACACAAATTCTGTTTCAAACTTCCCTGACTTTTCCACGTTTCTAGACCAAATCTTAATCGATTTCCAGTCGCTAATTACAGTAAACAACACACAATGGATTAAAATTTGCGTAATCAAAATAAGTTTTAAGGCTATAAAATCCATTAATGCAAACCACAAAGCCATTTATAACTCAATTACAGTGAATTTACAAATTCAAAAACTGCATTAAAAAGTGTATTTTTTCTCAAAACTTGCACTAATTAAATATTTACGGCAACATTCCCATTCGGCCCTTTATGAGTTCATTATAAAAGAGTTTAACAATATAATTACAAAGCTGATTTTCTATTTCCACTTAAAGTGTGTATGATTATATAGGTAAAGGAGATTTGTATGATCAAAATCTCTTACAGATTAGATAATTTAGTTAAAACACTTTTTTTTAAAGTTTTAGTTATGTATTTGGCAAACATTTTCTCCTGAGAAATATCTAGGCTTAATAATTTTATATAAATTATATTAGTTTTGGTGCAAAAGGGTAATTTTTGGAAGAAGTTTAGTCAAAAGTATAAGTTTTTCAAAATTTTCAGTATGCAATGTGGTACGAAAAGCATAGTTCAGAAAAATTATTTTAATAAGTTATTTATTATAACAATGAATTTCAAATTTCCCTGACTTTGGCCTTTGTATTTCAAATTTCCCTGACTTTTCCATGTTTTCCAGATGAGCAGACATCCTGTGTTTGGTTTGTTTCTATTTAATAAGGTGTGTGTGTGTGTGTGTACAGCGGTGGTTCCCAACCTTTGTCAAGTCGTGCGACCCACTTTCATAATAGCCAAGTAATAAGCGACTCCCTTTTATAGTAACCAAAAGATCTGTGACCCCTCTATGAGCCACCGCCATATTTGTATAATAAAAGCATAAATATAATAGAATAAAGAAATTGCAATAAATACAAAATTATACTATATTTCAATCCATATATATTAAATTAATTATGTATATTAATTATATATATATTAATGTATATTGTAAACATAAAGTTAACAACCATTAGTAGAACATTACAATGTGCGTGTAGCCATATTGAAATATAAAAGCCTTAGAAACATTTGATATGAAATGTAATAAAAGTAATTGAAACTAAAAATAGTTGCGGCGACTCTTCGAAACCTGTTCACAACCCACTTGAGTGTCGCAACCCTCAGGTTGGGAACCACTATTGTACGGAGAGACTTATTGCCAGGAAATTGTATTTAATTTGTTATTGATTTCAATAATTCTTTAACATGTATCCTAGTGTAGTACCAATTTCCCATTTCCATAATTTTTTCTTTAGTTTAGGCATCCCCTCTTTTTAATTGGTGCAGCATAACTTTGCTGCCTTTAGGCCAAAAATTTTAACTAATAAATCTAAATTATTTATTCCATATAACTATCAGTTTTAAACTTGCACTTTTTAAAAGTGTACATTCATGGGAGAAAATAACTGAAAATAAATTTTGTCACTAAGGTTTTTTTGGTCTGAAGTTTTTGGCCCATGTATTATAAAGATGGACATTCTGTTCTCTCCACGGTTAGCACAATTACCATGGTCGTGACGGACAATTGCCCATGAACGATACAACACACAGATTCTCAAGGGACATCATATAGCGGGGGGCTGGAAAAAAAAAGAAATCACGAAAAATTTTTGCTATTATTACCACCCCATCTTCTAATTTGAGAATATTCCCTTTTGACACAAACACCAGTATGAAAAAAAAGGCTATACAAAGTGTGCCTCGGTATTATTGCCTATTGAAGTCCTAAAGGGACTCATAAGCTGCAACTGTTTTACATTTACATCTTGAAAGGTTACATCCTAAGCAGAGGGGTGGGATTTAAGGGTACCCCAGGCAATTTAGCAGATCGGGCCTCCAACTAATTATGCTTGATAACAAATAATGTTTGTTATATTAAAGTTTTATATAAAGTAAAATAATTAAAGTTCTGTGCAGAAGCTCAGGGGCATTTGTCTCCCCCTTTCAAATCCTAAAGATGTTCACGGGGACTGAATTCGAGACTTAAAATGACTGTTATGACCTAAGTAGTGTTTGTTATATATTAGTGGTCTACTTCATTTTTAAAACTTGTTGGCTCTTTCGTTCATCGAATGCAGTTTTGCTCACAGAAAACTAACTATTTCTGCAATATATTTCTTTATTTTACACGAAAAGTTGGAAAAACGCAACTCTTATTTATCATTTCTTTAAACATAAGATATCAGTTGTCGACATCTGAGCTTTGTCACTGTTACAAGAAATTTTCAACTGATCTTTGAAATCCAATTCCTGTATCCTAATCTTCTGTGCAACTTTCTCAACTAACTATTTTAATCTTACTTTATCTCAAAATCTTGTTCACTTAAAAAATTGCTACTGCTTTAACCTTGACTCACTTCCGTAGAACCCTTTCTACCCTTGCTCAACCCTTCAACTCAAAACACTAGAAGAAGCAGCTTTTCGAACACTTTTTCCCTCAATATCACATCTTGCATATTTTCAATAATCGCATCATCACCTTTCATCCTATACACTACAAAATGCAAATACAAGAAATAAAATAAAGCATTATTAACGATTCCCAAGGATTACTTTCAAAAGAAAGCAATTTGGTGGCAACAACAAAGTGCTCCCACAATACAAAACATAACCACTGGAGGATCTTGACAGTGACCTTTCATCCATGAACGATCACCAGTGCTTCTGCCCTCAAGAAATAGAATCTCATACTACAGAGAGCAAAAGAGTTTTATTTCCAGAAGAAAGGAAGTCTGAAGAGGAACCCCGCATTACAGAGAGCGTGGGGTTTCATATCCAGAAAGTAGAATGTCTGAAAGGGAATAGCATCACACAGAAAGCAAAGGAATAGCAGTCACCTTCCAACACTGTACTAGTAGAATAACACACTATGTGTAAAAAAAACAACCAGACTACTTTACACATCAAATAGCAACAATAATAATAAAATCCAATGAGTATTTTCTCACCTTTGATAAAATATAACCCCCCATCCATCGAACACAATCGACATAGTTTCGGTGAATATCTCGTGTTGTAAATGATGGAAAATGCTCTTTCAAGGTGTTAAAAGGTCTGTAATGCAAAAATTGTACATAATTATTAAATATTGCCTTGATTTCCTCAAAGCAAGACTTCTTTGCACAGCAATAAATAGTATTAGTAATAAAAAAAAAGCAAGCATTTATTGTAATTCCATACCCACAAATTGAACAATAGGCTGTCAGGAATGGCAACGCCATGTGATCTCCAAACTGTTACGTTTATATAAGACAACGGTAACTGGTAACCCAACACTTACCCAGTGAACTTGTGAGATATGACTGGGAATGTCGAAACGATCCAATGACAATGAAAAAATAAGCAAATTAAAAAAAAAATTCACTAAGGTCACTATTTAAATTTAGAATGTTTCAATTAACGTTGAATCTGTGATTGTTTTGCTTTTTTCAATAAATTTTCGTGAATTTAAAATTGAAGAATTTGAGAAATGAAGAAGAAATGAAATCGCAAGTGTTGGTTGGTTGGTTGCATTTTTATGATGCAAAGACAGCAAGGGTCATGCGGTGCCCGGAATACAGCGACCTTAGAGCCAAGCTCATTCTCACCCGCTGCCACCCAGTGGTGCCAGATTGCGTTACAAGTAGCGGATTGGGTGACTTTTTAAGTGCACTTGTTCAAAAATTTCGAATTGGGCGACATGCTATTTTTTGGGCTACTTTTAATTACCTTCAGGCTATAAATCTGAAAAATATGCTACTTTTTTATTTTCATATATAAAATCACAAAATATTATTAGTATTACATAATACAATAAAAATTTTGTTTGTTGAACATTTCTATTCGCAGTGAACGATAGTTTCACTAAAACATAACATGTTCGATACTCGTTCAATTCTTGTTTTGGTACTTTTAATCTTCAGATCTGGCATCACTGGACTTTTATTGAGTTTGTGCCGCTGACCATGCCCTTGTCCCAGTTAGTGCCTAGTAGTCGAACGTTATTGTGGAAACGTGAACATTGCACACTGAATTGTATTGGGTATTACCCATATTAACATTGTGGCCGCATAACTTGTTTAATATAGCCACAGAAATGTAACTTAAACAATATATGTACATCCAATTTAACACACAGCTCTTTCTGTAGCAAATATGAGAAACTGGTAATTGCCTCTTCATTCTGTAAACCATGTCTAGCCATAATTTACGTTTTACCAAAGCATGCGGCGGTGCCGTTCCCTGTAAGTTTTAAAATAAGCAACTCATAAAGAGTTTTGCAATTAACATTACCACAGATATTAATGCTCAGATTTGATTCGTCAATCCATTGTAAAGAACCAGACGAAAAGGAAGTAGAGGAAACCATCCAGATTCTTTATGTTATACAATTTTAAATAGAAGGGGAGTAATAAATAATTTTATGCATAATACATTATTAATTAATTTTGTGATACATAAAAATATTAACATAATATATACATATATATTATAGTTTAATGTTTGGGCTACAAATAGTTGAAATCCACTACTTTTGGAGCACAATTTGCTACTTTTTAATCTTCAGTTCTGGCAACACTGCTGCCACCTGGGTTAAGCCAAATCACCAGGTCTGTCTGAACTCTTGGACCCACCCACCTTTGCGCCGCCCTCCTGGCAATGCTTCACACCTTCCTTTTACGGGCTGGCCAGTTCCTGTAGGGTTCTTGGCAAGCTCTGGGGTATGCCTCCGGTCCCACCAAGTCCGACCTTTTGGATCCCACAGGATTCACTCATCTCTGTGCCACTGTTCTGACGGTGCACCACACCTTCCTTTCTGGGGTTAGCTGGTCCTGGAAGGGGCAGTGGCCAGCCCCAGGGTGTGTTTCTGGTCGAACGGCTGGCGCAGCTTTACGTGGTGGCCATATTGGCAGTTGGTTTCGATTTACGTTAAATGACGACACCTAGGCAACTGTGTGTCTGTGTGTGGTCGACTCTCAAATACCCCCCTATTTTCCCCAACCCCAGCCAGGTTGCACTGTTCGAAAGGCCCTGTTTGAGATGGCAATGCCGCCTTCAGCAGCCACCCTTCCCAATCCCCCACCAAAAATCAATCAATCAAAACAGCAAGGGTCATGCTGCACCGGGATCTATAGTTTTCCGAGCAATCCAAACACCTTAAAGCCAAGGGAACCAACCCCAGGACTCTAGTGAGCAGTCAATCCGTAAGCATTCTTTTTATCTGACACTGTTAGGAGTCGAACCCGGGATAACAGCATGCTGAGTGAATGTGTTACCATGGCAGGGCCCTAAGATAATAATAATAATAATTATTACTTCTAGACTGTTAAACCCAGACTGAAGCTGTGGCTCACTATAAAATTCCGCCATCCATGTCTTACATCATGTCAAACAAAAACTCAATTTCACACAATATCCCATCCATATCTTACATTGTGTCAAACCTAAATCTAACAAAGGCTCACAATTTCCTGTCCATGTCTTGCATCAAATGCAGCTGTGCACAATGCAGGTGTCATAGTCACAACTTAAAAAAATATAGGACATTTATGAAAAAAATATAGGACGTATCAGTAACGTCAAAGACAAAACAAAAGGAGGGGGTGTAAATTTCTAAATCTTCTAATTTTTCTTGTGAAAAACGTCTTTTGCGAGACGGGTTTAAACCTGACTACCCCACCCTACCCTCCGCCGTCTATGTCAGTTTGACATGTGTTGTATGGCAGATATTCAATTCTCACTACACAATACACACGTTATTATACCAAATGATAGGCGTAAGTTCAAATGTGAACCTGTGCCAGTGAATTAAATGAAACAAACATATTCAACTGTTAATAACATACAGTAAATGCAAAAAAAGTAAAAAGAAAGAAAAATGAGAATTATACTACTAAATAAGGTGTAGATGAAAAATAAGACATGGTCACCCAAGTAGCAAAAGGACTGAATGAAACCTTCAGATAGTTATGTTAACAATTTATATCACATGTGGTACAATTTTTGCAATCATAATTCGTCCATCCAACTAGAAGTCGGTACCATAACGTTAACCAAACTTTAGATGTTTTAGAAACAGTCATTCATGTGATCATTTCAAAACCATAATGTTAGATAAAGTTCCCTAAAAGGATTTATTGTTCTATACTGGCTACTTCTTAGCCCTCTTTATCTGTGAGAACAATGTAGTTTCTGCATGCTTCAATTCGTCTGTATTTGTTATGAGTTGTTTACGCCCCGACTCTAGCAAGGCCTGTGCAGCTGACATTTTTTTCATATCCGTTCTTTTAGTACCTTTTGAAAGTCTTTCATTAGCTTCCCGAATCAGTGAATGACTTGTTTTGATTAATTCCTGTAGCCTTTTAATTTTTTTCTCAAGTATTTCAACATCCGAAGGATGATTTCTTTTCATTTTTTTAGCTGAAAGTTTCTTCTAGAAACTTCCAAATAGTTTCTGTACTTACTATGTGCTTCTCGGAAATTCTTCAGGCACAGCAGGGTAATAGGTATGTCACAAATGCCGTTCTTTACTTTTACTGCAGCCTGCACAGTTCGAAGACCATTCACTTATAATTCATTTAACAGTGGACGATTTGAGTTAAGAAAGAGTCTGTTAAGCGAAACCCTTCTCTCCTTCCCATGGGAAAGTGCCAGTGCCGCTTTGACTAAACGAGAAAGTAGAAGGTATTTTGCCCCAATGTTCTTATTAAGGACATCAGACCGATAAACATCTATTCTTGTTACAGGGGTGGAACTTCAGTTGGCAGGTTCCTCATCATCTTGAATCTCTGATTCTTCAAACAGATCATCTACATTATCAATTCCATGTTCCCTTGTTTCAATTGTCAGGGCATATTCATTCCCTTGTTCAATCATGTATAATTTCCACTCGTCAGAAAGCTTATCTATATTATTCTCCTGGAAAACAAGTGGCATTTCTTTAGCCACTCTTGCTATGTACTTCGAAGACATTGGTTACATCTTAAATAATGGATGAAGGTACTGGACATTTTCCAGTAACTTGTTGCTCAGGGTAACTTTAACGAGTAAATATTCAATGATTGTCATACTAAAATGTTTCGCCTCATGGAAAAATAGTTTTAATTCTTTTTCCTTCAGTCTTAAAGCTTCATTCCTGGCAAGAATTCCAACATCAATTTCAGTTGTTGGAAGAATATTTTCCAGGTTATTGAAATCAAAGTTCTTTAAGTTCCTTCCAGATAATATATTTCCCAACAGTTCTGGTTTAACAATTTTTGAACCAAGGCTTTGAATAACACAGCAGATTTCATCATATAGAATATGTATCAAGGGTTCTTCTCGTTGCATTAAAAGAAGAAATTTATCAAAAGTCTCATCCACTGACTTCCGGAAAAGCACGTGGGCTAAAGTTGTTGGATCCTTCAGGTGAGATCTAATACTTAGATAAAGTTTAGACTTGCCCTAATTCTTGCTGTTTTGGGGAATGTACTTGCTTTGTTATTACTGAAATAACAGGGACCATAGAAAGCCATCTATTGTTAACAAACCTCAACATGTGTTTCTGCTCCATTTCAAGGTTATTCTGAATATTGTGAAAATCCTCACTTCTGGCTGGATACTTATGTACGGCATCCAAAAAGTCTTCGATCTCCCAATGACTTAAGCACTGAGTTATGCCATTCCTAAAAGAATTATGCAAGATTTGCAAATTGCATATACCAATATTAATTAAACCTGGCAAACCCTCACCTTTGAGAATAGAATGAATATCCTTCAGACGTTTCACATTCACTGGAGGCCCATCTGAACCAATCGCAAGTAATCATCTATTAAGAGGCAAGTGATCTTTTGATAGGGATAACAGTATCTTTTCCTTAAGTATATCAGCAGTTGCATGACCAAGCTCAAAGCAACACAAGAAGTAACATACAACCTTCTCTTGATCACTGTCCCGATATCGAATGTGAATGTCTGTTTCTTTCCAGCTTCTGTTGCCTCATCAAATGATATGGTAAAATAAGAGTCACCTTTCTTAACAAAGCTAATCAACGGATTATGAAAATATGGTCCAAGTCCGTGTGCAATTTCATATGAAACCTCAGTTTGTCCTAGCGTAAATGGCTTAGAAATTTTGCTGTCTAGAAACATTTTACAAAACACATTTTTCTAATTTTTACAAGAATTGAATGGGTAACCAGCTTCAACAATTTTCATTGTCCATAAACATTCTGCATTAGATACTCTATCAGCATCATTCACATTCCAGTGTTTCAAAGTTTCAGCACTAGATACAAAATTTGAAGACTTCTGTCCAGATGATGAAACCGACACTGTGAATTTTGTTTGGTCTTTGGACAAAGCAGTTGTCACCAAAATCTTGTGTTTTGACGTATTTGCATGTTGTAGTACTTGTTGTATTCCTGAATTTCTACCCATGAAAGTATTTTTACATATGAAACAACATGCCATAAAGTCAGTATGCTTTTCACACCACAATTAAATTAAATGTTTATTCCCATCCTTTTCGCTCGGCCAGTTTTCTTGAAATCGTGTATCACAAGGCATGTTTATACTTACATCCATTTTACTTCATACATCAAATTCATGCTTTAATCTGAAAATATTAAAAAAGTACTACAATTAGTATCTAAGATAATCTTAGAAGTCAACAGTCCAATCTAAAAGAAAATGGGTCATTGTTAGAAGAGAAATCAGTCATTGCTCTAACAAGAAATGTTATGTTCCTTGCAACAATGACAGAGGAGGAGGAGTGAATGTACTAATTTATTTAGTACCCTAGGAAGTTAAAAAAAAGTTTTACAATTAAATCTTCAAGTAGCCAATAAAATGGCCACTTAAACAAATGTCTGAAAGCAAAGCGAGCTGAAAACGGAAACTGTATACTCCATATTGAGGAATACAGATAACCTATGATACAGTTAACTTTTATATCGATAACTAAAAAAAAAAATTTAAAAAAAAAAATAAAATATAGGACAGTACCTGGAAATATAGGACATGTTCCAAAAGTATAGGATGAGTGGGACCCCTGACAATGGCAAAATTGGGGGGGAGACTAGGGGGGCTTAACCCTTTCTAGAAAAAATTTATCCCCACAAAAACGAAAATTACAAATGTATGCTATGCATGGTGCAAATGGTTTAGCCCTTCTTCCTCTTCTAGACGAGTTATACTAATGACTGTGCATAATCCACCGCCCAATACTTTGGATCATATTAAATACAAAGCCAACGATGGATATAGTCACGATGTTCGTATCTGTAAGCCACAAGATGGGCCACCTGGCTTGAGTTTATACCTGGTCAAGCTTAGTACAACCTGTAAGCTTTGTTTCATTTACAAACAACAGAGCTTATTGGGAAGTAAATGCAGCTCAGCAAGCTTGAAAGTGGTGATGATAACCAGGGGTAAAGCAATGCAAAAATCAGGGGAGATGTGTGTGCGTGCACGCATACTCAAACAACTTTAAAAAAGATCTAGTGATTCCGCATTAAGGATAAAAATATACTTCGTTATCTGATGCAGCGGTTCTTTAACTTTCCTAGACAGCGGACCCTCTTCAGAGATCACTCACCCTCGCAGACCCCCAAGAATTAACTCTTTAATTAAGTTTAAAGCCCAGAATTTGCATCATACATATTTATTTCTAGTGTTTCATCACTAATTTTCACCATTTAAGGAAGGAATTTTTCACTCCTTCATAATTTATTCTTAGCATTAAAGAGTAATTGCTCTTGTTTCGGTATTTTTTCGAATCTTTGTGGAACACTGGGAGGGTCTCACAGACCCCCAGGGGTCCATAGACACCAGTTGAAGAACCACTGATCTAATGTGAGATTGGGAGGCTCTCCCTTTCTTACGCTACTGGTGTTAACTACTAGAATGCTAATAATTATGATAAAAAAAAAAAAACAATTTCCTCTTCCACGATGAGAAAATAAAATAATGAACCAGAAAACTATGATTTCATAATTTAAAAAAAGACAGAAGCTTAAAACCAGTACCATTATATGCACCCTCCTAAAATTTCCACAAAAAGTATATTTTTAAACACAGTGAAAAATATAAGAATTATCGAGCATACATACTTATTGGTTTTATTTGGATTATACTCATAGGACTTTTGAATTGCTTCTTGGACCTGGTCTGTTTTCAGTTCCCATATTTTCAAGGAATGGTCCATGCCACAGGACACAATTTTATGTCCAAAGAAGTCAAAATCCTAAAAGTAGATCCAATGTGTTGTTTTAATGAATTAACATAAACAGGGTGGTGAATAAAACTCTATTTTAGATTTCCCTGTTAATACCATTATTTTCCCTGCTAGTGAATTTTTATTAATAAGTTGAAATTTTTGTGACACAACCATTTTTTTTTTATGTATTGGACATTTAATACATTCAAGTTAATATTAAAAGTCTCATCAAAAACGAATACTTTCAATATGAAAAATCAAAACACATTACACAAATAAAACTTTAGATTCCTACTTTCACAGAATTAAATGAGAAATGAAACTGAAACTAGCGACGGGTGATTACAAAATGTTTTTACAACTGAAAGAATCGCAATCGAGTCAATAATTTCTTCGTCCTTAAACTTAACAATCAAGATGTTTAACTGCAATCGCAAGTCAGCTGTCCAACCACATGGCGCCAGAGATGCCAACATATGGATTTTAACTTCATCTTACTGTTTTACGGTCGACACAAAAAAATCTACGAAAAACCTCATTCAAGATCCTCACGTGCAATTTTCTACCGGCCCCTCAAAAATCCATATTTTTAATGTTTTTTTTAATGAAAAAAATGTACTTTGCAGATGGCCCGTGCCTTCCTTGTTTGTACACAATGCTTCCAACTGCCGTTTATTCAGCATATATCATAAGGAACCAAACACATTGGGATTTCCCGTCGCGCTGTGTGGATCAGCCGAGAGGGAGAATAAAAATAAAATCAGCTATTTGGCACCTTTTGTGTATGTATTTGCATGTAAAGTTTCTCTGTTATTTTTTTATGTCCAGCTTTGCGTATAAAAATTATTTGAATTTGGATTAAAACAACGAAATGAAACGCAGCCGTGATTGTGAAACCGTTGAAAAAATAAAAAAAAAAGCCAACAAAACTTCTCGGCAAGTGTATCGCGATATTTATAGTAAAGAATAGCCGTTTTATGAAGCATAAAAATTTTTTAAATTTTTTCGTGGACCTACCATGTTTTGAGTAACTTTTTACTCACAGTATTTTATTAAGATTTCAGAAAAATTTCCTCACGATACTTTAGAAAGTAGCGTGCGATTTGCTCCGAGATTTTGTGACATATATTTAGGAATATTTCTCCTTTCCGCTTTCGTATTTACACATGGAAAGGCTTGCAGGCTAATTCAATAATACATTTACCTATTCGATATATTTAATTTACATTATTTAAAATTATATTCTGTGAAAAAACGCTACCTGGTGCTTGTTTGTAGAAGTAAAAAAACAATAATTTAATTATTTAGCTTAAAAAATTATTTTAACGTAAATTAACGAGCGATAATTTTTTCCAATGCGCGATTTGGTCCTTTATGCGGCGCCTACCAACAAAGTTGTGAACTTTTTAAATGTGATGTAATTAACAACTATTAGTAATTTTTTTAGTATTTTTCCATCAAAATAGAGAAATTTCTCCCTGATACACCACCTACTGGCAATTCGCGAAATAAGCAGTTGTTGGTAATATTTCGCATCTATAAATTCCCATCCAAAGAAATAATATGTCCGCAGTGGAAAGCGGGCAATTTTTGTTGACAAAAGCTAATTTGCGTATTTCAACGATTTTAGCTTTTCAAGAGAAGAACAGGGAAGAGGTTTCAAAATTATAAAAAACGAAACAAAGAACTTGATGTTTATGAACTTTTACTTTTTCAATGAAGCATGTGACTTTTCATCTTTATCATGCTCATTCTCATTCATTTGATTAAACTATTTTTTTAATCTACTACAAAACTCACGCGAAAACCAATTTTCCTGTACAAAATATAAAATTGTGGTGTTTACCTTTTACAAAGCTGGTGCAAAAGGTTTTTTTTCCTACAAAACCGATACCGAAAGCCATTTTTCCTGCTACAAAACTGATACAAAAGGTCATTTCTCCTGCTACAAATGGTATTGGTGAGAGTGTGATTACTGTATAAGTGCATAATTGTACAGAGTTGAGTCACATTATTAGGAAAACTTGCATGTTATTTCAAGGTGTGGGGAGGTACATATATTGCTCTGTCTGCAAGTGCTTTACTTATAAAAAATCGTTTTGCAGGAAATAAAAGAATGTGGTTTTACAGAAAACTACAGAAAATTCTTGACTTTTTTACTGATGACTACTTTCTCAGGTTGGCATCTCTGCACGGCGCATGCACTTAAACACATGTAGCTGTAGTCAAGTTGGTGAGTAAATAATTAGATCTAGCCGAATTTTCTGACATCCAGACAAAAGAGTTATATTATTTATTTATAGAATAGTTATATAGGTTTTAGAGAGCGTACAGAATAGAACTCCGATTTAGTGAAATCCAAGCAATCTGCACTTGCTTTATTAATTTATACAAGTAATTAGTTTTGGTTGGTTGGTTGTATTTTTATCGCGCAAGTACAACTACGGTCAGTCTACGCCATAGTAATTGTAAGTTTTTATTATAATTATTTAAATTTATAAGTAGCAATTATAGTAATTATAAGTTTCAATTTATAATTATTAGTTTTTATTTTATTTCCATTTTTTGTTGTTGTTGTTGTTGTAAATACATGCAAACTTCACTTTCAAATTCATTGTACGTGTATAACTAGAAAACATCTACTTACAAGAAATAAGAAATGCACGGTAAATATGGTACATGATATAGTATTTATATTCAAAAACATGGCTGGTAAAGATACAATTACAATTTTGTTTTATCATTCAAAACAAACACTGGCCAAATATCGTATATAAGTAAATAGAAATGGTAGTCAAAATTTTATAAATTTTTTTATTTACGGTTATACGATGTATTGAGTTAGATTTAAAAACCATCAAGAGATTACGAGACGTTTGATTAATCAAGACAATCGACTAAAACATTTTGCAATTACGCATCACTAGCTGAAAATGACAGAAAATTATTTTAAACACGTTTTTTTTTGAAAAAGCAAACTTGAAAATTTTCTTGCTTCTTTGGTACCCAAAAATCATTTTATTTATTTATCCCACTTTTATCAGCAAAGCATACATAAGTATGTACTGCGGAGGGAGACAGCAAGAAAAGACCTAACATGAAAGGCCTGACAAGCCAAAGGCAGACACAGACTTCCATGGGGGAAGGACAGAATTTGCCATGGTCTTGGAATAACACCCTTCATTTATCATGAAAGTTGGAATTTTTTACAGTGAAAAAATATATTTTGGGGGTCATGACCCCTGTGACTACCCCCTGTGTCTGCCATTGTGACAAGCCCACTGGCCCCGAAACTGACAGGTTTCGCAGGTGAGCATAAACAAAAAAGAAAAAGTTAATTACAACAAAAATCCAAACAAAACATTCAATATACACATAAAACATAAAAACAATACAAATAATGTGGTCATCGTAACACCACCAGAAAAAGTTTAATAATATAACATCAATTCTCAACAAAACTTCAGGGTTAGAAATTGAAATAAAAGCGAAATTAATGGACAGTTGCTTTAATTTTAAATTTCGCTTTTATTTCAATTTTTAACCCTTTTTCCTAAACTACCTTTTACTTATTGTTATGCTACTTTCCCATAGACTGATTTACTTTATTTTTTTTCTTATTCTGCAACAAGAAAAGCCTCCAGGTCTTAATTTTTTATTTTTATTTTATTTATAATTTTAATTAATGTCTACTAACATCCTTAGCCAACAAATTAGTTGTATTCATTATATGAAGAAAATAGACTATGTGCTATTGGAATGGATGTCAATGTATTAAAATTTAACTGCGATAATTTGTGTTTTTTACATTATTTATATAAAGATATATGAAATGCTTATTTTAATATTTTACGATTCTCAATGTTTCTAATGTCACATGGCAAGGCATGTGAGTTCTGACACTCGTCGCAAATATCACATAACTTCTGATGCTTATTTATGTAAAACTTACTTATTATCAAGAGTAGATCTGGAAATCTTCCTTCAAGGGGGTGATTTGCCTCTGATTCCTAATTTTAGCCAAGTGTATGGTGTTTTTCATTTCAATTTTTGTAATATCATTCCAGCTCAAGTGGGAGGGGGGATCGCCCCATGCCTCCTTGGATCCACCAGTACTTATTAATATTACTGTTACTTATTATTACAGAGCATTATTTATTACTTATTACTATTATTAATTGCTGCTGTAATTATTGTTATTATCTATTTACTATTAATTTATAGACATTTTTAAACAAAATATGAACTGTTGATTTTATTTTACTATTTTACCTTAATAAGTAATGAAAAATAATAGTAATAATAAATAATAAGTACTGGTGAATCCAAGGAGGGCATGATGCGATATCCCCACTTTAGTCGGGATTGCATCATGGTAAATAAAATGTATCAAATACTTAGCTAAAAATAGGAATCAGAAACAAATCGCCCCAACCCATGAAAAACCTTGGGATCCGCCATTAATAATAAATAATAATGATAAGTAACAATAATAACAGGTAATAATAAAAAGTAATGGCAATAATAGATAATAATGATAAGTAGTAGTAATAATAGGTAATAATAGGTAAAAAGTTTCACATTAATAAGCGTCAGAAATCACATGCCTTATTACGTGATGACTGAGGCAAGCGTTGGAAATCACGTGCCTTGCCACGTGACATTAAAAACATCATTAATCGTAAAATATTAAAATAAAATAGATATTTCATACTTTGCCTAAAAAGCCTAGGGATTCTATAAATATGCCTAGGCAAAGTATATAAAATATTAAAATAAAATAGATATTTCATACTGTGCCTAAAACCATCCAAGCATATACAATGCCTGAATTTCACACTGTTCCAGTAACATATACAGTATTAAAAAATCCCCCCCCCCCCTCATGTGCATTAAAGCTAAATAACCACAAATGTTCATTGTTCTAAAAGTTTGACAACTACCGATCTAATCAAATTTACTTAGAACTTACCGCACTTAAAACTTCATCGCGATGGCCATTGACACCGCCAAAAATAGCAATACATTGATCTGTCTTAATATTCCAAAGACGTAAGGCATGGTCTAAATAACAAAGTTTTTGAGTTAAACAGTATTCTCTAAACTATCGTTAAATACAAATAAACAACAAAAAATTTTTAAAAAAATGTATACACTTTGGTTCTGCACCTACAATACTCGATGTTTTTATAAATACAATGTTAAATTATAAAAATTAAATTTTTATGTTAAAAAAAAAAGTCATAATTTTTTAAGAAGAAAATAGTACAATAATGCCCATACAAAATATTTTTAAGCCTTTGTGAATACAGTAACCTTCAGTTAACCTACAGTAACAGTAGTTCCTCTAATAATGATTTTCAAGGAACTCAGAAAAATTGTTAAACGAGAAAATATAAAAATTAGAATACTGTCTAATCCCGATTTAATGATTTTCATAGGACATGTGAAAATAATCGTTAGATAGAGGAATTCGTTAAATCGGGGGGCGATGGATCATGTACTCTTCCTTGGGTTGAAAATTTACATGTAAAATACATTAAAAGTAGCAACTATTACATTAAGAAAAAATAATAATAACTTCTTACATTTAGGCCCTCCCCGGAACTAAAAGCATGGGGGCGGTATTAATCAAAACTGATAGAAGAAATTATGGAAAAGGAAAATCACAAAATTGTTTAGTAGCGTTCTGAAGAGTATGTGTTAATTTTAATACAGGCAAGACACAAGTACATATGTAATTAATACTTTGTAAAGAAATCTTTGATTGACATTTGTTTTAGCTTTTCTTGAGAGTTCGCATTTGACATTGCCTTTTTTGAATTTTTCAAATGCGTTGAAAAGATCATCTCTGACACAATAAATACTTCTTTACACACTGTAAATCAGCATTCGCTTCAATTGAGTGAACTCAATTGAAGTTGATTTTCTGATGACAGTTGATTTTCTAACTGAAATTCTACTTGCAGCTAGCTACAGGATATTAATAAAGAGTTATCGTTAAATTGAGGAAAATATAACACTGGACTCAATCCGAACCAATAAAAACAACTGTTAGATCGAGGATATCATTAAATTGAAGTTAGACTGTACACTGGTGTTGCTGGGTGCTTATAAAACTGGGTCCCAAGGACCCCACCACGTTTAAAAATGTGGGTCTCCAAAAAATAAAATGTTTTCTTCCTGATGGAAACATTTATTTTAGTACGTTTTCCAGCTTAAAACCATAAAACTATTCAATATTGCATTTGCAAATAAGTAAAAGGAAAATTAAAATATTAAAGTTTAAACAGGAACATATTATAACTTTAAACCACCAGAACAATTCTTCTTTAAAAAAAATGCCATTTGCTCTCTCTCTCTCTCTCTGTCACATTATTTGACTCGGACAGTGGTAGCCCTTCCAATGTCGTATGTATCCATCGTATGTATGTACATATATATATATATGTTCCATTGTATGTTTTTTGTTTAATTACGCTTCGATGTTTTTTTTGACATGTGTTTACTAAATAGAAAGTCTCTGGGCCATGCTATTTTTCTAATATTGAGTCTTTCTTCTATTCTGTGTATTTTACATGCTACGGTGCATCAAAGGTACCCCTGACTATATATTTAATTCTACGGAGCATTTATCAGGACTGCAAAATATGCCGTTAAACAGAAATAGGCATTAATTAGAATAACATTATGTGAGAGAGATTGTTGTATTTTAAAGCTTTCATTTTTCATCAACTCCAAATCTTAATTTTAACATTTAATTATATCTGTTTATTTATACTTCTTACAAGTCTCAAACGTATGATTTATACTTCCTACAAGTCTCAAACATGATTTATACTTCTTACACGAACATACTAATTCTTACATTACTTATACCGATTATTTATACATCTTGTGTGAACATTATCTCATCCAAGTATCCTCTTTCCTATAATTGTGGAATTATAAAGATGCATAGTATAGAAAACTACCTCTGTGCTGTAATAGAATAAGTTACCATACCGGCTGCTAAAAAAAAAATAGTATGAAAGGATGGAATTTGGTATGAAATCACACCAACACTGTAGTCCGGGGTTTGGTTCCCCAGGCCTTAAGAGGTTCGGATTCCTCGGAAAACAGTAGGTCCCGGCGCAGCATGACCACTGTAGTCTTTGAGCCGTAAAACCAAAAAACAAACAAAAAAATCACACCATACAATAACTTTTGCACATGTAGGGGAATTTGCTGAATAATATTTGGGGTTTCTGAGGGGAATTTGCTGAATAATATTCGGGGCTTCTGAGGGGAATTTGCTGAATAATGTTTGGGGCTTCTGAAAGCTACATTCGGCATAGTTGATTCCAAGGACTCACACACTGAGTATGCTCATGGTAAATTATTGCTCCACAAAGTGCCTTAATTTCCCCCAGTGGCAAACACGTCAAATTACTTCAGCGTGTTCAAAGTAGTAAAAACATAAAATTTTACTTGAATATGGTTATTAAAACTTGCCCCAGAACTTGTCAAGTTGGGTCAGTGTAATCATATGACCACACAATATAGATATATGTTCCTTTAATTAATTATACTTGCAAAGCAAAAAATAAAATGCATACACAATTAGTATTAATACAATTAGGATAGTTAGAAAGTTGTCAGCACAAACCTTTACTAACCGAGAGTAACAAATTACAGTCCAGAGGATGAAACTTAAGCTCATTAATGGCATTGCCATGTCCAACATAGTGCTAAAGAAAAACCAAAGGGATTTTTTTTTTTCATATTCAAAAATTTTTGCATAATAATTAATATTTACTGAAAAGATGTATCAATAAAAAAAACTTCCCTAATAGAAAAAAAAATCATATCAACCTTCACATAAATAAGTAAGCATTCGTAAGTCTATAAAAAACAATTTAAAAAGTAATTTTGTGTTTCCACTTTTACAGTTTCACACCACTGATAAACTGACAGATTTCGAATGCATTATATTAGAAACGTTTATTTTTTTTTAAAGAGTAATTCAAACTAATTAGCATTACCGTATAAACATATAATTTAAGTAATAAATCTTACTTTAACACACTTCTGGGAAGCAGGTCCGATCATCCGAATGATTCCCCTGGTTCCAGCTGCAGCCAAAATGGGGTGACCGGTAACATCGTCGAAGGACCAGGCACAAGTATAAAAATTTTCATCTGTCTACATATGTTAAGTACAGCTTTACAAATTTGCTTGTTTTACGTCACAAAATCGTGGCGTGGGTCATCCTGAACGGGACTTCCGGCTTAATGTAACTTCTAAACCACGGCACTTCCACACAAAACCAAGCTTGTTAGGAGTCAAGTCATACCCAGCTGACACAAAGGCAGCAAAACTCACACATTGTCAACGTTGTCACATATTCATAATTATTTGGTTCATCTGCTAAAATTAATTAACAGCATTATTACGAACTATGTTTAAATTTCATGGTGCATGGATAACAAACGTCATTTTGTGCCAAATATGCTGAAGTTGAGGATACTTTTTTTTATAAGCGACACAACAAAGCTTATACAAAGGTCAAGCATCGAAAGTATGAAGATTTCTTTTTTATGGCATAAAACTTGATTCATTTTCTTAGATTAAGTAGCAGAAATGCCAGAACTGGTAGTTCAACAAATCCCCAAGACATTTACAAAAGTCTAAGCTATTCTAATCTGAATATGAGCCAAGTGAGTTTGAGCATTGTCATTCATCGTCAAATGAATTCAAGGAATGTTATTTTTTTCTCCCTGATACATTTAGAGAGCCGGGTGTATTTATACAGATAAAATCTAAAATATTGATATATAAAAGCAGGGAAGATACATACTTTGATACAGGGTAATGGAAAATAAATAAAAAAAAACATGATGAAAGAATGGGTGATGCACAGTTAGTTGTATGTCATCCTTGGACTCGAATTGTAATCTTAAGGTCCCAGGTACGTTATATCCTTGCTGATATTTTCTTAAGACCTTTCATTGTAGAGTCTAATATGATGTACTTTTAGTATATATTGTCTGTATTATCGCTGTAGTTACACAGTATATTGTTATTATGACTTTACAAATGAAGAATAAATAAAGCAGTGATATATATTAAGATTTTTACACATTAGACATATGTAAAGATATTAGGATATGATATTTCTAAAACAGTTAATATTTTAATAAACACACATATACATGCATACCTACTCTGTGGTACTTTTCACAGTAAGTGCAGTAGTTTAAGAATATGTAATTTAACAAGCTTTCGGTTAAAACGTTGTAATTTTCTTGCACTTTTATACTGAAAACTAATCTCCGGATTATTTGAAATTTCGCATATCCCAGATAACGTCTACCCCCTTTATTTTTGATACTCAGGGTTCTGCTACAGCTTTTTATCCCTCTGCAGCAGTGTTTCTCAAACATTTCATTCCACAGACTCTTTTCTTACCACAAGCCAAGCCACGGAACCTCCCTATAAATATTTAAGGAAAACCTACAGAGCTATTACTTATTGCTTATCATCTTGGATATAAACATAAAAACAAGGAATAAGTACATCAGAAATTAAAGGTAAGTAATACTTTTCTATTGTTACTGGATAATGGTTACGGTTACTAAGTGGTTATCACAGGAAGAAAATTATCCAATTGATTGTAGGCATTGTTTCACAAATTGCTTGTGGAACCATGGGGTGCCAAGAAACACTGCTATATAGAATCTTCAGGAAATTTAAAAAAAAAATGGTTATGGGATCATTCCATGTCAGTTCAACAAGGCCATGGCACCCACTGTCTCAGATTTTGACGAAACTCGGTATACTTGTTCTTTACATTGTAGTTAGTGGCAATATAAAATATTTTGCCTCTAGCTCAACTGGTTTTAATTTTACAGCACTTCGAAATTTAAGTGAATACTCGTTTTTTGCCACATTCAAGGTCTGCTTTGCATGCTGCGCTACTTTGCTTAAAAAATCATAGTTCATTAAAGAATCATTCAATTGCGCTGAAATTTTTCATATTTCATACTCATCAATAAGTATGTGACTAATTTAGAAAAAAATACTAAAAAATTTAATATATATATTTTAAACCACCAAAAAAATTATGAAATATTTTTTTCGTAATTTTTCTGCAGAAAACGTACTTAAATAAAACTTGAATTATCTCCAAGTTCCAATGTGTCAACATTTTTTTTTTTCTTTTTTGCAAATGAAGTTAAATATACATTCCATCTTGTGAGAAAAAAAATTGGTGGTATTTTGATTCATTTTATTGGAAAAATATAATTTTTTTCCGTATGCTTTCAAAATTTACAGGACAGTTGAAGTCAGGTCAACCAAAAAAAAATTGTTTTATGCACATGTTCTTAGATTTAGTTGAAACCTGGTATACTTATTTCCTTCATAGTATTGTGTAACCATATAAAAGAATTTGTCATTGGCTCATCCAGTTTTCTTTTTACAGACCTTCAAAATGTCATTGAATTTACATTCTTAGTGACTTTCAAGGTCTATTTTCAGCTCTGCGCCACTTATTTGAAATATTTCAGCTCTGCACCACTTATTTGAAATATTTCAGCTCAGCCATAAATCATTTGGAATTTTGTTTTTTACTTGCTAATAAACATACGAGGAATTTAAAAAAAGATGCTAAAAAATTTGTAGTAAAGGTTTTTAAACCTAATGGATCATTCCACATTAAATCATCTAGTAAAAACTCAATGACACCATAGCGGATTTTCATTAAACTTTGTATGTTTCTCCTTACTATAAAGATACAAATTCCAGTGAAATTTTTCTTTCACGGGTCTAGGTAAAATAGTTTTAAAAATAATATAATTTCCAAATTTTGACAAACTGCTCAGAATTATCATTCAGATTCTCCTATTTTCGAAATTAATACACTATGCATGTCAAAAATCGACCAATTCTAGGTCAAAAGGCGGATAGTACAATAGACCTCAGGTCATGATGCTTGACTTGCCACCGCCGCACTTACAAATACAATGTCAAAAATAGTCATATTTATTTTTCCAATTAACAAATCATTATAAAATTGTCACTATATAATAATCAAAGTATGTTGATTATGAGAAAAAATATTACTGGTTTAAAACACTTTGAGTGTTAATAATATTTTTTTAATTTTTGAAAATAAGAATTTATGATGAAAATTATCCTGGATTAATTAAAAAAAATAAAAACAGAAAAAAAAAGACGGTTGGAATGAAATAAATTTTTTTAAGGGAGGGGGTTTCAAACTTGCTGCACCAGGGATCTGAAAACGTGAGATCATTCACAGGAAGCTGACTTATCTCTCAACAAGAGTGAGTCATCCTTCTAGGTTTTTGTGTCATGAGTTGCACTTCTAGGTCTTCAGTATCATGAGTTGAACTTCTACGTCTTCTGTGTTATGAATCATCCTTTTACGTGCAGGACTTTAACTTACATTATTACTTTAACAAGTATGCGCCTTTTACCCTACCCTTTTACGTGCAGGATTCAACTGGATTGCAGCAGTGCTCAGTCTCAATCATTTGCCATTTGCTGTTTAGTGAAGTTGTCGGATGTTGCTTTGATATGTTGAAAAGTTTTCGGAAGTAGTTGTTCTTAATTCTTAATTGAAGTTTCAGGTTGTTTCTCTTAATTACAGTTAAAGATGATTTTACTATCCTAAGATTTAAAGGAAAGAATTTTTAATATCTTCCTTTGAAATATTGATTTTAAAAATGTGCCAAACTGAACAGTGTTAAGCAGTGTAGTATAGGAAAAGAAAATGAAACTCAGTGACACATGAAGAGCTGCACACAGGTTGTGCATTTGATAAACATAGAGGCAATAAGTGCTTCAGAAAATGAACTTTTGAGTCTGAGGAGTGGGGTAAGTTGTGAACATCTATTCAATGTTTGTGAGCACCATAAAGTCCACTACCTGAAGAAATCAAACAAGGTGCTTTGATTCATTTAAGTGTCACAAAAAAAAAAAAAACTTTGAGAAGTGTGACCGTTGAACTTTTAGAAAAAATTAATAAAATTTCATGTGTGAAATCAGTTCCTGGACAGAAGATATGTGATGCATGTAGCGAAAAGGCACAGAAACACCCACAATTTGGAAATGGAAATTATAACACTGAAGAGATAGATAGTGACAGCAATGAGGGTACACATAATTTAGAAACATCAATTTCCAAAGAAGAAACATTAGAAAAAATTAATACATCACTGACAGAGATACGAGAATCGCCTTTGAAACTCCATGCTCTTACATCACACCGAAAAGCTGCTTATGCAAAAAGAAAAATTGACTCAGAATGTTCTAATTGAAAAATTAAGGTTAGTAAAGTTATAGAAAAGGAAATATCTCAGTCTGAAAAGGATTCCAAAAAGTTACAAAAAGATTTACAGAAAACAGCAAATGACATGGATGTGCTTGTAGATTTAGTTAAAGCAAAATTTGAAAGTTCAAACACATGACGAGAAAAGATACAACTTTTGACACTTGCTCCTGCTTCATGGAGCAAAAAAAAAAAAGTTATGGAGGAGTTCCATGCAAGCGATTATGCAGTTCGTCAAGCAAGAAACCTTCTGAGACACAAAGGAATCCTGGCTTGACCTGATCCGAGAAACAGAGAAATACTAAGTGAAAATACGATGGAACTGGTGAAGAACTTCTATCAAAGTGATGAATACTCTAGAACAGTGGTTCTCAACTCAATTTAAGCCATGGACCACTTTTCCACCTCTAATTGTACCACTGCGGACCACTTCGAAAAATTCTCACGAGTTGACTGTTAGACCCTGATAAAAAGGGACCCGGGTCCTTTTTTGGGGGAAATGTGTTTGTAAAATCTTTCTTTAGTAAAAAAGAAATAATAAACATAAAATAAATCTAATGATAATACAATTGAACCTTGTTAAGACGAACATGCTTAAGATGAATTACTTTTAATACGAACCGTTGTATGAAGTTCCGTCAAACTGTAAAATACTACAAATATACCATCAATTTCATTTTTATATTTAATTTTAATATTTAATAATAACAATTTTTATAAGTATTTTTGTTTTCAAGTATTTTTTAAATAATGACCAGTCTCGTAGACCACCAGTTGGGAACCACTGCTCTAGAATCATGGGACACTGCGAGCATTTCTAAAAACATGCATTTTCAAAAGTGATTAATACTCATTAATTTAAATGAATTGTATTCTGTTTTTAAATTTTATTATCCCAACATTAAAATTGGTATCTCTTATAATTGAAATTCTGTATGCTGCGCCCGAAGCAGTGCGTATTAGCAGGGTCTTCGGGAACACATTCCATATGTGTTTGTACAATCCATCAGAACATGAATCTTTTACTTCATGCTTGTTACATAGAAGAGATGTACCATGGCCTTATTAATTATTTAGTCTATTCTAAAGATAACAGAGATGGCATGTTACGACACTGTCGTCAATACCCATCAAGGGAAAATTTGAAAAGCTTCCTACTGGGAAAATTTGAAGAGTGGGGCCCTGAAGACAAAGTCACATACAGTTCATGGATATTGACCGACATAACACAACAGGTTAAGTTCACTGTGACATTTAACGAATACTTAATAATTTTAATTGAAAAACTAGAAAAACTTGCGCCCCATTCATATGTAACTAAATCACAAGCAAATTTTTTAAAGGAAATGAAAATGAATCTTGAACTTGAAGCAGTTATTGTATTACTAGATTTCAGTGAAAATTATTCATATGTCATTCAAGACGAAACACAAGGACACCACTGAGCGAGCAACTGACAGTTGTACACTACACACAGCTGTAATCTACACATGTGTCCACCAGTCTACAGACCTACTTGTCGAGTGTATGTATTTTGTCAGATGACTTGGAGCATGATATATCCTTCGTGAACGAAACGCAAAAAATAATCATTGATTATATAAAGGAAAAGTTTCCACTCGTAAAAAATATGTATTATTTCAGTGATGGTTGTGCCGCACAATATAAGAACTGTAAAAACTTTCTCAACCTTTGTTACCATGAACGGGACTTCTCCTTAAAGGCATCGTGGACATTTTTTGCAACCAGTCATGGAAAATCTCCTTGTGATGGCATTGGCGGTACAGTTAAGCATCTTATTACCCAAGTAAGCCTTCAAATGTGTTCTGGTGATGTAATAGATTCAGCCCAAAAAGTCTGTGAGGCAAAATCAAAAACATAAAATTCTGCCTGATAAAAAAAGAAAAACTTTTAGAAACACGTCAGCAAATAGAAACCCGGTTTTCAAAAGCAAAATCAATTCCTGGTACATGTCGTTTTCATTATTTCATTCCTTTGTCAGAAGATTCCATCGGAACAAAGAAAATCATTTCTGATATAAATTTCAGTACTATTTTCCATTTTTCTGGCGTGCAACTACCTGCAATCAAAATGACTCAGATTTCAACAAACTCATATATTGCATGTGTCTATGACAATCACTGGTATTTTGGATTAGTATTTTCCAAACATGAGGAGAAAGGTGATATAAAAGTAAAGTTCATGAACCCTTATGGGCCTGAAGTATCATTTCACTGGCCTCCACAGAAAGAAGACATCTGCTGTGCAACATCATTTCTGACATCAGTCCTCCCATTACCAAGGGTTCTGGAAGGATGTACTACTTCCCTCAAAAGGACATGGATTTTATACAGCACCAGTACACCATACTCTTCAATAAGAAAGGACTTCTCGGATAAAAGCCTTAACGAAGTATTTAATTTTTTAAAAATGTATTATATTAGTTATAAACTATCATAATTAAGAATAAAAACATTAAATTTTACACTTTTTAAATCATCATGTACATTTAGATCTCTACATTATTTCTCAACTACTTAAATACCGGGACATATCTGTGATCCAATACTGGGACATGAAGCCTTTCTTATATACTGGGTTGTGACAATGAAACTGATTTAAAAAAAAAACGCACATATTAATTATTTATATGGGTTAATGCATGTGTTTGGAGGTGATAAATAGTATTCTTGCAATTTCTTTAAGAAAATGAATCTTGAACTTGATGCAGCTATTGTTCTGCTGAACTTTAGTGAAAATTACTCATTAATAAATGTGTTTCATCGCCCACCTCCCACAAACTTAATTTTCAAATGGGCTGCAAACACATTCATTTACAATTTGCCAGGTTGTGAAGTAAATTGGGTTCAGAAACCCTGTTCTACAGACTGTTATTTAAGTTGTTCTCATAAAAATTTTCCAGTCATGAACTTTCCATGTCACTAAAATTTGTAATTTAAACTTTTCATCTGCTCAAAAAAAAAATCCCCCCTATGAATCAAAAATAAAATCACTTCGATTTTAATGGTTAAAATTCTTCCTAGGTGTTGTTAATCCTGAGATAACCACCAATTCTTATGTTATTTGTATGCATGACCAGCACTATGTTTTTGAGTTGGTGCTGCCAAAAGATTGAGAGGAAAGTTATAAACTTTTAAACTTAAATTTATGGTCCAGCATGATCGCTTTATTTGCCTTCGGAGGAGTGAGGAGATATTTGCATTGCTCCTCTGAAGAAATTTCTTGTGTCAGCTATCTTGCAACAAATGAAACTGGAAAGATGTACTACTTTGAGGGGAGAATTTTTTATTTTGTACAGTATATTGTTAATGTAATGATTTGCATTTTGGATCAAACATAGAACATCACACATATAAATTGACATTATATATTTATTTATTTTTAATCATTTATTTAGTACATTAATAATAGGTTATGTACCACTTTTAATTTTTTTGTTTTTATATTGTTACTGGATATTAAATGGAAAAAAATCACCTTGGGAGGGGGTCACGTATTTAGTTGTTTCATGTGCAAAAAAATATCAATGAATGTGAAAAAAAATCATTATAAATAAAAATACTTATAGAAGCAGTCAAAATCCCATTACTCTTATTCCATAACTAATTAGAGTATACTCTTACCTACAATTTAAAAAAAAAATTGGCTTGATACCTCCTCTGGAACTGGTTAAAAATGCTTTTTTAATTAATCTATAATTTTCCTAAAAAATTTCCTCATTTTAAAA
>QLNU02014802.1:49167807-49178494 GCA_006491805.2 Dysdera silvatica
TCACTCTTTAAATAGAATACATTCTGTAAACTTGCACCTTAAAAAAAATACATTCCAGGAATCTACTCTTTGAAGATAATGTGCTATTTGATTTCATTCTTTAGGTTCATTCCTTAAAGAGAATGCATTCCAGGGATTTACTCTTGGAAGAAAATGTACTCCCATTCTTTGGGTTCATTCCTTAAAGAGAATGCATTCCAGGGATTTACTCTTTGAAGAAAATGTACTGTCATTCTTTGGGTTCATTCCTTAAAGAGAACGCATTTTTATATTCATTTTTTAAAAAGAATGCATTCTTTAGGTTCATTCCTTAAAGAGAATGCATTCTTTAGGTTCATTCCTCAAAGAAAATGCATTTTTAAAATTCATTTTTTAAAGAGAATGCATTTTTTTAAATTCAATCTTTAGACCCGATCTTATTCTTTAAGCATGATCAAGCCTTTGGGATTCATTTACTTTAATAAGATTAAATTTTTTGAGGTTATTCGCTAAACGGAGATGGGTTACCTTTCCCATTCATTACTGAGAATGCATTGTCATATTCTTAATGCATGCCTCTACTCCCACATGTCCACGTTCAGCTTGGAGTGTGTTTGACCCAGAGGAGTCTAAAAATAAAACAGTCGTATGCTGAATTTGAACCTCAATCTTCCAGTTATCATCTGAACATTCATCGGCAATTAAATTACAATAGAAAGGATACATCAGAATCAGAGTATGCTTGAAGTAACTGTATTGAATCTTCAGTACACTCGTATATTGTAACCTAAAAAACAAACAAACCATGAAAAATTACTCAAGGCACTCGAAAACTTACTCAAAGCACTCGCAAACTGATCCTGTGTAATCTATTCTCAAAGTGTGTTTCCATCCGACCTTTTTTTTTTCTTCGTTGGTGAGTTTTATGGCACAAGGACAGCAAGGGTCATGTTGTGCCGGAACCTATAACCTTCTGAAGAATCCAAACCTCATATGGCCTAGAGTAGTGTTTCTCAACCTTTACGAGCATGCGACCAGGTAAATTCTTTTTTCACGAGGAAAAGGCCTGACCCCAACAAGTGTACTCATAAATACCATTCCACTTTTTTTTTAAACAGAGTATCTACTCAAGTTCCATTCCAAACTTCCCTGACTTTTCCAGGTTTCCAGACCAAATCTTAATCGATTTCCAGTCACTAATTACAGTAAACAACACACAATTCACTAACAACGGAACTTTTTTGTGAGGCCCTCGACCTAGATTAGAGACCTATTACGTTTTGTAGAGACTGCTGCCTTAGTTACAAATGTGGTGTTATTTTTCTGCAAGACTCATATTTTGATTTTTTATTTGACTTTGAAGTTAGGGAAAGTGCGATTTTAGAGCAATTTTCATATTTTTTGCTGACACTGTATTTCAATTAATTTTATTTTCACTTCAGTAGTAGTAAAGGAAGTTACGAAACGAAACGTGTAAAATTTTAAAAAATCAAAAACATGAATCTGATTCGCAAAAAATTTCAATTCAGAAGAACGTTTATGAAAACACAATTTGGTGATTTTAAGTATAAACGTTTGGCGTGCGTGATATATTTAGCACACGATAAAAACAAAACTTCTATTGCGCACTATTTCATTTTAGTTGGCTTAACTGTCAGTTGAAGAATGCGGTAATTCCTGAAACTAATCATACTAGGAGCTTGAAATGACAGTTTTAAAAGCAAAGCAGTTTTAAAAACACCATGCAATGTATGCAGTTCACAACTGCTTTATTAATTATTTAGTATTATTATTAATTATTACTTTTACTGCTTCATTAATTATTTAGTATTATTATTAATTATTTAAATTAAAATGTATTTAAATTAAGATGTATTTAAATTTTTATATTAAAAATTATATAATTTTTAAACTACAAAACTTAACTAAAATTAAATAAATTTTGTATTAAAAATTATTTAATTAATTTTATTTAAATTAAAATTATTTAAATTTAACTTGGAGGTTAAATATAGCGTAAACTAGAAGGGAGAGGACGAAAAATCCAACATTGTATGGGAAAGAGTACGACTTTGCCTCTTTTCTAAAAAAATGGGAGTGGCAACTGCCCCTTTTCCGCCCCTAGATTACGCCCATGCTTTTAAACATAAAATAAAAAAACTTAGGGTCCAACAATTTTCTGGTTTTTTTCAATGAAAAACATCGGCGTTTAGGTATTTTTCTAGGCTGATGGCCAATTTTTTCCCTAAGTTAACATTGGCCGCCTATTCCTAATTTTTTAAACAATTGGCGTCGTCGATTATCGGTCTAGCCCTAATAAATAATGCCCATATGAGGATTATTATTATTTTCACTAAATCGTAACACAGATCAGGATCAGAAAAGGGAATTCTTGATGTTTTGTTCTCTGCTGTATTATTAGGTGAATCACTTAAATTCTGTATGAAAAAAATATTTTAATTGATGTAATTGGTTACGTAGCCATGAGCTGGATATAAACAATAAACTGACTCTGTATTTCCGTTTCGAACATGGGGATATCGGCCAATATGGTTCATTTCCGGTTCCCTACCACCCCTTAAAATTTTTTTCTCTAGTTAAGAATCACCCTGTATATGTAATAGAAATTAAATTTTGTGGGGAAAAAAAACCTCTTCCTAAAGCATACTAACCCGGTTGCTTCCGACTGTAGCAAAAACATTCACACCTTCAGGCATGAAAGGATTGAACTGAACTCCAAACAAAGGCTGACCATGATCCTCCTGAAAGCAAACAAACATTTGAGTGAAAACATACCATACTAAAAAAAAATGTAAGATAAATGGCTGTTTATGTTTGCATAACATTGAAATATAATATACAAATAGAACACCATTCAAATGGACAAGTATTTGAATATACACATGCTGAAAAATATTTCCTCACTTATTTCTTAAAATGATAGAGTGACACCTTGAATGTGATGATGTTCCATAATTTCGAGTTATAAGCTTAAGTTAATAAACAGCAATGTTTAGCTTTGCCAACTATGCTATGGAATCATCAGGACCAAGAGCCTAACGTAGAGTTTCATTTAAAGTGAAATAGAAGGCCGCAATGCCTTTGCTAAAGCTATTAAGACCCTGCCCTTCAACTTAATTGCTCTTGTCCCTCCCCGCCCTTGGAAAATAATGTGCCATCCTTCCCCAATGATACTTCAGCTTCAAATAATAATTCTCATTAAAACAAATGCTTACCTGAAAATGAAAACTAAAAAATTTAAAGAAAGCAGCAATGGGAACTAAGTCAAGACATTGTTTAAAGGAGTTAGTAGCAGTAGAGCTGACGTAACAGCGGAGGTTCATCATGAGCATCCATGTATTTAGAGCATCAAAAGACAAAAAAAGGCCCTTTGACAGGCCAGGCACCCTGCCCTCATTTTTTTCTAGATGAAACGTTAGTTAACGAGACATCTGCATCATGATATATTTACAAAAGAAAGTCATAAGAATAGAGATCTTCTCAATTAGAAATCAACATAAATAATACTATGACTACGTTATATTTTATGATAAAAAAATTTTTTTTTGTTCAAACGTACTTTTAAGTATTCAGAACATTTATAAGCCAATTTGCAATTTTTAAATTTCCACCTGCCCTTTCCACGGCGGCGTCCCCTGTTCGTTGGAGTATCGCTACGAGAGGTGTTATCTGCAGTGGATGTACTTCCAACACTTGAGATCTCATCCTAAAAATATGAAACGTATTTTTTGAGCAATCCCTTAATTGTAGTTTAACATGTTAAAAAAAAATATTCTGATGTGAATTTTCACAAACAGCTTCTTTATGTTGAAGTTATACTGAGATAATTATTACGAAAATACCTTAAATTGCAGCACAAAAGGTAATTCTCGAAAGGTCACAAACTCCAAATTATTATCAAGATTACTTGGCCTTTCTGATATTTTCACATTACAAAAAAACAATCATACCAAAGTGAAATTTGTCGATTTTATTAGTCTATGTACATCACCTTGATTTCATTTGTAAGATACTATGTTTTTAAAAGAAGCCAATTAAAATTTTTGATATACAGTAGAGTCTCCATATAACGAACTTCCATATAACAAAGTTTTCTATTTAATGAAATTTTCGGCGGAACCTTGACTTTGAATGGCACTAACATGTAAATTTGTCTCCATATTACGAAAAACAATTTCTATATAACGAAGTTCTTTTTATAAAGAATTTGATTTTTTTTTTAATTTACCTTTTACAATTTTTCAGCGGGATGGTTAGGTAGAAGGGGTAGTTGAGGATTTTAAGCAAAAAGACGGAGGTGAGGTAGCCTTCTGTACTGTGGACATAGGGTCAGTTGTGATAAATAATTCTATTGTTCTAAACTGGGAACTTCGAAGCAGCGGGGATGTATCACTCTGCAGGTGTGGCTAAGCCACGAAATTTGCTTCTCGCACATACGTGTTGCATTGTTGAAGAAAATGTTATAGATGACGTGTTCCGATATTTACAAAAGTGTGAGAATTTCTATGAACAAAACGTTTTTTATAAGAAACCTGTACAAAGCAAAATTAGTGATTATTTCTCTGTTTCAAATATGTTGTATGAGGATCATACAGATATAAAGTAATCCTCAGTCTTTACTTTTGTTATTAATTTGTACGTACTTGTATACGAAAAATATTTAAATTCGTTGAAAAAGAAGAGTCTACTGAATTTAGTCTTTACTGTCCAAATTTACCTTTTTCATTTTATCGAAATTAAGTTTCAACATTTATGTTAATTTCTATTTAACGAATTTTCCTTATAACGAAGTTTTTCAGAGGAACGATGGCACTTCGTTAAATAGAAACTCGACTGTATATATCAACTTATCAGATATATATATCAACAATATTGGGTATATATAAAAAATATCACGATATTTACAATCTCCGATTTAAATTGGAATACACAGGGAAGAGAGTTCAATGGGAGGTCATGATCCTATACATTAAAGTACGATAAAACTGCTCTTAATGAACACCAAGCATGCCTTTATGATCAGATAAAAAATTCCCTGACACAAACCCCTTCACAATAATATCCTCCTCCCTTTTTGCTAAAAATACACTAGTTGTAGTGGTTTCATAATGACCAACTCTTGCTTCTGAGCAAAAATTTTAGTTGAGAATATTGCAGTTCAGCTGTTATTTTGATTTACTGCTGTAATGGGTTGAAATATAGGGTGCTACTGCACAGTTTGTCACCGTGTTCTCTCCCCGATCCTGAAATCGCTCGAAAATTGCAGTAGTTAGGCTAGTGATATTATACTCTAACCTTGTGAGTACTCGCCTTCGTTTTTCCTTACTGTTGCACTCTTTACTGGTTCAACACTTTCAGATTTCAGGCTTATTTACTTTTTATGGTAGTCTGAGAAGGGGAGCACCTCCCCACAAGGCAGTCACTGATTCAGGAAAATTAATATATCCAAAAACACTCCATAAACCACATTCCCAACATAGAGAAGGTTACTTTGCCTGTTGCTAGCTGTTTTTGGCAACATAGAAAAAAATTCAGTAGGTGATGGACCATGCAGTTTCACCAAATGTAGGATTGTATGTGCATAAATCACTAACAGTCAGGTGCCACTGATATACACAGGGTGGGGTTGTTGGATTATAACTTCCCCATTGCAATGCAATTTTGCATATAAACATATGGAGTTGTGGTTTGTAACCCCCTTATAAACTTCCTGTGTACGTTAACGGTGTTGGCTGATACAAGACTTTTGATTCATGAACACATTTTCATTAAAACAAGAAACTAAGGAATTGCAAAATTGATCGGAAAATGAAGATACAGCAGCTAATTAATCTACATCAGCCTTTCTCGAACTTTTTTTTATCGGAGGACCATTTTATACTTTAAAAATTATTGAGGATCCCAAAGATCTATTCCTTTTGTTTCTATGTAATTTTGTGGATCATACATGTAAAAAATTTTGAGGACTCCTTGAAAGATCTTCGGGAACCCACAGTCTGCCAACCAGTTTGAGAAAGGCTGGTGTACATGTTCAATCACTTCACACTGCTATTGCTTAACTGGGGAAGGGGTGGGAAGGGGATTGAGATAGGTCCCCCCTCAGAATGAATGCTATCATTAGCCTATAAAGGTGGGTCAACCCCCAACTAGATATCAAAAGACACATGATTTTCTTTAAAGATACATAAGCCTTCCATAATGTTGAATACCAGGTGTAGAACAATAAGGTGGAGGCTAGCTATAAACAGAAAAATACTGCCACTATTAAAAATACAATTAAAGATGATAAAACTTTTATAAATATGAATTGGTGCTCACAATATCATCGCCGGATTCTTCGTGTGCTGACTGGTCCGATTGTTGTATTATCTGAGCTGCTGCTGCTGCAACAGCTCTTGCACGCCGGGCCATCAGATTTGCTTGGTGAGCAGCGGCCTCAGCATCGGACATTACAATCACAAACTCCAAAATCAGAAACCGCGGGAAGAGACACAAAAACCGCGGGAATAGCGATAGAAAGCGCGGGAACAGACAAATTGTTTAATTTCTATATTATTTTATGATATTGAGGATTTTATTTACTTTATAACTTTAAGTTTCGCACGTTTGCCATTTAACGATTATCAACTATTACATTTCCCTCTCTTCTGAGGCTTTTGTCCTCCAAGCCTTATTTTTTTTAACTCACGACCAGTTTCACCATTTTTGTTGGTTGTACTTCATGGCTCATGGGAAAGGTAGCTAAAGTTTCAGCGCTATTTTCCCAAATGTAATAATTGTTAATGAATAAATCTAAAATTAAAAAAAAAAAAGAACAATTTGTTTTCAAAATGAAATATCGCCTAACCTTATTTATCTTTTCTTTAATTTAATGACAGCTGTTCGATGAAGTTAATTTTTAAATATTTAAATTCACCCCAGCAGGGACGGACTGGGTCCTCTCAAAGGGAGCATATTTTAGAATTTCGGAGGGTGCGAGTCCATTGGTTCATAAGTTACTAAAAAAAATTTACAACTATCTCCCTTGGGATTACAATGCTGCCTTCAAAGGCCACCCTCCTCAATCCTACATATTTTTTATTTACAACTTGAACAGAATTTTATTTGTAAAATGTTATGATTTCCTTAAGGTTTTCCCTAGCACGGCTAGGCTGCACTGGGCCTCGACTACACCCCTGTTATATATTATGCAGTCCTTTTTTTTTTTTTATCCCTTTTCCACTTTTTGCGTATAATCTGTCTTTCCTTGTTATCAAAAATTTGTGTAGTCGGTCTCCACCGGGCACCCAGTGATCATCTTTTCCTTTACGAATAACTTACCATAAAATGAAGCAGCTAACTTCAATTAATTTCTTTTCTTTCCAACATAGATTGAAATGGAAAATAAAGATAGAGAAAATGATTGGTTAAATTTTAATGGCGCAAGGACAACAAAGGTCGTGCTATGCCAAAATAAAAGAAAGAGGAAAAAACAGAGGATGCAAATCAAAAGAAATGAATTAAAGGGAATAAAAGTATAAAATATTAATTAAAGATATTAAACAGAGAGAAAATAATAAGAGAAAGAAATTTAAACAAAGAGAGACTGAGAAAAGGGAAGAAAATAAAAACAGAAGGGTAACGTTGCTAGGGTCGTGAAACTTACTGTTCTACTTGCTTAAAATATAAAAAGTGTTAATCCTGATGGCAATGTAAAAGGCTATTCCTTTCAATCGGTTTCCCTTTTATGGCACAAGGATAACAAGGATCGTTCTGCGCCAAACAAGATGAGAGCCATTCTTTTTAATTGAGCCATATTCCCAGATTAAATTTTGATACGCAATAGGTGAACTGAAATCTGACCACTTGTAGAAAGCGCAAGTCCTTTATCTTGATAATTTTCAGATTGCTCACATGGTCACAAAAATATGACAAGCTCGTTTAAGGTAAAGAGGAAGGGGAATGTAAAGATGAGAAAGGCTTAAAACCAGAAATGTAGTTTTCAAAGTGATTGGGGCGAGGAAGCGCTTGGGCCAAGGGCGGACGCAAGGAGAGACGATCGCATTTCCACCCCCTCTCGAGCCGGGATTATATAATATGAAATGAAAAGTACCAGCCACTCTTAAAAATAGGAAACGGAAATAAATCGCCCCCTTGAAAGAGTTCCGGATCCGTTCATGGCTCGGGCTCCATGGGCCCATATACCTCTGCGTCTATGATTAAACATTTAAATTTAGAACAAAATCGTTTAAGATAGTTTTAAGACTAAATTTAAAATCCACAAGATTACTTTACAGCAAACCCTATTCAAATATTAGAAAAATTACAAATATTGTAACCCAGAAGAAACGGCCATCATCTATGTTCATTAAGAAATTTTTAAATCTCAATCATAATTTACTCAAAGCTTATATCCTCAACAGTGCGTGCAGGTTAACTTTCCTTTTTAACGAATGTATTTATATTAAATCCTATGCTCCACTTAGATCTGGGCAAAATACTTAGAAATACATATTTCTGATATAATATACAAAATACTTGAAAATTTGCATTTTCGATACAAAATGCAAAATGTATTTTAAAATACTTTTCGAAAATACAAATTATAGTTGCCAAAAGGCTCTTTCTACTTGCCTTTAATACACTTGGATACATATTATATATATATACATATATTAATACACTTAAGATAGGCTTAATAATTTCATTGATTATATTATTATAATCTCATAGTAATATGTAACCATATAATTCCATAATATGCCACCATGCTTTCATGTCACCAAAGACCTATATATCACAATCATTTCACATTGTTTAAATTCACAATTACAATTGAAAAAATATTTGATAAGAAATTAAATAGCTGTTTTAGTTCTTGCCACCATGAGACTAACTATATGCGCAGTGCCTGATTTATACAGAGGAACGTGGGGGAGATTCCCCGGGCCCCCGATTTAGAGAGCCTTTAAATTCTAAATTTAGTCCAAGATATTCATAAAAAGTACACAAACTACATCAGCGATGAATTTTTTTTTTGGTTAATTTATTGATGACGTAACAAGCTAGTCAGTCGAGGCTAGGCAAAGCCCCCTTTCTTAGTCATGGGCGGCGCTGATCTAGGGTAAAAACAGGGGCGGACTGGGTTCTCTCGAAAGGCGCATACCTTGGATTTTCAGAAAACTAGAGTTCTTGCTCATTTGGAGGCGTTAGTCCTGTCGCTCATGAGGGCGCATTGACCGGTGACCTTAACTGCCCCTGGGCAAAATAATTTGAATTCCTTCAAGCTTATCTGGCTAGGCAATATTATATTATACTTACCTTGGTCTTATAAATAAAAGTCATTCGCTCATACCTATAATAAACATAGCAATCAGAAATCTGTCGTGGGTACAGGAGGGGTTGGGGCCCCTTCATGTGTGTCTTCCCCGTGGCTCAGCATGATTTTAGCAGTTTTTGTGTCGCAAAAAACTCAGTCAACAACATTGTGTGTGTGTGTATTAAAATTTTGATAACTACATAGGTAATTTTTAATCAATTAAAATGCATTAAATGAGGTTATTTTGACGTTGGTACAGAAACGATATTTTTAATTCTGTATGTTAGTTTAAATAAAGCAGTAATATAATAAAGGTAACATGGCATGCAATTAGTTATACACAAGAGGGAACTACTGAAATCGATCGCGTCAGAACACTAGATGTAAACTCTAGACGTAAAACTAAATACAATAATCGTTAGTCACCAAAACAAGTCGGCTAGAGCAAGGCCTTGGCTAGGACGTATAATTTAAGATCCCATTTTAAGAACTTAACTTCAAAAGGACATTTTCAGAGAATGCGAGATCTCTCGAGTTTTAATTTTTAAAATTTAAAATAAGCACCACCTTAGTGACCTCACCACATACGAATTTCTTTTTGTATGTCACTTCCAACCAAGACCGTAGCCAGGATTTAATTTCGGGGAGGGGGAGATTCAAACATTTTTACAGCATGTAGCGACACAATCACAGCCTGCAAGGTCGTAGCCAAGTCACATTAAAAAGTTAGTTTCGGGGGGACAGATCCCTAGGATCCCCCCCCTCTAGATACGAGTATGCTTTGAACTCTTTCTTTTCGAAATTGGGTAGTTATATTCACTTTCGTAAGAAAACCGTATCCAAATCTTTAACAGATAAGTGGTTACAGCTGGTTACATTCAGCTAGACCAGAGCTTCTCAAACTGTGCTTCGCGGAGCCCCAAGGGCTCCACAGTGCTTGTCTAGGTGCTTCACGGCAAAAAAATGAATTGAAAATGAAAGAACACTTTCAGAAAAATTAATTCGCTTGTTCAGTAAAAAATAAACGAATGATCCTAATTATTAGAAAACTATTTTCCGTCACATTACGATTACTACATAATTATCTTAATATTAAACGCGTGGTGTAGAAACTAACTTACACGTTGGCCCTACCTAAAAAACACGTATTAAAAGTAAAAAAGATTCGGGCTCCGCGCTGAATTTTTTTTTTTCAAAAAGGACTTCGTCAGCCAAAATGTTCGAGGAACACTGGTCTAGACCAAGTTCCACTTATTGCATTTTACAGGTGAACCAAATTTTAGACAAGTATCTGGTTGGGTTTTTGTCACTGATTAATTTTCAATCGTTTGAAAGTGTAGTTAATCTAGGCCGATATCTAAGCAGAAATAGGGGGTATTTGACTACGGA
>QLNU02014802.1:49178594-49190770 GCA_006491805.2 Dysdera silvatica
GAACTTCTTAAAACTGAATGTACGGTCTCACATTACTTGGCATAGAATGACTGTTGTCTTTGTGGCATAAAAATACAACCATGCAACTATGAACTTGCTGTATACGTCAGTGATTAAACATACTCTTTAACTTCGGCAACCTATGTCCATACATTAAAAACGTGTTAAATAAAGGTTGCATACAATTTGTACTAAACCAGCTAATTTAAAACATTCCCAACGTAAGCTATTGGGTTAACATCCAGTAACTGCTTTCCTTGCTTTCGAAGTTCACCAATAATCGTGAAATATATATTACAAATGCCAAAAAAATGGCGTATTTGGTAACTACTTCAACATGTCCCACGGACGGGCGACCCGGACGTACACTCGGGTTTCGTTTTCGGATGAGGGCGCCAAACTCAAGTCAAGTTTAAATTTTTTTAATTGACCCAATCAAAAAAAAGAGAAAATCTCTCTAAAAAGGGAAATTTTTAGAGACATCTTTAGAGAAATTCTTTCAGACTTTTGGCCACTTTTATAGGGTATATGGCTCACTGTACATCTGTGAAAATCTCCTGTTTTCGCCGGAGGGGGTGCGAAACAGCGATCCGTGCTAGGCTGCCCGGGTTCAGAATCAACCTCGAGCCACTCCCGAACTTGTTAATGCTTTTTTCACAGTACATACATACAGAATTTTTTATTTTAATTTTATTAATAAAATTTGTTTGATACTGTTGATTCCTGTCACTTGTGAATATATACACATGGTTTTCGCCTTTATAAATTGTATTCCAAGCCCTTGTTCATGAAGTGAGAATTCGTAAAGTGAGAACTTGTTTTTCATAGATTCTTGCAATATAATGTGTTTTTTCTCCATTCCCAACTTAATTTTTCGGCATTGAAAATCTCGCTAATGTGAAACGTGAGATATTAAAATAATATCAAGTATGTAAACAATGATTTATATAAAATAAAAAATTATGGCAAAATATCTCACAGATGTAAGAATATCTAAAATTTAAAACTTGGTTCATCAACACGCACGCACCTACATGAAGAAACATGATACATCGGTTGGTGGTACTTTAGAACATGGTAACTGACGATTTCTAAACTTTCTACCTTGGCAAACTCCTATACTCAGCCGCCATGACAGAAATCATGATTTTTTGCATTTTGACATCGGAAAAATCAAATCTTTCTAAATGTAAGGTTCCATTTGTTTTCCACAATAATGTTTATTAGTGGATGCCTAGTGTGTGTGTGTCCCCTTCTGGATTCTGGCATTTGAACTTCAGCCGTACAAACACCTGAATCACCAAATCTTGCAAAGTTATCGGGTAAAAGGTCATAATTTTTGGGAAAAAATCATTGTAAAGATACAGAATGGCCAAAATAAAACTGGCCCGGATTTATTTTTTTTTTAATTCTGGTAATTTACCTTACTCAACCCTGGCAAGCTGGAATTATTTTTTTCTTGTTTTTAATTGTTGTTATTATAGTGTGTTTATAGTTACTCCAGGGGTATAATGAAACCATTTTTTTTTAATGGGACATATACATATTTGAGTTCACTGTAGTCTGTATTTGGTTCCCTAGGCCTTAAGAGGTTTGGATTCCTCGGAAAATTGTAGGTCCAGAGGTTCAGATTCCTCGGAAAACAGTAGGTCCCGACACAGAATGTCCACTGTAGTCTTTGAGCAGTGAAACCACAAACGAACATATTTGAGCTGTAAAACACTGGTACCACTTTGCTTTTACACTATCAAAATTAGGACTGACACAAATTTATAAATCAAAAATCACATTATTGCATGAAAACCTTTCCAAAAGTGATGAAACGAAAAACAATAGCATGTAATTAGGATACGTTCTATGGTCTTGTGTGAAAACTAACGAAGTAGTCTACACGAATTCCTACATTGCATTTCACACATTCTGTATGTATGCGACTTGTGCAATAGGTAACGGCGCAGCGATGCTTTTAGCAGCTACCTTTGGATCAGGATTATTTGTGAATTCAGAATATCGAGTGATTTCCAATAGTAAAAGTGATGTGATCGTCAAAAAATATTTCAAAGACCTCAAGTGGTGATTTTTCTCGAAAATCGATATAATCTGCTGGAGGAAAAATGTTCTTTGTTTTTATTGCATCGTTTACCCAGATTCTTTTTTTCTAATTAACTCTTTTTTTTTATAACACTTTTTTTTGTAAGTGGTTGATCACTCTTGGGATCCAAGGATGTGGTACATCAGAGCGATCCTTATTTTCTGAATCTAAATTTTCATCACCTACGGCCCTGTTCCTTTTCCTTCGCTTGTACACAATTTCAGCGTTAGCACTTAACTGACGATTAGTTAGATTATCAGTAAGACCTCCCTCATCCTCGTCTCCTGAATCTTCGTTAGTTGGCACAGCTGCATTAGAGGGCTCGATGTAAATTTCCTCTACATTGGACTCTAGCTTACAAAGGATTTGAAGGGCTTTCTCGAGTGTTAGAAAATAGGGATTTTAATAGTAATAAACTAGGGATTTTCTAAAGTAATACATTTATAGTTAAATTAGTATAATTATAACTAAAGTTGTCATTGTTAGAAATATTGATTCATTTATATTCATCTTACAAAACATTTATATCATAAAAGCAATTTAATGCTTCAATTTTTACAATTAGGTATTTTCTCTTATTTCTAAATAAATTGCAATTAATTAATTATAAATTTTAGTCATCATCCATACATGAAATATACAAAAGAGCCATCCACACATTATTTTTTATTAAAAAAACATAAATAGAAACCCAAATGGATTCAATGATCAAAGACGCTCCTAAGGCCTAACAGTACCAAACATGACCATGGCTGTTCAAAGCCAAATAGGGACTAATATGTTTTCAATATCATTATGTCTTCCTCAAATTCTACATACATATATACCGCACATAATTATTATAAATATCACAACGTGCATTAGTATTTATTTGTAATTGAGAAATCCGATAGATTTACTTCTGACGTGACATTTTGTGCAACATCGTTACAAATAACATTTACCCTGTTTAACACGGAGCACATGCATGAATCTTGTTGTTTTAAAACACTGGGAATATTTCTTTAGATTCTTGAAAAGTGTTATACGTTGGTAAGTTCTGAAATTAATTTATTTTAAAAGCGACAATTTATTTCTGAAGTTATGTTCACTGGTTCCAAGCGGTACCGCATGGCTTTCCCTTGTTAATAAGCAGGAGAACTGTTCTTTACAGAAGATGCTCGAAATGTCCACCGTTGACGTCGAAGCAGTGCTGTACTTAATTTAGTAAACTATGAGGCACAAATTAAAAAAATTAAACAATTTAAAAAAATTTCCAGGCCATCTTTATTTTGACCACCCTTATATTAGTTAAAGTAACTGACCGTAAGTTCATTCATCTGCAAAAAGACAAATTGACAAGGCATTACGATGAAAGCGTAACTGCATGGTTAAAAAAAATGTTCCTAGGGAAAGAGAGAAAAAAAGATTTGAAGTAGTGCAAAACCCTCCCAAGGAAGGAAGGGATTTCCAGGGAAAGAATGGAAAGAAGAGATAAAGGGACAAGAATAATTCCAATCAGTGAAAACACAATCCAGTATTGCCAAAAGTACTAATATCAATAACATCGATTACAGATGTCAAATACACCAAACGGAAAGAATTTGGCAAGTTACCAATTCGTGAAATAGTGCCCATCTGTTAAATTTTTTACCCTCAATCAGGGTTTAAGCTGGCTCAAAACATGCTGTCACAAAAATGCTAAAATGGGAAAAAAGTTGTAGCAAAATGCTAAAAAAATTAGTAGCTTTCGTTGCTCGAAAAATCGTATCAATAAAATTATTTATATCAACGATGCTTAACAGGTGCTGTTAAGAATTTTGAAGAGGAAACAAAAAGGAACAAGAAAAGATCGCTGAAGTGCAAAACGGATATTCTGGAATCGAGGAATCCTGTTTTCAGAGAATAAACTGTGGTTAAAAATGCCTGTCGCATTTTCGCGATGGGCACTAATTTTTTTTTCGCATTTTCGAGCAACTCGTCGCATTTTGCGAAAAATGAGACTACAGCTTAAACCCTGCTCTCAATAGTCAAGCACTAGTTGAAGTTTGTGTTGTTTTCACTTGTTAGTGGCAGAAATAGTTGCAGTACTGCAACTACTTCTGTAGGAAACCTGTAATGGTGGTTTGCTTGAGTCTTTTCTTCATTAATTTTCCGATAACAAGTATAAACATTTTTTAAATCCTTAGCAATTTTTGTAGTTCTCTCAAAAAGTGTTGAAATCTTGTGACTCAGAAACTTCCTTTTCAGTGTTGAAATGCCTCACTGAGACCTTTGAGTGAAAGAATGAACTTTCATTTCAGCTACAATATTTTTGTTTGAAATAACACTCATAGAAGTGTGACATGGTTTTTGATCATCCTTCATCACAAGAAGACTGTTTATTATCAGAAATGTTCACCATTCGATAGAATACATTTAAAACCAGTATAGAGACCTAAGAAAAAATGGCAACAAAAGCATATCCAAGGGGATCACCCTTGCCCCCCCACTGGATCTGCCCTCGTTCAATCCTAATGTTGCCAGTACATGGCAATGTGGCATACAAGCCAACAAGAATAAGCAAAATTGGCCTCTGGACTGAAAAAGGTTGAAAACCTCAAGGCACTCATTCTAAGGCCGAGTGTTTGCCTAGGGCAGCGTTGTCCTGGGTTTCAGTTTCAGTGAGACTTTAAAGGGGGACAAAACCTTATTTACCAACTAACTGCTCACTGTTGTCCAGCAGTTTGTTCCCTAGGTCATAGGAGGTTATGATTCCCCAGAAAACTAGGTTCAGGCCAGGGAGTAACCTGCTAAAAATATTTTTGTAGCTTTTCGGCTAACTTGTACCTAAAATTTCTAGACGAATTGGAAAAGGTGTTTACAGGCTTACAAGAAATATTGGTCAGAAACAATCAATTTCATGCAATGGTATTTAATTACAGTCGAACCTCCATAGTCAGACGTTTCCTTAAATGGAATAGATTTTGTAATTTCTGTAAAAATGTAAAAGTTTAAATATATTTTTTATTCTGTAAGTCGAATTTCTATAACTTGTTTTTTCTATCTCGAGTTGTTTTTGTTGTTGAAATGCAGAGTTACGTTCTTTAACTCAGTCTTATGGAGAGAGTTGTTCCCTTTAAAACATGGTACATCCCATCACTGTGGAATATTGTGCGAAATAGAAACTTGATTGACGAAGGAAAAGTTCTTGGTGTGTCTTGAATAACAGTCCCTAAATTGAAATTCCTTCCATCGGCAATGAATTCATTGTCAATTTAATTCCTTTTATCAGCAATTGGTTAATGATAGGCATAGCTAATAAGCCAAGGTGTTTTGTAAATATAAAATATTTACCTATGCTGTACAAGAGTAATGAAAAAGGCCTGGAAAACACTCAAGTTGTATGAATTTTGGATTATGAAATTGACAGAAAATTTTACCAACAAGAAAAAATAGTTGCAGTGATCATTAACAGTTGCCTCACTTACCCAAAGGTTGTTAGTAAAGAATTAAAGGTAATTAAAGTGATTTTTTTGTCTTTTTTGGCTGCCATCAAATGCGACATCAAAACTTCAGCCCATGGATCAAGATATCACATGGTAAAGATATCACAAAACATTTGAAACTGCATTGTTTTGATATTTATATCTTCTCTAGACGATGAACAGAGTACATCCACGGTAACAATTTTAGACTGTGTGCGAAACATTATGCATTGGAAAAGTGTAAAACCACCGAATATTGTGCTTTGCTTCATAAAAGCTGGTTTCAACCACAGGAAAAATTTCGAAGAGTGCAGAATTTCATTAGATACTGATTGCGTTATTTCAGCTCCACATGAGTGGGGTTGGTTGGCATGCAAATTGAAAATGCTAGATGAAATAACTTTCGAAAGCTACATTGATATCGATTCGGTAATTTTAATGCATCTTACAGATGATGATGTTACTGATTCAGTTCCAGGAGATATCTACTGATGATTAGGTAGAGTTCACATCCTGCTAATGCTTTTAAAGATACTTTTTTTGCATTCGGAACATTAAGGCTTTTTGCTGAATCCCACAAATCAATGTTTGAAAATATCTTTAAGACTATTGTTAATTTAGAGACTTGCATTCTAAATAGAAATTTTGCATCCAAATGACAAGGAAAAAATGACGTATCTTTTTAATAAAAGATGATTTTTAAAAGTATATGTGTGTAAAACTTCCTTTTCTTCACAGTTTACACCAATTACAGCATTTTGCTTGTTTTTAAAACGTATTGTTGAATTCATGTGTAGTAATAAATTATTTTATTACTCAAAAGTTTTCCCGTTCCCGTGGAGATTGGACTTCTGGAAGTTTGACTGTATTTTTACACTTTGACTTGATTTCTGTGCACTTGCTGCCAGTTCTTAGCTTATACCAGGCAAAATATGCAGCTTTAAAATAGAATTCCTTTCTCTCTGGCCCATTGATTGGTATGCCCATCAAATGGCCTGTATTGGTGATATGGAGTTTATTACAAATACATGATTTTATATTCATCTCACTAAATCATTTACAGTATGCACTGGGATTAACAATTCAGATTTACATATTTATTGACATAGCACTGTCCTCGCATGGTAAATTTTCTTCAGCGGCACAGTACATTTTTGCAGCATGTTACTTGGGAGTTACAGGCAACTGTGATTGGACGAGAGGTACAGTTACTACATTGTGATGGGCTATAGTGAAATGTTTTTCAAATTGAAAGAATCGGAATCGGAGTAAATTTACAATCGAGATAACGATTCATTCGTCATTGAACTTAAAAATCAAGATGTTTAAATATAATCCAGAGTTAGCAGACATTTTGCCACTGTCTGCCATTGCTGCAAGTTACCTATTATGGCACATTCAAATTAACAAAAAATAAGCATAAATAATTTATTCCAACTATGTTAAAGGTATGATATAAGATATGGTAAAACACCTACCTTTAAAAAAAAAAATTGCCTTTACTTCACACTCCATCTACAGGCATGTACTATAAATACCTAACTCAAGGTTTATGGAAGTTTTCAAAATTAAGTATTCACTTGTGTACTTGAAAGAATAAAAAGAACATGAGCTATATAATTATATTCCTGTCACGAGAAAAGCAGAGTTATAATACAAGTTGAGGTAGAACTTCTATTTCAGAACACTGGATTAAATTTATTTTGTGTGGCACCCTCTATGAACAAATAGGGTACAAGAGATTTTAAGGGCAATACATGCTGTTCCTTATGGTTTAGTGAATGAAAAGAGTGCACCTGATCTGGCTTTCATAAGACAGCCGTGGCATCGGACATCATTTGATGAACATTGTACACAATCCCTGTCAGAGGTGGGGGGTTAAAAAGTATCTGAAAACTGTGCATGTGATTAATGGATGACCAATAGTCAATATTTTTTAAGAAAATAATGTTCAAAATTGTTATTAACTCCTTAACGATTGCATAATTTTCAAGAAAACAGTAAAAAAAGTGCCTACTTCTTTGTTCAAGAAAATTGTATAAAAGTAAGTGTACGAAAAATATATGTATTCATTTTTAATTTTTGGAATTCTTTTTAGCTTGAAATCTAAAATGTAAATATATTATTTAAGTATATTTTCCGGGTATAAGAAATGAACTTTCTTTTACCCGGTTTTTAATCTTCTTGGTGCTTTACTTATTAAAACTCCAGCCCGGAAATATCACAGGCACGAGAAATAGAGGGCGAAACCTCACCCTGTTATTTTGACGGGAGCGAGAAGGAAGGGGTTAAACAATTATCATAATGGGCATTGAGAAAATTTTGCATTCTTTGGAAAACTTATCGCTTCTTGATATACTGTCTTATATATTTATACAGAATAATTTTATTCATTTTGTACAGTATAGATAAAAACTTAGTATCAGTGGCAGCTCATGACTTCAGGAATAGGTGAGACAGCTAGCCCCCCCCCCCCACAAAGAAACCGGAAAGTAGCCAATAAATTTCCATTTTCTAAAAAAATAACAGAATAACTAATAAGGATTGTGTATTTGTTATATATATTATAGTCAGAAAAAGATTTAAATTAACAATACGGGAGATTTGACTAACTTCTCCCTCATTCGAAAATTTGGCGATCGGGCCTTATATGGTACTGTATGTTGTACGGACAGAGGTAATATGTTGAGACAACAAGAAAAATAAAGACATGCAATAGATGCTTACTCAGTCTTTGTTCCTTGAATATAAGTTTGATTTTTCTATCTTTTAGACTTGTGAACCTGTCAATGATATTGTCAAAAAATGGTTGGGATTCTATTAACACGTTTAGTAGTTCCTTTTCAATTGAAATTTTTGACAAGTTTGTAAGTCTGTCTTCTGGTCCGTCTCCATGGTAGCCATGTTAGCAAAGCATTTCCTTCAAAAAAGATTAGGAAGTGCAACTTTGAATTTCCTATTGTCGGGTCACTTGGCTCATTTTCTTGGTGGGAAAGAATTTCCGTGGCACGTTTAACGAAAGTGTTGACTTAGAAACGTAGCCTTCCTTCCCATATGCAATTTCAATTATTAAAATAAATAAATAAATGTGGAGGTCAAAATAAAATGTCGAATTTTACTTTTCCAATCAAATTTTAAATCTGACAAAAGTAAAAAGAATTTAAATTAAAAAAAAAACATTCGTTTGACCACTCAATTTTTGTTAGGTGAAGCAGTGCTTCACTGGCGTCACCCACTGAGACCGCACTGGTTTTTACACAACTGAGTACAAATGGAGTTTGAATTTTCACAATCCTCGTTGAATCTTGTTTCCAGCAAACTGTCTAAATTTATTTTGCAGTTATTGCATAACTTTGTTCCTGGAATGATACTTTTGATTCCCTCGGTTCATTGGCTTGTTTCAGTGTTATCACTCTTACAGCAAATTTTGAAGTTTTCTTGTGACACTTAAAAAGGCTCACAACATTCCTTCTGATTTAAAGACAGGGTGTCTACTCATTTGGAAAACCTGGAAAAGTCAGAGAAATTTGAAATTCATTGTTATAATAAATAACTTATTAAAATAATTTTCCTGAACTGTGCTTTTCATACCACATTACCTACTGAAAAATTTGAAAAACTTGTACTTTTGACTAAACTTCTTCCAAAAGTTACCATTTTGCACCAAAACTAATATAATTTATATAAAATTATTAAGCCTATATATTTCTCAGGAGAAAATGTTTGCCAAATATATAACTAAAACTTGAAAAACAAAAAGTGTTTTTAGCTAAATTATCCAATCTGTAAGGAATTTTGATCATACCAATCTCCTTTGCCTTATATATAGTCATACACATTTTAAATGAAATAGAAGATGAAGCATCAGCTTTGCGATTATATAGTTAAACTCTTTTATAATGAACTTGAAAAGGGCCAAATGGAAATGTTGCTGTAAATATTTAATTAGTGCAAGTTTTTAGTGTAAAGAAATACACTTTTTAATACAGCTTTTGAATTTGTAAATTCACTATAATTGAGTTACAAATGGCGTTGGGGTTTGCATTAATCGATTTCATGGCCTTGAAACTTGCTTTGATTGGGCAAATTTTCGCGGGCGCATTGTGTGTTGTTTACTGTAATTAGCAACTGGAAATCGATTAAGATTTGGTCTGGAAAAGTCAGGGAAGTTTGAAATAGAATTTGGGTAGACACCCAGTAAAGAAAATCTTTTGAGAATTTTTTTTTTCATGAACAGAACACATTTTATTTTCATGTAAACTAACTCCTGGGTTCACTTTAACATGCCGTAAAAGTAACTTTGCATCTTCATTCAAAGGTATAGAAATATTTTTTGTATTTGCATCACCAGTCTCAGAGAGAGATCCATCAGTTACACATTTACTGCTGTTAGCTTCCATTATTTCGACAGAAATATAATAGAGTATATTGCATAGCTAAAAAAGTACAATGCAATTCAACGTTTCCGTATAATAGAAATAACAACTCTGCACTTCGTTCTATATACAAGCAAACTGAAATTTATTTAATTCTATGCAGTGCAAGCTTCCACCTTTCACTTTTTCAGCAATAAAATGCAAGAGAAGACCAAAAAATGGTAAGGGTGGAGCCCTGGCCGACTCTGATTCCCCTTTTTTTTCCAAAGCAATACGTCAAATGAGCTCTTTTCTTACTGTTCTTGGCTGATGAACCTTGACCCCCACCCCCAGTCCTTTAATACTGCTGGAGAGATAAGACCCTTTTTTCCCATCCCCCCCCTCACATGCTAGGGCTCCCCTCACTAGGGAGGTAGTGAAATGATTCAATAAAATAAGCATCTGTATTTGAACATCCAGGGAAGTACAGGGTGCTCCAGAACTCTACGGACAAAATAAGAAGAGGTTGTTGAGGACATCAAATATGGTTTGTTCGCTCATATCTCTGTGTCCGCAAAGGGGACGGTTTGGCTGTAGAGCGTAACTACAGTTTACGTCCATCACGTTGCTACGTAGCCAATTGCATGAATTAAATGCAATTTTTGATACATAATTTAAGTAAATGAGCTAATAATACATCAGAGACAAAGAAATCCGGAATTCCGTTTTCTGATTTTGATCTGTGTTACTGTTTAGTGAAAATAAGCCTAAAACTGCCTTTTTTTTAACACACTGGAAAAGAGTTGGGAACTGCCAAGTACATGCAACAGGTGAAGAACATCAAAATAAGAAATTTTTTGTACAGTGAATTTTTTCCAAAAATTAGCCGTTCAGGCACTACAGTGAATTTAGTATTTGCATCCATCACATTCAAGGTTTCCACAAATGGCTACAATGCGCCATTTCAAGAAATTTTCAAATTATTTAGTGTCAACGGATATCGGGCTCTTTCTGATGATTTTTTATAATCAGTTAAATTCACCGGAATTGTATGTGTAGAATTCGCCGCTTCAGGTGCGAGTGTATGAATTCTACACATACAATTCCGGTGAATTTAACTGATTTTAAAAAATTGCCGGAGAGAGCCCGACATCTGTTGACATTAAATAATTTTAAAAATCTTTGAAATGGTGCATTGTAGCCCTTTGTGGAAATCTTGAATGTGGTGGATGCAAACATTAAATTCACTGTAGTGCCCGAACGGCTAATTTTTGGAAAAAAATTCACTGAACAAAAAATGGTTGTTTTTATATTTTTCACCTGTTACACATACTTGGCAATTGCCAACTCTTTTCCAGTGTGTTAAAAAAGGCATTTTTAGGCTTATTTTCACTACACAGTACAATGTATTGAAAATTGCATTTAATTTATATATATGGCCTACATAGCAACGTGATGGACGTAAACAGTAGTTACGCTCTACAGCCAAACCGGCCCCTTTGCGGACACGGGGATATGGGCAAATATGCCTTATTAGTTGTTCACAACAACTCCTCTTATTTTGTCGGTAGAGTTTAGGACCACCCTGTATAACTACCACGAAGGTGCTTAAAAAAAGGATTATATTGGAATAATGGTTGTTTTTAAAGCTAGGGGAAAAACTAGTCATTTGGAGATGATTTAAAAAATCAACAATCCTTTTCTTTTTGTAGTTATGCTTTATGCTAAAATAAAATTTAAACTAGTTAAAAAAATGTTAAAGACCATATTATTTACTGAATAAAAAGTATGCCACCTTAATTGCAAAACAATTTATTAGGTAATTTACAACAAAATAATTTTGACTTACAATGAGGAATCTGTTTTGATAAAAAGAAATAAAAATGGAAAGCATTTAATTTTGGTACATGTTGGTCTTTTATTTATTTTAATCCTAATTACACTAAATTATTTCTGGGGTTAAAATTAATTTAGTAAATCAGGTGCATTAAATACTAGTTAGGTGTACAAGTAACTAACAGAATAGAAAGTAAACCTCAACCTTAAAAACGGGTAAAATGTAAGTGAAATAATTACATTTAAGCATGTAAACTACAACAAAATGCAACTTTTCAAAATAATTTAACATTCGTATGTAATAAAAAAAAATTCAAAGCAAATGCAGATACATTGAGAAAATTATATAAAATTATTCCATAGGTCACTGTTCTTGAAAAATAAGCATAAGTAGCCATAGTTTGGAATAGTTAGGTGCACTGTGTGCACCCAAATTAAAAATTTATA
>QLNU02014802.1:49190870-49201040 GCA_006491805.2 Dysdera silvatica
GTATGAAGTACATACAGAGATACGTTTGAAAATATGGCATCATGAGCACTGGCTTTGGACCAAGGACGCCTACAAGGTGAAATTTTTTTTTTAAAATCAAAATATGGGATAGTAAATGGCTCTCCCTTACCTATATGTGCTAGCCAAGATTGTAGCCAGGATTTAATTTGGGGAGGTGTAAAGTTTATATAGTATGCATCATGCAATCACAGCATGCAAGACCATGCCAAGTCCCATTAAAACTTAGTTCTGGGGACTGTCCCTAAGATCACCTCCCCCCCGGATACGGGCATGCAGCCAGTAGTACCCTTGGCTTGGGGTGGAAAATATTACACTTGGTCTTGACTTGGAAAGTATTATACATATTGAGAAATATCACCACACAAATATGCAGACGCCTAAAATTATTTTTTTCTAACTTTAATATTATCTAATTATATCATTTACAATGAAAACATATTCTGTAGCATTTTTCCCATTTTTATTTAAAATTAAGAAAAAAGAAAAAAAACTTTTTGAAAAAAAAAAAGAAACATCGAATTAATCTGATTGAATTACAAGCGGATTAGAAAAATACACACTTTTTGAAAATTTGATGCACACTTAGCAGAAATATGCCAAAATATTCAAAAGATGAAAAATATGCACATAAAAGCGAAATATGCAGAAATGTGCAAAAACATGCAAATGCATATAAATCCGGGCCCTGATTATCACTATTTTCAGACAGTCCCCACTTAGTCAGATTTGTCATGCAAATGCCCCAACCCTCATCCTATCCAACAATGTCTTCAAAACTTTGCAAGAGATGGTTCTTTTCCGGCTGCCAATTCCCTCAGCACTATCTTTACTCTGATGAGTTTATCCCATTATTCTCTCAGATGGTCCTCTATTTCTTGCAGGGAGCCCATAAGAGCTTTGTTCCTTGGTGTAAAACATTCCCCAGATTTGAGTCTACGTGCAAGTCTGGTACAGATAGCCGCATATTCATGGATGCCAAACTAACTAATGTGGAACTCTTTTGTGATATACCTCCTTTTTAGTTAGTTCAGTTGAAAGATGGGGAGGAGTAATAATTATAGCATAAAAAGTGGGGGTGGCGGGCTGGTCCGCCAACTTGTGCTACAAATGGCACATCACAGCAGAAAATATTTGTGACAGTAATGTGCTTTTAATATTTTTGTTGAGAAGTGACAGAATAAGGAAGGTTTTATGTTAAGTGTGTAATTCACTATCTTTTTTTTTTCCTTTTCCAGAACGATCGTTCGCTCTGTTGTCCTTTGCATGTCATTATAAACGTTTGGGTAGTAGTAATAATATAGTACTATTAGGGCCTTTGTGGAACTGTCTTTGTGTTCAGAGTTACATAATGCATTCCTGACCAAAACCACATATTCGTCGTTATGGTGGTTTTCTAATGGGTGTGCTCCAAAAAGTTATCCACGTGCCTTTATGTGGGTGGTTCATTATTAGACTTCTTTCTTGCAGAACACGTTGTCCGTAATTACGAGCATCCTTTTCCATTGATGCCTATTATAAATTATGCTTTTCGGCACTTGACACGCGATTTCCAGGCTTTCTTGGTGCTGTCATCACACTTTCCTAGTTTGATTTTCTTGTTTAAGCCTCATTTTCAACAAGTCCTCCTTTTTTAGTTTCGTGAAGTTCACTGAAATTAATTTGCATCTACTGCTGTGTTACTTTGGCCCGTTCTTCTGTATTGCTTCCGTATGTGACAAGAGTTCGGATCCTTCGGAAAACCAGGTTCTGGCGCAGTAGGATACGAATTATTCTTATGTCATGAAATAAAAATTGTCCTGTATCGATTAAAAGAATACATATCGATTAAAGAATATATAGGAAAAAAAATATGTTCTTTTACTTCATATATACTCGCTTCTTTCTATACATGTATAAGTCGGTTATAATGTACATCAAAGGGCCAGAGGATTTTCTTCGTTATAACCGTTTTTCGATATAACCATACATTTTGTATACAGTCGGACTGACAATACGAGCACGGCTAGCCAGTTCTAAAACTGACCAGCATAGACAAATATTTACAACCAGTGCGTGAAGAGCGCCAGATACTACTCAGGTCAGCTGATCAAGTGTATAGTTGATTAGGATAAAGCATATTGCGCTTCTCATGCACTGGTTGTAAATATTTGTGCATGCTGGACGGTTTTAGAACTGGCGCTGTGGGTGGTTTGCGACTTTAGATTCTATGACATATTATCGTTCACCTTGATGAGTACTATGACCCCTTGAAGTTTGTAACCCTGGTGCTGAGACACAACCTGTATATATACACACACAAACGTACGTGAGGACGCACGCACACAGAGATAGACAGTCAGTCGGATCTTCGTATATCGAGATTTTCTACGTATCGAACCTTTGGTGATAATGAATCCTGAATCCCGTGATCATTATTTTTACAAAACCAATTTTTATACATCGGAAAAAATTTTACATATCGATATTTTTCTTCCCCCAAGACAAAGCGGGTCCTCCCAGCGCCACCTGGAATGCAGGTGGCGTTGGTCTTGCCGTGGTAAGTCGTGTATGTAGTATTCCGTCGATTCCGGTTCGATTTTCAACGGACAAAAGTAAAAACGCCCACTAACTTACTATTCACTGTAGTCCGGAGTTTGATTTCTCGGGAAATTGGTGGTCCCTCGCCCTACGGTAGCGCATTGCTAACGCATTAGTCTGTTTCACCATTAATCTGAGTTTAATGTTCCTAACGGCGCTTTTTCCTGCGCAAACGCGTGCTTTTTTTTTTTGCTTATCGTAGATAAGACCCTCTCGATATAATGGAGACGACCTTTCTGTAGTCTGGGGCTCGGTTCCCTTGGCTACGGAGGTTTCAATTCCACGGGAAACTGTAGGTCTGAGTCGCGTGGATTATAGTAAAGTTAGGAAACCTCTGATCGTTCAGCCTTCAACATTTGATATTGCATGGTCTTTTTCCTATGAGAACTTTTGTTTTTGTATAACTTTATTTTAGGCAAACCAATATAATGTAAAATACATTAAAATGTAATGAACACGGAATAAAGGGTAATATAATCATAGTGAATATGTACTAAATAAATAGCTGCTGAAATTAAGGTCTGCCTGGGTAGTAAAGATGAACATCTGACGAGCTGTTTACCCAGTACACGTCTCCACAAACGCCGCAAGGTAGGGCTATTGGGAAAAAAAAAGATCGAGCGTAAATTGGTAGTGAACATATTGAGGAACTGAATATGAAATTTTTTTTTTAAACAGTGGAAAAGAACGTAGAGATGGTAATTCAGAAGGTAGAGTATTCCATATTTTAGGGCATGCATGATTCAATTTACGACATTCGCTATTGATTCTGGAGAAATTAGGTTTATAGTTGGAGTGCCAGGAAGTTGGATAATAATGTTGGGGCTATTGAAGAATGATCGGACATGAGTCATTGATGTTATGAATATGTTGGAACATTATAAGGGAAAGTTTGTTAAGTTAATTTAATAATTAACTTAACTAAGTAGTTCATTAATCGGCAAGAAGCCGTATTGACTATAGATCTGAGTATTAGTGTTTTTTGTTTTTTTTAGTTTAAATTGAGGAATCGGTTTTGTAGGGATTGAATTATACACATACAATACTTCGTTGTAAATTCCCAGACAGAATGACAATAATAGAGGTTAGAATAAATGAATGAGTAATATAAGAGGATTAATTATATTTAAAGGTATGAAAAAGCAACGGTCGAGAAAGCCACCTGAGTGAACAACACAGTGTTTCTATTGCGGGTGCCCACGTGTGAAGCATCAAAGTTTGGGAAACACTGCTCTACCCGTCCATTGTTACTTTTATAATATTTCATGGGAGTTATCAAATGAAGAAGCATTAAGAAAACTGCGGAGTTAAGGTTTGTTTTGTAATTAAAGAAAACAAACAAAAAAAACACCTATTAATAAATCCATATGGCTAAAACCAATGAACCATATACGTATTAAAATTATATTTTTATTTCGGCGTTCAATTTTTTACACGTTTTTTTTCATGAAATATTTTTGTATTTGAAATGTTGCATTTGTACACCGGCAGTTTTTTTGGAGATCATGATAGAAAAAAAAAGTAGTAATCTTTTGTATGGATTTTTGTGATTATTACTAATGTACTCAATAATATTAACAGTATTTTAAAATTCTAATAAGTAACGATCTGCATGTAAAAAAATTAAAAGCTATTGTGTTCCCACACATCTAGCTCCAAGGAGCTGCTTTCCATCGTCTTAAGTATCGCCCAAAGCTTATTTCCTTACTTTTTTTAAAACAATTTGTAATTAATTTATTTAATTAAAAATGGCGTTTAATTTTCCGTATCATCTCTAATTATCGAAGAACAGCTTTCGGCAATATCAGTAAAATCTCCGAATAACGCTCACCCTCGGGACTCTGCAAAGGTGTCCGTCTTTCGGAGGTGGCTGTTATTTAGAGGTTCAGTATAAAAACTAATTTTATTTCTTTTTTTTTTTTTTTTAATACTAAATATCTAAATAACAGCCAGCTCCGAAGGACGGTCACCATTACGAAGTCACGAGGGTGAACGTTGTTCGGAGGTTTTACTATATTATTATGGTGTCGTAATTTGACGAACTTTTTAATGTAGGGTCCTTGGATTCAATTCCTTGGGAACAGTTGTGGTCCTAGTTTTGATCGAGGCTGCGGTAAGTCGTCAATCTCAGCCCAGGTGATCTTGTGGACGGTTTGGACGTTAAAGTTTTCAAATGACCGATTCAGTGAGTGATTATGCAAGATTTTAATGGGAAGGGTGGCCGCTGAAGGGCACCCTGTAATCTCTGACAGGTTTTATCATCAAGATAACGTGACAGCCAATGGGCGATCGTCGATCCGTACTGGCGTACAGAAAATGACCGATCGATATTTACATAGACTAGTGTAGTCGTCCGACTCGCAATTCCCGAATTCCAGAAATTTCCTTCACAATAATATTTCTCTTTTACCGACAGAATTTTCCGTTATTGTTTATTAACTCACCCAGGGGCCGACTGGGCCGGTCCGCCCTATAAGCGATAGGACTCGCGCCCTCTGATAATCCAAGGTATGCGCCCTTTGAGAGGACCCAGTCCGCCCCTGAATTGACCATTTATTAAACGTATTATTATTATTAATTGTTATAATTATTACTCATAACGGTGATAATTGCTGACGTCGGTAGTTATAATTATCAGGACGCATGGTAATGTTAAGAAACTTGTGGTACATGGTTTGTGGTAATGTACAAATTCATAGTTTGGTAGCTTTTCCTATACATATACGACATATACGTTCGTTGTGAAGGTTTTCAATAATATTAAATTCGAAAACTTGTATTTTGAAAAGTTGAGTTACTCATATCGTTATTCCAATTTAGAAATTTTTAATCTTGTGTGCATATATATATATAAATAATTAGATGGGGATAAGGAGCAAAATTAAATCTCTAATTAGCCGAATAAAATTTTTTTTATCTAATGAATTTCTTTTATGACAATGAAAATGTGCATAATGACGATAGATAATACTTTTATATATTATGTTTATGCAATAAAAATGTTCCTCTTGCACAAAAAACAAACAAAAAAAAAACCTGCCCACTATATATAAGATGTTTTTATTGAAAAGATATTATTTATAAGATGTGTTTATTTAAAAATGCTATCACAGTATATGCGCGACTTTATAACAATTTTTACGTAAAACAACAGTAATTAGTTCCTGTTGCAATACAAGTTAAAATGTACGTATACAGGCTGTTTTTAAATTCCTATGTTTTAAATATGTACGCATCTTGCAAGAATCCATATTGTCTTTCCTAAACTTTTCTTTCTTTTTTTTTTTACAACGCAAAGGCCGAATTTGGGCCGTTCCTTCTCTCTTTCCCCCTGCTCTTAAATCTTCCCACCCTGCAGCAAACCGACTGCTTTTGCAATCAGCCGACGGAGTATTGTGCGAGACCTTGAAACAGGTGATCTTCGGACCAGGATGTTGCTGTAGCCGGATCTTGTCTTTTTCAATAAGCCAACGATCACCAAGTAGGCAGACAACGTGTCGATTTCCCAACCGCGTTCGGATTGGGCAGCGTTTCTCAGCTGGGATTCCTCGAGACATCGCTAGGGTTTCAGTAGGAAATATTAGTAATGAATGGCAGGATATGTTTTCTTATGTTGTCAACAAACTTCTGTTGTTATTCATATTTTTTAAAACTAGCTATCAGAAAAATACATTATTTTCCCTTAAAGTATGGAATTTAAGCTTAGAAAAAATAAAGGAAGATGTTAATAATGATATATAATAGTCAGGGCTCCCACAGGCAACCTTGAACTGTAAGGGAATCGGAAATCGTCTCTAAAAGTTAGGGAAAAATCAGGGAAAATTTTCCTAACCTGTTTCTCAATGGCTAAATTTTACGCCAACATGCAGCTATTTTCTCCGAAACCAAAGCTCAATTCAAAGTTTCGTTTGCGATCAGTCAGGGGATTTTACCTAAAAAAGCCGGGGTAAAACCTGGGAAAATCAGAGAATTTTTTTCTCTTAGGCGAGTGGGTACCCTGAAGAGCCGTGATGTAGGTTCCCTCCACCTACATGAAAGTTATTTTACGGTTATGCAAGTATGAAAAGATTGAGAGACGCTAAAATAGAAGCTAACTAGCAGATACATATTTAATGTTGTCTTTATTATACGTACTTTTTTCTTTCAGTCAATTTGCTTGTGAGGACGGAAGAAATCGAAATTTGTCTACTTAATGTCAGGTGTCCAAAACACACAGATTTATGATGCGTTGTATGTAAGGAAATGTAATGTGTATGCGTAATTTATACGTATCGTGGGTAGTATATCAAACGTAATATGTATGTTCAATTTGACTGTCCATTACGCGTGGTTTTAGCATTTTCTTGTAACTTTCTCTTGGGATCTGTATACACACTGTCTCAAATCTTAGACGAGTCCTTAACTATAAGGCAGTTGATTTTCAAATGTTTAGTACATATTAACTAACTGACGTTGCTAAGAGCTGCAATCTTAGCAGCTCTTAGCAACGTCAGTTAGTAAGAGCTGCAATCTTCTGTCGTCCCTCGCACTCGTACATTTCGATATCCCAGAACTTTTTCCAGGGACTTTAAGACTCATTTTTATGAAATATTTTATAACTTATAAAGGGGGTAAAGCCATGGTATTTTGGGACACGTTTAAAATTTAAAAAAAACATGATGTTTTATATATCATATTAAAACTAATAAATTATATCATCATAATCTTGCAAGTCTTTTCAAAATAATGCGTTGTATTATTTAATTAACTGTACCGAAATTGAAAAAAACATTGAAAACTCCGTTACGGAAGGACATCATTTCATGTTTTTTCTGTCCTTCCGTAACGACGCGCGTTTTTCAATGTATATTTTTTTTATACTGTATACAAATGTTGATACCATTTCAGTTAAAAGTAGTATTAGGCCCTTTTCTTAAAATGACTTACGAAAAACATTTCAGTTTAATATTTTGAAATTGTAGAAAACATTAACCATGATGTCGTTCTTCCGTAACATTTTAAATACCATGGCTTTACCCAAAGACATAAATGTATGTAGTGTGTTTATTTTTTATATTTTACACTTTGTGCCTTTATGTTGAGACTACAGATTTGACTGACTTCGCCCAAAAGTGTGTTTATTTCGTTGCATTTCAGTTTTTGCGTAGAGGTATATAGACCCGTATAGAGAGTATATAGCGGTATGTAGAGGTATATAGGCCCATGCCACTCCGAACCCCTCTAGTGATTTAAAATAAATTGCAATTTTGCATATATTGCAATGTATCAGTTTATATAATATTGTGATTACCCCCCCTCGCTCCAATAATTTAGAAAACTAGGTTGCTGCATGCCATTTCCGGTATTAACTTTTAATTAAAATTATAATTTAAAACTTTAATTAACGGCTTAACGTTGCTTTAATTAAAGTTGTCTGATTTCGAGACAACCAAAATTATGTGTTATAATTTTGGTTGTCGTTTGTAAATTTCCTTTCGTTGGAAATTTTTGCTTCCAGTGAGGCAGTGGTGACGCGTTTACCCAACGTGCAGTTAATCCGGATTCGGTTTTCAATGGTGTCGTAGCGTGCGTGTCGTTTTCCTGCCCACCGTAGTCCGGGTTTTTTTTTTGTTTTTTTTTGGCGGCTGGGAGTTCGAATTTGTCGGAAAACTGTAGCTCCTGTCACAGTATGACTATTGTTGTCCGTGAATGCACAAACGTCTAAATGTTTATTACGTCATTGACGAATTTGCGCGTGACTGATCTGTTTTCTAAAAATAAACAAAAACAAAATTTGGAGCATTTCTCCCAGTGTTTCCACGCAACTTGGAGAACCTGGAATTGACAGGGAATTTGAAATCGTCAGTAAAAAGTCAGGATAAAAAACGAAAGTTTTTGACCAAAACGTGGAAAGCCAGGAAAAACAAAAGTTTTTTGGCTAAAACATGGGAAGTCAGAAGGAAATAAAAGTTTTTGGCTAAAACTAGGAAAAGTCGGGAAAACTTCCTTAACCTATTTTGAATAGCCAAATCTTCCACGAATGTGAAACGATTTTTCCCCCACTCAACCGAAATTTAGTTGGCAGTTTTGTGATTGGTCTGGAAATTTTGCTGAAAAGGTCAGAAGAAAAACCTGGAAAAATCAGGGTTTTTTCCCTCCATTACGAGAGGGAATCCTGTTCTTCTCTCCCTTAGTACGTCCCCCGCTTCCTTCTTTTTTCTGAATTCCAATGGATTCAGTTATGCTACATGTTTATAAAAAATAAATACAAAGTTCGTTTTTTTTTACCTCTTCCTTATTTCATCTGGTTATATATATAGGAGTGTTCGATTAGCTGAATTGGCACTCCTCTCTCTGCCTTACATCATTGTCCTTTATTTAGCTAAATAGCTGAAATTAGCTATATTGCTTCTTCGCGTAATTTCAACAACGTTGCATTCGAGTCTTCCTTCATTCGCTCTCCAATTAAAATCATAATTAATCGCCGAGATAACGTTTTCAAACGTGCATAGGAAGAAATTAAAACCCTTCCCCCAGTTTCCAGCTATTTTACGTGGCCCCATGTAGCCGTGAAACGCTAGCAAAAATAGCCTACAGGATATAGTGACCTGGCAACACTGACAACTTGACGTGAATACTTACCGGGTAGAGAAGAGGTCGGGATTCTCGGTCAATCTTTTTTTCTCTCTCTTTCTTCCTCCTCTTCTTTCTCTTCGAAACAACCGACTCGTTTTTTTGTTTTTTTTTTCGCCTTGATCCGTGTTCCCTCCAAGGTTTGTTCTAGTATCTTCTTCTCGGTCTTGCTTGTCAGTTGCAACTCCACAAACAGTTTCTACTCCTTGGATATTCTGAACTTCGGACGAAAGGCAGTGTTTCCCAGTGCTGTGTCGTCTATTTCGTGAGTAGATCTCGTCATCTTTTCAGAATTGACGTTGTATTCAGTGCCAACTTTCCGTTATTAATTATGAACATTTTATGCTTTAGAAGTTTAAATGCCGTTGTTGCTTTTTTTTTTGGTAAAATCCAGTTGATTGGTTGTGGTTCCTTCAAGTGGTCGTAAGTCACTTGAAGCCGTTGGTCTCATCTTAGATGTGCCGTATCGGGAAGTACAGCTTTAAGCAGTGTTTCCGTGTGTTGGTCGATGACCCTCTAGAGAGGTTCCGCCAGTACTTGGCAAAATATTGCCGACATTTTCAAGAAAAGTTTGTCGATTTTAACTCTCAGCTATCCCTTATATAGGGCTGTTATGAAAATGAAACTACATATATAACTTTGAAAACAAACTTTAAATATATTTATTAAAGTCAGCAATTCTTATCATAGCCGATGATGTGGTAATATTAGATGATAAATTACTTGAAGAGAAAAGAATTATAAAATGCAATTGTGCGTGATTGTATTTTTGGGGGTATAAAATGTAATTTTCTTGCTAACAAGTAATGTGTTATAGATGTATGGATTCCAATATATATATATATGATAGTTTTGTCGGGTTACTAATGGGACAAACTTTGAACAAATAAATTATTACATATGTTATGCCCACAGCATAACATCTCTGTAGTAAATTGGGCAAGGCGGTGGTGGTGGTGG
>QLNU02014802.1:49204221-49223616 GCA_006491805.2 Dysdera silvatica
ATACTTTTTTACTTGTAATAACATAATTTTTAATTTTGTAATAACATAATTTAAAAAATGTGAATAAAACATATGCAAGAATTAATCTCTCAGTCAACTTCAGATTTATATAAAAAAATACACTAGCTAGACTTTTTGCTTCAAACTTCATTGAGTCAGTATATGCTTCTTCTAAGCAGTTTGATGTATGAAAATTATTAGTTGTTCACAATTATGTATACTCTGTGGGATAATAGTGAGTCAATATTTAAATAAAAATTTTTGCATCCATTAGAATATATAATATTTTTATAGAACTTCTTTTTCAATACCATGTTATTGTACATTCAGCACGTAGACATTTTTCTATTGACCAATAATTTAATTGAGATTTATTTAAATGTAAAAAAACAATATAGCACATGTGAAAATAGGCGGCTTCATATTTTCTATATATTCTAACTATTAAACCTGATGTGTGCTAAAAATGGTTATATTTTACATAAAAGTTACTTTTGTGAGATTAGTGTTTTATTTTATTGTACAAGTGTTTGTTTTGTTTTTGTCTTTTTTAACAAAATTTCTGAAAATAATGCTTTTTCTCGAGGGAAATGAGGGTTTAACGGCTAAAAATATTCTAAAGGCAGTAATAGATTCTGTAGATACAATTTCAGTGTAAACCAGGGTTTGAACTACGGTCGCTTTTTTCTCAAAATGCGACGAATTAATCTAAAATGCGAGAAAGAAAATTGTGTCCGTCGCAAAAAACAACAGTTGTTTAATATCCAGGCAACAAACTTTGCCTTTTTTTTTAATCACTTTGATTTATGTAAGATAATCTAAAGTAGCATTACGCAGATTAGATTTATAAGTAAAGACAACGTTATACCTTACTTATGAACTTACTTATAACGTTGTCTTTACACTTATAAAACTTTGATTATGTTTCACTGTTATTTTTTCTTAAACTTAAAGTATGTTTCCTACAGTAATTCAAAGCATCGTTGTTGTAAATAATTTTATTGATACGACTTTTCGAGCGGCGAAAACAACCAATCTTCTTTGGAGTTTTTGCGATAGAATTTTTTAAGCCAGCTTAACTCTTATGCAAACTACACTATGCGCGTAGAAATGCCCTCAATATAAAAGATATGGGAGTAGGGCGTTGGTCCACGGCGTCGGCCATTACAGTTTAGTGTGGAGACTTTCAATGTAGGGGGTGTTGCCACTATTCACTGCATAAACCAAACAAATGCAAATATCAGATTACTTTCCTTTATCATAAATAATAAATTTTTCTTTCTATTTTTAACTTGACTTTTTTAATTTTAACTTGGCTTTTCTAAATATTTAATGATGGAACATTCTATTATACGTCTATATAACTTAATAATACATAATGTTTTCAGTTTTTATATATTATTTATTTTTCAGTTTTAAATTAAAAACGTAATTTCCGATTTCAATTTTATCGTTATGTACATGCACTTTTAGATTAACGGAATTGTAGTTAAAATACACACATATAGTATTATATTTGCGAATTAATTAAATTAGGATTAGATTTTTGTAATTCAAGCTTATTTATATGCAATATTATTTAATAATTTGTTGAATATATTAATAAAAATAGTGCGGCATCCAAATTATAACTGATTTTCATAATGGACTGTAATCGATTCAACCTTGTCTATAACGATAAATTGTCTATAATGGTACCCTTTCCCGGTTCCTAGAATTACGTTAGAAGCAGATTTCACTGCTGTACGCTTTATAAATATTATTCTCTGATTTGTACATTACTGTTAAAAATACTCTTGTTTTTAACTATAATTAGCAATTATGGGTAATAGGACAATTAAAAATCAAAGTTATTGGATATTATAAGAATTATAAATCACAATATTGTGATTTAACCAATACTAACTTAATAATTAATACGATGATATTATTTCATGAGATACAGAGTAAAACCTCCAGAGTAACCACCCTAGGTTCCATAAAAAGGTGACCTCTTAATGGAGGTCTATGGTAAAGCTGGATAAATATGTAAATAGACAGAAAATAATAAAACTTGCATACATAATTGGTAAGTTTTTATTACATTAGTATGCAAAATATCAAATTAAAGAGTACAATTTGTGGTTTGAAATTTTACACAACTTTTTAAGAATGAATTAGTGATGGATTAAGGTGGGGTGCGACTGGTGCTGTCGCACTGAGCGCTAAGCCATGGAACGTTGGCGTACTCAGGGGATGTTTGTGGGTTGTAACCCCCCATTGCAATGAAATTTTGTATATTTAACATAGAAATACATGGAGTTGTAGCTCTGTAATACCCCTTATGAACTTTCTGCGTACGCCAATGCGCATCAGGGCGCCAAAATGGCCTAGTTACTCCGGAATGCAGACAAGGCTAAGTCCAATTTGATAATCTAATCGCTTATCCTTAAATAAGTTTCAACAAACCAAACCGATGACTCAAAATAAATTTTAATAATGTTATCTTTTTCATATATTTTTAAGAACATATTTCTTCAGTGTTAAGAAAATTAAATGCACCATTTTTATTCTAAATTGCAAAGTTTCGTAAAGATATATTATAAAGGCGAAAAGTGTACTTACACATTATGTACGAGAGCGAATTACTCTTGTATTGTTGTAATAGAAATTGTACTGTCAATGGAGTCCAATACTAAATTTGTACACAGGCTTTGAAAGGAAAAAGACGGATATGGCTGAAACCGGGGTGCTCTTAGCCTGGAGGAAGATTAATTTTAATCGTGATAAGCGGACCCTGCAAAAGCGACGATATTCCCATCCCCCGCAAAGGCGGCAGATTCAGGATACGCAAGAAATTCCAACAGCAGTAAAAGAAGGGTGTTATTGTAAAGGAGTTCCTTGTCGGGGAAATTTTTATTTGACCGTAAACACGGGGTGTCCATTAAGAGAGGTTTTACTATATTTATAAAATAATGCAGCAATTTTGTGATGATGCAAAATTACGCATATATGGAAATGTATGAATGAATGATGTTTACGTAGGACATTGACTTCAATGGGACGTAAAAATAGAATAAATGTGACACAAAGTGGCGTAGCAGTAAAAAAAGTTAAGGGGGGCCCCTCAAGTACGTTTAAAGACCATGTGATGTTAGGTTGGAGAAGATGTGTTTTGATATCCAATGGGGGGAATCGAGCCCCTTTCCTACACCACTGATTACATATACATGCATAAACCTTAGCTTCCTAGCGACAGAGGGGGGACATCGTATAGCGCTACCTAGGGTTGAAAGGCCGAAGTATATGCACCAGAGGGCGCGGTGGCTAAATCTGTTAATAAATTCCAATTTGAACATTTTCCATTAATCCGTAGTCGTAAATTTACATCAACTGGTCGAATGTGATATTTAAAAACCAGTAATCGAAATTTGAGGAATTGTTAAAAAGAGAAATATGAAAATATATTTTATATTTTATCCTCTATTGCACGACCGATTTTCAGAAGGACCACTTAATTTTTCAAATAAACGTTCGCGTTCTACAGCTTCACATATCATCACGCGGTATTCAACAATCAAGCCCTAAATAGGGGACTTCCCTGCGTCCATGAAATCAAATGCTCCTTTTTTTTTCTAGAATGCTCTGAAACCACCAAATCATCGTTAAGTCATCCATGTTAACAAACCAACTCAGTCATTATCATATTAGATTCTTTTTAGCGTGTTCACCGTTTCCGATTACTCACCCTCATTAGCACGTCGTGCGCTCTCAGTCCTTCGCATTTTCAATAACAAAGCTGCGGCCCACGTTGTCGGTGTGGAATCCGCAACTGATCTGTTTTCGTAAAAACTGACAAGTTTCTTGTACATTTCATTTATTTTAATAGGGAAATATGAAATATATTTATGTAGGGAAATTTTTATGTTGTTTGATGAAGACGAAAGTTCTGCTGTGGTTCTGCCTTTTTTCTTCGTCTTGGTATTATTTTTAGTAATGAATGTGAAGGATTTCCCCCTTTTTACGACCTGCAGGTTTACTGCCCTCGCTCTTTCGACCCACATCGTTCACGAATTCTACCATTCTCGACCTGTTTTGATACGGTTTGGTGGCAGATGTGTAGAAGGAACACAAAACGTTTATTTTGTGGTCTGTTGATGTTTGTTTGGATTTTTTATGGCGCAAGGGCATCTGGGCTATGCTACGCTAAAAATATTTATGTTCATACTATATTTGGGGGAGATATTAATTACTTCATAAGAAGGAAGATTGAAAGTTCAAAACACATAATAAGCAGCATGACCATAGGCGTACACAGAAAGTTCATAAGGGAAGGGTTACAGAGCTACAACTCATATATTCCTATTTAAATATACAAAATTTCATGGCAATGGGGGGGGGGAGGTTAACCCCATCAATATCCCTACAAACGCAGGTGAGCATGATCAGATATATCCTGCCTAAAACGGACTGTTTGCGGGGGGATATAGTGCCGTAGAAAAGTGCTCAGTATGCTCAAGCCCCTCCACTGAATAACAAAACGCATTCTGTTTAATATCATGTCACATAATCTCTCATACAGGTACGGGAGAGTTTGAGTATTACGTAAGCAATATTTAGGTTTACCTTTGTTTGGGCCCAGAATGACCCTCGTCGTCCTTGCGCCATAAAAATACAACCAACTAATATTTTGACCATTTCAAGTAAGCAAAAATTAACATTGGCTAACATAGGAAAATAAGACCAACGCCCCCCAAAGGTGCCCACGTAACACTTGAACATTGAGGTCCCCAATAATTTCGAATTATTTCGGCCTTGTGGGGAGGAAGAGAAATGGATTGTTGTGATTGAAAACGCAACAGCAGTTAGTGTCACATGTTTGTTTTGCATTCAAGTCATTCACTTTTAACATGCGCTTATAATTAGTACTTAGTATTCAAATTGATTGTTTTAAAATTATTGATGAGGACCTTATCATTGCCTAAAAATATGGACAACTTAAATCAATGTCTTTTTGTGATTAATATTGTTTTTAAAATGCCGACTGTATGTTGGGCTTTCTCCACCGTCTATATGTTCTTTACTTCTTGCAGAAAAAAAATTGTCCTTCGTAGCTCAGTGGGTAGAGCCTCCGCCCGGCAAGTGGAAGGTCGTGGGTTCAGGTCCCACCGAAGGCAGAAATATTTATTTTACCATGTTTGGCGCAGTATAGCCCAGATGCTCTTGCGCCATAAAACATCCAAACAAACAATCAAGCAGAAAAAATTCTCAACTGCTGTTACCTTTGCACTGTTAGTATACGTTTTGTGAGATTTGACCAATGTGCTGATAGTTTATGTATTTTTTTCGAAAATGTGTAAAAGTGTGGTTAGTCGCATGGATTTACTTTTCAAGGCGGGACAATTATGTGTCCCGCGAGGAATCGTGGAGACTACGGGACACATTCACCCAAAGCTGGAGGTACAATAGGGCTCGATAAAATCCAGAGTTTTTATTACGTCAAGCATATTACTTCTCGAAGCTGGTGTTTCGTGGCATCCCAACTGGCTGAAACCTCGCGCCTGATTAGTGGACTGTGGCATTAAAAACCGCAGAAACATCGTATCCTATTTATCCTTGTGCAGGGGGAAAATTGTGGCTCTTCGTAGGGAAAAAACTGGGGATTGCTCTCAGGTAAGAGGGGGAAAAACTCGAGGAAGGAACTTGTTCCTCCTGTCCTGTTAGTAGAGCTGTAGCCGCGCTGGTTCGTGGACGTACGTATGCATGCAATCCTGTTTTAACTGTTGAAAGTGATTAGTAAAGAGTTGTGTTTACGCTACCATTCCGAGAATAGGGAAACGAAAAACAATGTCGCAAGCATGCCACTTTCCTTGTTGATTTCACGCAGTGTCAACTGAAGATCACCTTGGAATTTTTGTGGTTATTCTGTTAGTGTGTCATGAGTTGTAATAGCCGCTCGAGTGGGGGAGGCACTGTAGCCATGTTAAGCTTGAAGCCACCGACGGTAAGTCACAGAGTTTTGATTTTGTTCCGCCGTGCCCCGAGGGGTAGTGTGTGTGGGGTATGTGTAATCATTGTCAATTACTGAAAAGCAATACGCAATAATATTCGCGGGAACTTCATTTTAATTTCTATAAGATGCTCAATTATCTAGATGTGTAGAATCAGGCGATAGTGCTTGTTTTCTGATTGTAACGGAAATGGTGTCAGCATTTTTATACGTGTTTCAAAAATTGTGAAATTCCTCTTTAGAAACGAGCACTTGTGGTTGTGGCTGTTCCAAGTGTGTGATTATAGAACAGTGGTTTTCGATTAGTTTTCATTGTGGGCTACTTCGAATCTTTTTTTTTTCTTTTCGGTCGGAGGGCCAGAAGACATGAAAACGAAATTATTTTACATGTTATATTGACATTACTGAGGACTTCCCCCCCCTCCCGATGTAAGGGCTTTAGACCTCCCTGAAAAAAAAAAAATTAATAATTTCAGTTATCTTTTGTAGCTAGGCCATTTTTTACTTTTCGCGGGCGGCCTATTTAGAATCGCTGCCATACAATAAGGGATGCTGTGCGATTCATTTTTACGTTTCAATGAATCCAGTATAAAACCATTCTACATAAAACACACGCCAAGATGAACCGGCTTTCCACTGTCTCATAATGTGAATTTAGAGGCGATGGAAATGAATCATTGACTTTGGTTAACAGTGATGTGATCACCCCAATCTCCTTGGGCAGCGTAAAAATTGGGGTACGTAAAAATAATAGTGCGTGTGTTTGGATTTTTATGGCGCAAGAGCATCTAGGCTATTATACCGCGCCAAAAACAATATTGGTAATGGCGATAACACGGTAATAAGGGGTTAACATGAAAATAATAATTATCAAGTTTTGACTTACAAAGAGGCTACTGAACTTTCACTTGCGAGAAAGTTCAGTAGCCTGTTCCCCTGAAATGAGGAACACCTTCATTGAAGGAAATGCTCAATTAGTTTGTGAAACCTGTTAATTTTGTTCAGGTTAATTCAACAATTCCCAGACTCTTTAAACCTTTGTGTGAAGTAGATTGATTGTTTGGCTTTTTTATGGCGCAAGAGCATCTGGGCTATACTGCGCCAAATGTGCTTTGTGTGAAGGGATGGATAGCCTCCATACGACATAGCTTTTGCATACAGAAGTGAGGTGGTTTCCATGAAGGTAGGGAACAAACATCGCATTGAAATTATTAAGAGCCACATTTGAAGATTTGTGTATCAAAATGAATGAAATAATTTTCATCATAAGTTAATGTGGCTAAAAATTATTTTAATGCTGTTTATATTTGTTTTGATGTTGGGCCACTGTTATAAAAAGTTAAAGTGAATTGTAAAATCTCAAATCCAATATAAAGGTTTGTAAATGGCGTTGATTTTTAAATTGATTACTTAGTTAATTTGAGAACATTGCTACCTGACAAAAGCGAATTTTTTGCATGGGGGGAGGGTGTGGATGGGAGGGTTATGAAAGGAGTGGGGAGGAGTTCTTATAAATAAAAATAATCATTAATTATATAATAATTATTAAGCCTGATCAAAAGTTAAGGCAGAGAAAAAAAGGTTTGCGACCGCGGCTCTATAATATGGGCTGGCTTTCATATATAATCTGGCTATCTATCATAATTTAATTTTCAAGGGGGAAAAAAAAAAAAAATCCGCGTGTTTGCTCCTTCTCCGACCGCCTATGCAGGTGTATCAATCTTGTTAATGTGATTCGATTTGAAATTGTTATTGATGTAGGTGTGCATTCGAGTATATCAAGTGTACCTTCATTTGGTGTACTTTGGGAAATGCCAGCCAGTGCTGAAATGTAATTTCAGTAGTGGGCCAAATATTTTTACTTGCCGTTTTTTATTCATTACATTAAAAACTACTACTCTTTTTGTTAATTTTATATACCTTCTTAACGTATTATGAAGAGCTTTTTTTTTATTAAAAACAAGCAAACTGCAGTGTCATTTATACAGTTTTCAAAAACGTTAAAATCTTACCCCCCCCCCAATTAAAAAACCGTGATTATTATGATTATTATATGTTTTAAATAGAAACAGCTTCTGTCCACAGAATGTGTGTCAAGTTCCTTATTTGTCGATTTTTAGAATTATTATTTTTATTTTAGTTCCACAAAAAATAATTATATAATCTATATATAAGAAAAAATCGTTCAACGCCTTCAACACTTGCTCACGAGCTGACTGTACTTAAACCAATCGCCATCAATAGAAGCCATAACCGTAATATTATTGATCTTGCTGTCCAAAAAATTTACAAAACCCGTTCCAAGCACTGCACTTTCTGACACCCAATTCTGAAATCTCCGGAACTATCGTTCTTCCATTTTTTTTTTTTTCCAAAAATCAGTTTCCCCTTTTCCAAAATTCTTAAAATGTATATGACTTTAGAGTAATCTTTTCCCAAAATCCATATATCTAAGTTTAAGGACAACATCCCAATTTTAAAACGTTGGGGTGTTTACCAAATCTACAGCAAATGCAACGTCCTACATAGGCCAGACTAAACGAGCCTTGCAGCACAGACTAAAGGAACACCACATAGAGAAGGCTGAGTTTCACTAGTCAGCCATCGCGCTGTTCATTGCTGGTCACATAACCACAAATTCAACCAACCCACAATTATCTGTCAACCGATATCAATACATGAATTAGATATTTTAGAAGCATTCCATATCAATAAGAATTCTTCTATCATAGTCAGTGAACCAAAATCTCTCCAACTTCCAACCAAGTTTGTAAGTGTTTAATAAAACTTTTCCATTAATTATTCATCCACAACTGGCAACACAATAGTCACGCAATAACACCATCTCCAGTTTTCTAATATTTATTTTTTCATTTTGTATTCCTGACGAAAGACGGCCAAGTCCGTTAGAAACGTACGCTTTTGCAGTATTGCGCTAAAAAGCGCCCCATAGCGAACGTTTTTGAAGTAAATATTTTTGCAGATTCCTTTTCCGCATCCTTTGAATAGTGTATATACCAATTTTTGGTTAATATTTGCTGAACGGTTCGAGCTCCAGGGTGCTCTAAATAGGCCAAGTTTAATTATAACCACCAATAAGGTCATACTACAATTTTGCTATATATATATATGTATGTATGTGTGTGTTTTACTGTATACATATTCGCATGAAAAGAAGCAGCTCAATAGTTTCTTTTCTCTGTTCCATGGGTCACGCTGAGCTGGTGATCTCGTCCCAGACCACCCAAGGCGTTGTGAAATCAGCTACACCTTTTCTCCGGGCATTATCAACATAAGCTGTGAATGAGGGCACCGTGTATGGTGTGGGAAAAGGACAGGAAAACTGTGTTCCTACAGGAAAATATTTTGCCTCCAAAGAGAGAGAAAAATAAAGTTGCAAAAAAATATTCACACACACACACACATAAAATATATATTATTTTCTTCTTAAAGCTAGTTCGAAAATATACTTTAATTTGCCAAATTTTTTTTTTTAAATCTTGGAATTCTAATATAAATGAGGGAATTTTCCTTCTCAGGTTTACGATTTTTGATATCGCTCTTCATCGCAATCGCTCTCAACAGGTCAGAGTAAATGATACATTTTCACCACCAGCCTTTGTTTACAGTGGAGTTGTTCAGGGTTAGCTGCCGTTTTGTTCCTGATCTTTGTTTATGATATTCCAAACATTCTGAGGCCTATTGGATCGCGAATGTACGCTGATGCTTTGCGATTTTTCTCCACAATTGAATCATTAGACTTTTCATTCGAGATCCATGGCATATCGCCATGCCAATCATTTATCTATTTCTACAGCAAAATCAGGAGTATTACATATCGGTTACTCTAATCCTTACTTTCAATATTCTATTGGCGAGAACGTTTTGTCTGCTTTCACTGACTTTAGTGACCTTGGTATCCTGATATCCGATAATTTAGATTTTTCTATGCACTGTCAGAAAATTGTCTCAAAAGCTAACCAGCGCTGCCTTCTTATTTTGAAGGCTTTCGCTAGGTGCAATCAGACATCTTTACTATTGGCTTTTAATACATTCGTATCCCCTATATTAGAATACGCTTCTCCGGTCTGGAGTCCATTCCGAATGAGGAATATCTGTCTTTTTGAGATTCTCTTGCGTCTGTGGGACCGCTGGCTATGGAGTGGCAACGCCTCGTTACAGACAGGGAACTTTTTTAACCGAATAATTCACGGATTAGTTTATACGGACCCAACACAACCTATGTTTCATCTTGTCGGTCAATTCTCTACGAGAGGTCACCCATGGAGGGTCCATTTGCCAGTAACTCGCCGAAACTCCAGATATTATTTTTATTCACAAAGAGTTGGACGAGTATGGAATTCATTGCCATCAACTATCGTATCCCGTGGGACCTTTGGATAATTTTGTACAGCACTTGAAGCTTACGACTTACCTGGTTTCTTGAAATGTTTTCCCTTTTAACTTTCAGTGTTTATTTTAAAACTTTACTTTATCTTTTAGAGTTCTATTGTCATGTTATTTAATTGTTTTTATTCGATTTTGTACCGTTCTTAGTTGTGACATTTGGTTATCACACTCGATGTAGGTGTCTTTGACCTGTCTGGTTTTAAACTTATAAATAAATAAAAATCGGTGAACCCTTTCAATCTGGGACCCAATTTCATTTGACAAACCGTTTCAGTATATTGCGAGGCCTCTTACATCTTCGAAATTGACCACATCCCAAAACAAACGTTTTTTTTTTTAAGCTGTGCTACCCTATCTTCTTTAGAGGTTTCGCGTTGCCAGTTTAGAAAAATAAAAGGCTGCACGAAATCCGAGAATTTCCTCGTCTGCGTTTTTGAAATTGTTTCGGGCTTGGAAATTGACAAATTGGAAGTCTTGTCGGTTTCTTAAAAGGCGGACATTATGCCGAGATCACCTTTCACCTATAAGGAAGAGTGCCACCCACACTTTCCACACGAAACCCCAGCAGAATGACACCTACGCTCCCAGAGCCCTCTTCCATTTCTGTGTAGAGGGATAGTGGAGCAGTCCTTTCTTGTAGAGCGCATTATCGGCCTAAAATCAGCCATCTTGCTTTTGTACAAGTCCAAAGTGGCCGTTGTTTTCAAAGTCCAAAAAGTTTGGTCGGGGTCACGTGTTGTATCATGGGTCGGAGGCCATGTTAAGCCCTTTGTCGCTGACCCGTCTTTAGGATGCATGAGTGTATTCCAGGCCCGAGCCAGCAGGGGCGCGGCCCCAATTGCCCCATCGAACTATTTATATTGAACAATTCCAGGGTTCCTTGCGGCCCATACGCCCCTTGCCTTGCCCCAGTTGCCCTTTCATCTTGGCTACAGTTCTGGTGTATTCACCCCGTTACTAATTTGATTACATATTCATTGATAGGAGGAATAACATAAAAAATAGTTACTTATAATTTATATGTAGTGGGGAACTTCAGAGGACTTTCATACGAGTAATAATAATGTCATCACCCATAATGTCATTACTTTCAAAAGTTTATTTACTTCATTACTATTTCATCACTTTTCAAACTTGCGTATCATTTGAAATGATCACTTTAAACGATCTGTAAGGTTGAATAGTAATGAAGTGACTTTTGAAAGTAATGACATTATTATTATTGATCGTGTGGGGGCCGCATGAGGTCATTAATTTTGCCCACCATCAAGTAGTAACAATCAGTTTCTATTACAATTGAAAGATGTTAAAATTTTGAGGTCGTTTAGCTAGAAAAAGCTTTAAAATTACAAACAATTAATTAATCAATGAACAATTAACATCTTTCAGCTCTTTAGCTGAAAGATGTTAATTGTTTGCAGTTGTTTGGCTGAACGACAATAATATGTTTTATCCATTTGTGAATACCTTTAAGCTACTAAACTTCCGTAGTATGATGGAACTTGCAAAGCTTGCGAAATTCTGCCTTCACTTGACAAAGGGAGCAGTTGGCTCCCGAAACGTCGTGTTTTTAAACCTTACGCCAGTGTCGAAATAACTGTTAGTAAAGACTTTAGAACAGTGTTGCCCAAAACACGACATGCTGGCTACGCTGTTCAAGCGTCCTGTCTGGGATTACAGCGCCGCCTCCGGCGGCCACCCTTCCCAAATCCCACCCTGCTCCATTCATCCGGTTATCCCACTCGCGGTGTGGTGTCTGTGTGGTGAAGTTAAGTCTATAGAAGAAGAAAGCGGTTGGTGCGTAATTTAATTCGGGCGAATTTACGTCTTGATCCATCGTTAGGGGTCATTCAAGTATTACGTAAGCATCCTTGGGGTGGGGAGAGTCTGAACTATGCTTACGTAAGACACAGAAAACAATAAAACCAACACATAGTCTGGAAGTGATGGCCGCCCTGACAGAACTACAATACTGGAATGCACGACAGGCAGGCACACTACGAGTAATGTTTGTTTGTTTAGGTGTTTTATGGCGCAAGAGCATCTGGGCTATACTGCGCCAAACACTACGAGTAAAAGCTGTAAAATACACGAGTAGGGGGAAAAGGAGAGTTCAACATAACTGGCACCTGGGAGGATGTTTGGCGCGTTTTTCGCTCCCAAGGATATTTGGCGCCTTTTTTTAAACTCTATATTCTTTTAAAAATTAATTACAAAATTTTACTTTTTTTAAAACTTTACGAATTTGTTTCTTTTTTTAAATTTTTTTTTTAAACTTTACGAATTTGTTTCTTTTTTAAACGTTTTTTTTTTATTATGAAATTTTTGCCATTTTTTTAAATTTTTATTATTTTTCTACAGTTCTTCAAAATTTTCTTTATCAATGTTATCTAAACCTTGTTTCCGATTGATTTTTTCGGAAATTCGGACCTTTGCCTGCACATTAACATGCATGACACCTGGGATCTCCTTTCAAAACAGGAAACCTAACGGCGTAGGGGGCCCCCCCTCCAAAAATGAGAGGGTCTGCACCGAATTCCAGATGTGAGCCCCTTCCCTGGGCTCATCCGGAAGATTGACCGTCGATGCAAACTACTGGGCTAATCTTCGAAATCGTATTCCATAGATTGGTCAATTGAGAGTGAGGGTAATCGTCTTTCGCTGGATGTGTGCGACTGGTAAATAGAGATGACATCGCCAAAAAGCTGGTGGCTTCATCTGCTTTCCAGAGGTTTACCATCATCACTCCGGATCTTGTCACCATCCAGCGAAAGAAGGCTACCCTCACTCTGAATCGGCCAATCTACGTTGGGTTCTCCATACTCGACATAAGCAAGACCTTGATGAACAACTTCCACTAGAACAAAATGCTTGTCGAGTACGGGGAACGAGTGAAACTTCTATTTACAGTTACAGATTCCCTATGTTATGAGCTGACAACTGATGACGTTTATACCGATATACCCCATAACATGTCAGAATGGGTCAGGCATTTGCTTATTTTTTCTTACAAGGTGGAGGGGGAGTATAAAATGACCAGAAATGTTCTTACGTAATACTTGGACGGACTCTTACATAGTTTGCTTTTAGTTGATATTATGTTGTATAATTATTTCTTTTTTAGAGGGGCGGGTGAGGTCACCAATGTTTTCTGCCCAATTTTACTTAAATAGAAAAACGTACCTTGAATAGGTAAGTCGCCGCGTCCTCGGATGTTATTATTAATTTGGTCGTGATTCATTGATATACGTCGAAAGCCGTCTACAACGATTCTGAAGCAAACGGGGAAGAATTAAAGCTAAAGTCAGTACCGTTATATAGAGATTTCGCCGTACTTTGATGCTGCAAATAGTTATGATTTCGGAAATGGAGGGTTGTGTTAGCCAACGAAGTAACTTCAAGAGTGTGTGTGTGTTGGTCGAGTGTAACTTCCGTTATAGAACATCGTCAACACCTACCAATTTATATATAGTATATATTTATTGATGGCAGGTATATTTATACAGAGATACTTATTGGTAACAGGTGCATTTTCTTTTTCAGGACTACCTTTTAGCTGCTTGTCTGGAAGGTGGTTCCCGTTGTGAGAGGCGTTTCCAATACGCTCCTGACGTCTTCCAGAAGTTAGTTCCTCTGAGGGACGAAGTCGAACGCGAAAGCCGTGCCATGGTTCGATTCGAACCCCAAGAAAGCTTAGTGGTCGCCTGCGGAAGCGAGAGGAACGTTATTGCGGCTATTCATTACCTAGACCACAAAGCTCAAGACGTCGTCGCCGCCACCAGATCTGCCGTCAGCAAAGTTCAACTGCAGCAGCAGCCGCAACAAGAGTCCCCAGCCGCCATGTGTAGAGAGGTATTCCGACAGTGCAGGCCACACCTCGAATCTGAGGACTCCAGTTACGATTCGGACTTTGAAAATGCAGACCCCACCACCCCGACGCAACCGGACGGTGCGCAGGTCGGACCCGGTGTCCACGATGATGTTAGTCGCACTGTCTCCGACACCTTGGCGGCCGAATTTGCAGAGTACGTGACGACGGTCGAAAGCGGTGAAGGAAAGCGCTTAAGAGATTTGAGTTCAATCCTGTCGGACCCGATCTACACGAGTAGGGTCGAATTTGCGCTCAAGTTGGGCTACACGGAAAGTCAGGTGCAAATTGCGCTCCAGAAGTTGGGGGTACAGCCATCCCAGAACGAATTATTAGCAGAACTTATAAAACTTGGGGCGACTTCGAACCTTGGAGGCCCTGGAGCAGATGGATCGTCTGCCGATCCGTCTCTGACAGGTGACGTGCTATTGTGCCACAAAGATATGACCAAATCAAAAGACGATGTGTGCGAATCGGAATGCGCTGGTGACCCTTTGACCCGATCAGAACTCTTCCCGTATTCATTGGACGCTAGCAACCTCAGGCATATCGTGATTGATGGTAGCAACGTTGCTATGAGGTAAGAGCCTTCTCTGTAGCTTCACCTTACGTAACAGGCGAAGAGTTACATGGGCCCGAGTGCCCCATTAATTTGAAATAAATTGCAATTTTACACATATTGTAATGTATAAATGTTTGTAATATGTTGCTTGCCCCCTACCCCTTCAATAATTTTGAAAACTCTACGTCAATGCCAGATATACATTTGTCACATGGCTGCCTATGCGAAGTAAGGTAATAGCGGATCCAAAAAATTACAAACGTAAGTCCCTCGGTAAGACGTTGTGAGATAGCCCATTCTATACGATATTTGGTATCTATACTAAGAACGTTAAGAAGTATTGATACGAAGGTAATATTGAACATGTATCTATACTCTTACAGTATCGATGAATACTGATGAACGAATCAACATTCAGTAACTTTGTTACACATAAAATAACGAATAATCAGTTAAAAAATAAATCATTACTAAAAACAGTCAACTCTAGTTATACAATAGTCAGGGTTTAACAAGTCGCTGCGAACCATACTGACCAGGCAAAAACGGTACTTGCTCGTCTTAATAAGGAAACTTGGTAGGTAAACCTGCCTGGTAGGTAATAGAACCTAGTAGGTAGTTGGCGAGTAGGTTTCCTACTCGCCAGTGGCAACCGGGTTTGTCGACCCCTTGACAACACTAGTATCAAATTCCAGTCGTTTGTTGCCAGTGATGTAGTTTGACGTTTTCACAGCATTATCCTTATTTAACAGCGTCCACGTAAAATATCGGTATGCATATGCTCTTTAGCTGAACGCCATAGCGAAGTTGGACTAACCGATACTTCGATGTTCGTTTCGATACTGGCGATATAGAAAGGAAAATATCGATAGTTGCTCCTGAAAAGATTAAATATAATCGTAACATCTGTTATTTCTTGTTTTTCATGGCAATGCGGTTTTCGTTTTTGACGTAAGAGGGGGGAATGTTACTCCCCCATTTGTATTTCCTCCTTCTCCTCGGATTTCTATGCATCAAAAAATAGGCTCAAAACTTGTGTTTTCCGAAATTTTTTAGAACGGCGATTTTATAAACGTTCGTGAATTATATCTTGCTTTAATGAATATTTAGAGCTATTTATTAAATTAATGGTTTTACTAGTTAATTAAATTGTTTTTTACTAGTTAAATTGTTTTTACTAGTTAATTAAATTGTTTTTTACTGGTTAATTAAATTAAGGTTTTTACTACGTAATTAAATCATGGTTTTTACTACGTAATTAAATTAAGGTTTTTACTACGTAATTAAATTAAGGTTTTTACTATGTAATTAAATTAAGGTTTTTGCTAGTTAAGTAATGTTTTGCTAGTTAAGTAATGTTTTACTAGTTAATTAAATTAAATGATTTTACTAATTAAATTATAATTACGTAAATATATCTAATACACGCTCTCTCTCTGCATATCTTCAGGTTTCATTTTTGTTCATTATTTTCAGGCGCCGTGACTTTTTCCAGACGGCTCGCCATCCTATATTAGTTGCCTACTTAACGTGAAGAATGTTAATAAGATAATGTATTTTTTTTATCGCATGTGAAAAGACAATTGTCGAACGTTTACAATACGCACTTAAAATCCAGTCAACAATATCTAGGACGCAATTATGCAGTTATAGTATTCACCTTAATAAAAATTGTCTGGTTTTTCTAACTCAAAAGTTGAGATAGAAGAGATAGATAGATTGATTGATTGTTTGGCTTTTTTATGGCGCAAAAGCATCTGGGCTATACTGCGCCAAACACGTTAAGAGAGAGAAGAGAGTACGGTAGTATTTCGATTTCACTTGACGATAAAGTATGCAAATAAAAATAAAATTCCCATGTTAACCTAATTGCTAGACCATTCTTAATAAATATGTGTGACACCAATGCCTTAGTCCATTATGTAGTAAAACCTCCCTACAACGATATCCGATATAATGATAAATCCCTCTACAACGATATCCGATATAACGATAAATCCCTCTACAACGATAATTTTTCTCGGTCCGTATAATAGTGTTGTAGAGAGGTTTTACTGTGTAAACTTATTTTGATTTATTTGATATTTTGAATTTTGGAAGTAGAAAGGTTGAATATGAGTAAAATCCATCAAACAGCTTTTTTATAAATTCCCAAGGCAAGTAAATTTTAATATTTAACGTTTAGTTGTAAGTTTACTTGATATATTTAACTAAATGCGTACGTTCATCAATTTAAACTTGTCTCATGTGCTCAAAAATGCAAGTTTCGAAATGAAGTATTTAAATAATTTGATATAATATTTCAGCTATTTCAGAATGACGCCCTCCCCTTTTTTACAGTCCTCCCATTTCTGTAGATAGATTATCTTGCACCCCCAACAGAACAGTCAGATTGCACTAACATAGCAGTCCAGATTGCACCCCAACATAACAGTCAGGTGCACCCCCAACATAACAGTCCAGATTGCACCCCCAACATAACAGTCAGATTGCACCCCAACATAACAGTCCAGATTACTAACATAACAGTCCAGTGCACCCCAACATAACAGTCAGATTACCCCAACATAACAGTCCAGATTACCCCCAACATAACAGTCCAGATTGCACTAACTAACAGTCCAGGTTACTTGAGTCAGGTGCACTAACGTAACGAAGTCCAAATTGCACCCCAACATAACAGTCAGGTTGCACCCCAACAGAACAGTCCAGGTTGCGCCCCAACAGAACAGTCAAGTGCCCCCAACAGAACAGTCCAGGTTGCGCCCCAACAGAACAGTCAGGTGCCCCCAACAGAACAGTCAGATTGCGACGGACATAGTCTCCCCTGTGAATTATTTCAGTCGATTTTATGCCCTTCCACGCTTCCGTCCCTGGTGGTGGACTTTCACGCCACCACCTAGCTACGGCTTTGGTCACTCCTCTTTTATGGCCACAATTTTCTGTCTGGCGAGTGACCGCTAATGAGGGGTTTCGACTGTGGTTGGTAAGAGGCCAGGTTCTTCCGGGACCTCTGCCCCAGTATAACATAATAAATCTTCAGTGAGAAAGCATTGGATCAAGTATTAGTGCAATTGTTTAAAAAAATACTAATAAACGGATAGCTTGGTTCCGTTTAATAAATCATATTGTAACTCTATGTGATAAGTATTTTTATTTTTAAATCACGAAATCCGTGTTTTTTGAAAACCGCTTGGCAGACAATCATATCAGTTTCGGCGCCGTGTTAAAGTATTAGTGCTTTTATTATTGGCATTGTCTAAAAAATGCCACGATAAGAAAGTGGCAAACTTCCCGTCATTTACCTTGTCGCTGCTGCTCCCGAAGATAACGTGATCAATTTCGAAGGTGTGTGTGTGTGTGGGGGGGGTTGTAACTGACGTGTCAATAGCACTTTGACACAATTTTCGTTTTCCAATCTTCTCTAGAAACTATCACACCTCCCCTCCTCCCCCCCTCCCCCCCAGAAAAAAGTCGCAGACGATCCGGAATATCTGCTACTATCCGGGTCATAATCTTCTCCCAAAGGTAATCACATGACTTAAGGAAGCAAAAGGAGGGCGCGTTTGAAAAGGTCCTTCGTACGCGGACACAAAACCGGATGCGCCTCGTGCCCTTGTGTACGACGACGTCTAAAAACTGGTTGTTGTGCCGTAAAAGAAAAGGCCGAGGAACTGCCGGAACTGGCCAACACACTGGCGATGTTACGGTCGACCAAGTCACTGGAAAAGCGCAATATTGCAACGTTGTATCAGAAAGAGACGGCTTTGCGTCCTTGGCAAGGTGACAGAAGGGAGACCATTGTGTCACTGTCCGTCCTCAGGACTTGATCAGTTTCGTAATTGACGATGACGCTGCCTTTTCTTGTCTGTGGCAAGCAACCGTGGGCGCCCATAGGAGTATTTCTAGGGGGAGAGGCGGGTGGAGAAAAATTATTACCTCCTTCTCAAAGCTGTCAAAAATTTTAGTGAATGTACAAGATACTAAAATGCTACAAAAATAATTGATACTGCTTGGCAATTAGTAATGAGCTAAAAAGTACCTTATTTTAAAATGTGACTGTACAACTTTTGAAAGTAAATGCCATAGAGAATCGAGGTACATGAACTTTTTAAACGGCTGGAGGCACTTCAGCCCCATATGGGCGCTCATGGTGGTGACCATACGACATTCTCGGTTGACAGGCGCGAATTCTATTTCCAAAATTTATTCTATGGTCTTGCATAAGCAATCTTTTATCAAACAATGAGGGCAGTTGCAAAGCCGTGCTTAGGGGGGGTGCGAGCTGGGCGGCCGCCAAAAAAGTGTAGTGCAAATACCAAGAAATCAGATTTTAGCGGCCCCATATACTTTCGACAGAGTATTTGGTCAACTCACCTTTTGTGTGTGTGACGTCATACTTCCCATAATGCAACTTTTAAATGGTGGTCGAAATAAATACATATGTTATTAGTCAGATGCATTGGCATCTGTAGCCTATGTAGGCTATCGCGTTTATCGTGGTGGTCTATAACCACTACAGACACTCATGGTTTCCGAAACTTGGCTGCATAAAAAGCTATAAAA
>QLNU02014802.1:49243844-49269536 GCA_006491805.2 Dysdera silvatica
GGATGTGGTATTGCTTTAGAGCTCAGAGGATTCCGAAATGCAGATAAGAAAAGACATATTGACCTCTCTTACTTAGAGGTATGGCTACGCTTTTCGAAGCTTTGGCTAGTCGTGTACCCATTTTATGGATTTTAGTATCTTCCACTTAACCTCTTCTCTCAATGGTGCGAATTATCGAACACCATGGTAATGCAAGCTTTTAAGTACCTCCTGATGGCGGAGTACCATGAACAGCTCATGACCAACTGCTCACTCCAGACAGAATTTTGGCTCGAGAGCACCAGTGCTATGGTGTATGAGCTTCTTCGGATGTGTGTGCATTATAGATAGCTCGTATGGAAAGTGCTGTGGAAAAAGACCGTACCTTTTTGCAAAGCCAAACGTGGGGACAGTTATGTGAAATTGCATTTTTCACGCACACTCTCTCTCTCTCACTCACTCACTCAATATATATATACATGATCATTTTGTAAATTATATAATCATTGTGTTAAAAAAAAAAAATCCTTTCCGTTTCCTTTATCCTCTCATTCCAGGAAAAAAAGGGCTTGTTGCTAAATCCTCTATTATGCAATTTCCTTAGCTGCTCACTTACACTGTACTCGTATTTCGGTATCTTTTTTTTTTTTTTAAACCTGCCGAGATAATTCTTGTCAAATTTTCTGTGTAATTTACACAATTGTGCTGTTTCTTGCATCTGTTGCATTTCGTAGAAATTTCATTTCTGTTTAGCACAGGTGTGGTTTACTTTTGGTAATTTGCAAGATTGCGTCACGTTTTTGTGTCATGTAGTGGCCTATTCTAAGTTACGTTACGTTGACTTTTATATATGCACCTTATATTAACTGGCGTACGCAAGTGGGTGTTGATGGGGGTTGTAACACTCCATTGCAATGAAATTTTGTATATTTAACATAGGAATCCATGAGTTGTAGCTCTGTAACCGCCCATTGAGCCTATAACGCCCCATTATGAACTTTCTGCTTATGCCTATCCCTGTTCTAAAAAAATTTGGACGCGATTGGTGTAGCTTTCATTTCTATATGCAATGCACAAAATTAACGTTCATATATATAATATATACAGCATATAATGCGTCGAATTCTCCTGTGTATAATGCACACACAAAAGCATCTATTTTCTGTGTAATTCATAGAATTAGTATTTCCTTGTGTATATAGAAATAATAGATTTCTCTGCAATACACGGAACTGTTACATTTCTTTGTGTATTTCTATGCACTTGCATCATGTTTGAAAGGGTCACATGACTACCATTCCTATATAATGCACAGAACGGTTATTTCTAGGTAATGCACAGAACTATATATTTCCATGTAACGCACATAACTGTCGGTTCTGTGTAACGCGTATGTGCATGTTACAGAAATATTTATAACTGTTATTTGACTGATATTTATTTTTACACCCAAATAACTGTTATTTGACTGATATTTATTTTTACACCCAAATAACTGTTATTTGACTGATATTTATTTTTACACCCAAATAACTGTTGTGACTGATATTTATTTTTACACCTAAATAACTGTTATTTGACTGATATTTATCTTTATACCCAAATAACTGTTATTTCACTGATATTTATGTTTACACCCACGCTTCAGCTGAAACTAGAGTTTTTTTTGCAAAGAAAATTGGCAGTTGTAGCAACCCTGTGAAGGGATTATAATATCCTACGAAATGTGTTATTTGTGTCCAACTTTCACAAAAATTCCCCTTTACCATCTGTTCTTAATTGCAGTTTCGACATGCTTTGTATGCCTTTTTCATTTGTGTCCTCGTACGAAGATTATCCCATTGCCTTTTCGAATAATTTAAAAGATTTAACTGTAGGCTATCATCGGGAACGGGTTTTTTTTTTATTATTCTTATTTTTTTTTTGTGTGCACTCTCATCCTTGGATCGTTTTGAAAAAGAAATTGAGGAAATTGCGAGCATTTTTGAATTGAATAGAGTTTTTAGAGTTAATGCAGGAAGTAGGTGGCGCAACCGGACTTCCATTGTCTAGGAATAGACGAGAAGGAACCCAGTCGTGTCATTTTCCTGGCGATGTTGAAGTGTTTCCTTGAACTCTGGCAATAGTTATATTCAATTATGGGACCGGGATTTGCCTTTCAAAAAGAAACCCCTACCGAGGTTTCTTTTCCACCTCCGCTGCTGATTATCCTTTTAGTGGAAAAAATAAAACTCTCTGCGCGAGAGATGCCATTTTTAGCGAATTTTGACCAAGCAGAAATTTTCTGCTCTGATGATACCCGTGTAATAATGCCACGGTATAGGTATACATTATATTTATTTTTATTTATTCTATATTTTTTATATATAAAAACAATGTAATAAAATATATCTGTTTTGGCTGTTCTATTTTCGTCGTTGCGTTGGTAAGTTTACTTTCGCCATAGACAGGTTTAGAATTAAGCCCACTCGTTTCGCCTTCATAACGTCAGTCATCTTCATTGGTCGCACCTTTGATATATAACGCAAAATATAACAACGGGTAGCAATTAAGTATAAATTATACTAATTTAATATAAATTATAATTATTAAATAATTAATTACAATATTAAATAGTTAATAATTAAACTTGATCGGTACGATTTTTTTTCTAGGCTTGGTTGACGCACAAAGTAAACTATGCAATTGCTTCGAAGTAATTAATATGGTGATCAGTGACGGATTTAGAATATTGTTTTGGCCCAGTGGGCGGGGGGGGACCTGAACCCCAAACTCCAAATCCATCGATGATCCAATTATTGATTTAAACATTCAATGTGCAATTCCTAGCCGTTGATGAGTCCCGCGATCTTGAATTTTTTATTATTTCCTTACCTGTGTATGTGCTCGATGTACGTTTATTTCAATAAAAACAGGCAATTTCTTCATGGTGCTGCTGCTTTTTTTTCCCCAATAGGGCGTATATTATTTATTATTGCCCATTTAAGAAATATATGATTTCATATAAAAGTTATGTATGTCTCAAGTTATTCTTCGTTAAATAAAGCAATTTTTATCAACTTTTTTAGGCGTAGTAATATTAACGCCAATGTTATGCGTTCGGTATAAATAAATAAATTATTCTACGTTGTTTATTGTTAAATACCGTTAAGTAAAAAAAAATTGACATGACATTACGAACCATAATTATCAATACAACATTACACAGGGCTTATCTTGCATATAGGCGTTATATCCATTGATGCTTTAAACTTGGTTAGCAGTTTTCACGTTCGGATTTTAAAAACTGCAGGTGCATCTTAGCCTTGTTTAGCTGAGAATGATCTTTGCTGTCCTTTCGCCATAAAAAAATGCAGCCAACCATCGAATTTCCTTTGCAGCTAACGTGTTTATAAGAAGGCTAATGTTTTTGGTACAAGGGCAGCCAGCGCCGCGCCAAGAAGGCTATGACATTAAAACCGCCTTTATCAAATCTGTTAACTCATTGAGAAATGTATTCGATACAAATCCAGTATATGTGCGTCAGAGCGACTTAGCGTAATATCCAGGATATTACTCTCACATGGCCAAGCCCCCTCGATTCCACTACCCCGTACAGCAGCGGTCCGTAAAATCCAATGCAGCTCACTTGTATGGAATAAGTTATATGTTGAATTATATGAATTTTTTATACCTTGTTTGTAGAGTATGAGTGTTGTGGTCAGTAATTCATAAATTATTATTTTTTGTTTGGTAGCCATGGGAACAAGGAATGTTTTTCTTGCCGGGGCATCAAGTTGTGCGTTGATTGGTTCAAAGCCCGAGGCCACCAGAACATTACGGTCTTCGTTCCAAGATGGCGGAAAGAGGTGTCCAGGCCCGACGCTCCTATCAGAGGTATCTTATTTATTATTATTTTTTTTTTTACTTGTGTACGCCGCCCGGACAAAAGTAATTCGGTACTTAGATCGAAAGGAAGCTATACGGGGTTAACGCGCAAGAGCCTTCTCACAATCTTACTGAGAGAAGACAACGGACGATTGACATGGGGCGCATGCGCAGTAAGCACATCAGGAGCTTTACCTAAATATCAAGCTATTTGGTTTATTTGCGCGCGTTTCAGCGTGCTTTCTCGTTTGTTTTATGGCCATTGGACGAGATTCATTTTACACGCGCTAGCCACGCTCGATAGCCCGTCTGTAAAGCTCCTGCATGTAATACGAACTATGGCCGCCACAATCCTCACCATGACGCAATACTTGGGGTCCGAAGAATTGCATCGCGACGTGACTGCACCAACTGGACATTGTAATGGAAGGATTCGTGGAAGATGAAAATAAACCATGTTAGAGCGTGGAAAATAAAATAAATGATATACCCTACACTCCGGCTTTGGACGAAATACTGATTTCGTCTAATCAACACCGTTGTATCTTTTCCACCTTTGCTACTACAGTGTACTTGCCGAGAATTACAGTTCAAGCGAGTATATTTTAATGTCTAATTTTTATCTCCCGTAGATCAAGAGATATTAACTCTGTTGGAAAAAGAGCGTCTCCTGGTGTTCACTCCATCGCGTCACGTGGGTGGTCGCAGGATGACGTGCTATGACGACCGGTATGTGCTGCGGCTGGCCGTGGACACGGATGGTATTGTTGTCTCGAACGATAGTTACAAAGATCTCGCTACCGAAAATGCGGATTACAAGAAGGTTGTTGAGGACAGACTGCTCATGTATTCTTTCGTCAACGACAGGTATGTATTTCTGATTCGCGTGTTTTAATAATTTGACATACGCAGGAGGGGGGGGGATTAAGGGGGGTCATAACCCCCGTTAAGTATAATATACACATATGCACTGGTGATACGGGGGGGGGTTGCAATCCCCATTGTGATGAAATTTCGTATATATATACACACATATGAGTATATGGTGTTGTAGCTTTGTAAACCTCCACCTTATGAACTTTCTGTGCATGCCTATGTATATATGCTACAATTTCGTATGCATACGTGGAGTCAGGTGCGTGCACAGGGTTTAAAAAGGGGGGGGCTTTTTGATGACTATTGGAGAGGGGTGATAATTTTTTCTCTTATTAAAGAATTTCTGAAAATGCTGTCCAAATGGGGAGGGGGTTAATGCCAACCCCTCCCTTGTGCACGGCCCTGTATGAAGTCGCATCCTACTAATCCCTGTTATAAAATTCTGCTTATTCTATTGTTTTGATAACCTGAAGCCACCTTATGATTGTCCTCGACTTCATCTGGGTTGAGCTAGGCCACAGATTGCGGTAATATGGATGTCTGTATATCCATGAAGTTAGGTGGTCCTTATCGATGGTAAAAGCCAGGGTTTGTCTTAACTCGAAATTGTAAAAAAATTACGTAAAATGGCTTCCCCCCGCCGAACGTAAACATCAAAAAATAATTTTACTCTTAAATAAAATTTATTTATAAGAATAGTATGCTTCTCCTACCCTAAATCCGGGTCTAAACCAAGGCTCATGTTTACGACTTTGAAACGCTTCACAACCCTAGTTGAGTGGGGGGGACATTAGGTCGTAAAAGCAGGGGTAGCTTGCGATTTGAAAAGGCCTCTTGCACGCTGAATTGCTGTTGATCAATTGCTTGTCCAAAGGATTTGCTTCATCGTCTGCGTGACTTCTCGTTTTGATGGTTCTCAAGGTAGCCAGGGCAGGTTTTTTTTATCGATGGTCACGATTTCGTGAGGGTTCTACGGAATTTTTAATCCGTTCCCAGCAGTCTTCACGGCTTTTTATATCCTCCTATAAGCACAAATGTTCCATTACATGTAGCTGATACCAGTCATATGCGAGAACGCTTTCGAAAATTTCGTTTTTCGCTACGTGTTGACATTTCCGTTTTTAAACCATATTCGGCGATTCGAGCGAAAAGCAAAACATTCGTTTGCCCAAGGTGGGAGGGGGCAGCATTCTTTATGCCCCCGCCGCGATGTTGCCGCGGTTGATGGTTGTGATCCCTATTCTCCTGGTGCCCAAGGTCGGGTGCTTCACGAATTGTCGTGACCTCTTGACCGTGATCAAACCTGCCCTAGCGGACCACCCTCCCCTATCCCCTCTCTCTCTCATTACATAATTTCAAACACGGCGGTAAACAACAGCTTTTAACGAATCAGCAATTGGAGAAAGCCGTTTTTCTTTATTAATTAACTTATACGCAATGGCTTTTTTTTTTGCAAGTCCAATATTTGAAATTGTTATAAAGAAATTGTGTGCCTATTCATTGATAATAATAGTAATGAGTGAATATTGTTACTTTAATAATGCGCGAGTGTTTTCAAGAGGTACCAAACACGTGCCAACTTTTTTTTTTAATCAGGGTCAAAAAGCAACACAGAAAACAAATACTCATTTAGCCAAGGGATTAGCAATTTTTTTTTGGGATGCTGTAATGTTTACTGTCGATAATGTATTGCATGCTTTTTGTTCTGTTCTATCAAAATTGCTGTTTGCTGTTAGTTTTGTTTGAATTTTGTTTTCAAAGTTAAGATTAGTTTTGTTTGGACTTCAGATTTATGCCGCCCGAGGACCCTTTGGGACGACATGGGCCTTCTTTAGACAATTTCCTAAGGAAAACTCCAATACGGTCATCTGAACCCTTGCCACCACCTTGTCCGTATGGCAAGAAGTGCACCTATGGAAATAAATGCAAATATTATCACCCGGAACGAGGAAACCAACCACAGAAATCGGTTACTGAACGACTTGCAGAACAAGCAAAAATTTCATTACAAGAAGTGAAATCCAGGGGTTTGAAGAGTCGCGAATCTTCTCCCGGTGAGTTTTTTTTTGTCAAACAGCAATGCTTGATGTCCATGAGTTGAAATTGATTAGCTATGTATGCGTCCTTAAAATTGAATGAATGCATTCCTGTTACACCTATGATTTATAAAACAAAAAAAAAAATATTTTGTGGTATGTTTGTAGTACAATTTTTATGATTGTTGCTAAGTGTGTGACACTGTTTTTTGGCTATGATTGATCATACTAGTAATGATCTATTACTGATGATCCTCATACTACTGATGATCATCACCAGTAATTCTAGATTGTTAATATTTATAACTTTTGATGTATTTTATATGTAAATTTTCTGTTCAAGGAAGGGCCCCGGGGAGCTGCTGCTCCCTGGTGGATACGTCACTGGTTTCAATAAATGTGTTTCCGCGATTCAGCGACTATTTTCACGTCCTGTGAAATTTGTTAAATTGAGGGTAGACTGTATTAAAATTTGGACATCATTTTGAACTAGCTGTTGGTGCCGTTTTAGATGATCCGTCAGAGCTTTAGAACATGAAACTTGAGAGCAAATCATTAATATATATGTCCGAGGACTGATATATATTTATTATTATAGTTACAGAGTTTAAAATTTAAAGGGAAAGGATCATTACACTCCTCAGACCTGATATTAGAATTTGATGTTCAATCGCTCACTGATTATTATGTTCATTGATATAAATAGGGGGACTAGGAGTGGCTTAGCTGCTAGAAAAATCACAAATTAATGTTGGTTGTGAAGCATTAAAGCAGGGGTATGGTCCCCTCTTTGAAGAACTCTGGTCTAACTATGCTAACGATCCCATTCTCATTCATTAACCTATCTCATTCAATGACCTATTGTATAAAGATGCGAGATTTTACGAATATTTATAAGATTTGGTTTATTGCAAACACAAGTATTGAGATAAGGCCTCGTTAGCTGTGTCTCAATAGTTCAGTTGACAGATTGCTCGAATTTCCACAAAGAGGTTGGTTGCAGGATCGAACCTAGCATCTTTCTTCTTCCCATCATTTACTGATGATAAAGTAAAAGCTGTCCATTTAGGCTCTGTACATTTCTCATTGCTAACTATTTTCATGGTAATCATGCCAATTCTTGAAAGAGCAGTAATATCTTCAATGGGTCTCAGGTCTGTAGTTTGAGCTACAAAGTGCCAAGATGCAATATCCTTAAAAAATATTTATATTGTTTCTGTTTTGTGAAAGTGGAATTACTAATATACCAGTTAAGATATATAGAAAGTGTGTGGAGGGGGATATTCAAAAGTTCCTGAAATCAGCTCATAACACTGGAACAGGATATGATTCATGGGCGCTATGCTAAATAATCATGACTTACATGATCCACATGCTGTTTGCGTTCATCGTGCTAACTGCACTAAGTCTGTGTTTATGTTGTTGATTCTTAACCAATTTTTTATTTCTGAGACAGACTTTCGTGATTTCTCCATGTCTTTAAATCTCCTCTGTTCCTATCTTCGTCTTCATTTTGACAAGCAAAAACTCGAATAGGGGCATGTGGGACAAACATTGTGTTGTTTATCACTGAAAACTGCTGAACAGGTAATGTCATGTGATTCGTTGTGATGCATGAGCCACTCCCAGGTGTCTCGCTTCCCTGCTGATATGCACAGATGATCTTAGTTATTCCAATTCTAAACGATAGCTGTAAATGATTTGAAGAGACACTATTACAAATAATGGTAGTTAGCAATAACAATTTTTATTAAATAAAGAAAAAAAACAGACAAGCATTGACATGTAGATTCCGTAATCTATAAATTGTATCCTGTAAAGAGCTTGATATTTGTGCCTGTAATTCATGCCACATTCTAATGGAATGCATTTTACAGTGGCTTCATTTATAATTTTAGGTGATAAACTGACTGGCCAAACATCTGGAAACTCTCGTGGCATGAGAAAGCAACCCTTGTCCCGCACAAAATCATTGGTTCCAGCACCCTGTGTATCTGAGGCAACTACACTAGAACGACCCAATATTGTGGAAAGAACTAAAAGCGATGGATCAACTGTGAAGTGCCAAGAAAGTGTCTTTGCAGATCAGTTGACGAGACAGCAGCAAATGCATCAGCAAGCTATGTTTCAGTCTATGGTTCAACCTTCAGGATTTCCTCCCGGCAGTGCAGCTGCCTGGCCTACATCAGTACCACAAGTATCATTAACGGTATCATCTCCCTTATCGATGCCTCCGATCGCAACGACCATCGCAAGCAGTTGGGCGGCCCTTTCTCCAGCTCTTCCACCAAACATTCCTGGATCATGTGCAGAGATGTTTCTAGAACCAGACTCTGGTGGCCACCTTTTCGTGGCAAAGCGACTTTCCGATCCAGACAGCCATGGAACTAAACCTGCAGCAGTGAAATCCTATCCAGCACCACAGATTCACCAACAACAAAGCTTAAGCCATGAAAGTGCACCAGGTAACATGCACCGTAAGCTACAGCGTCAGTTGTCACTAAATCCTGCCTGTGATCCAAGGCTGGTACAGTTGAGTAGCTATGCTGGACACCACCAGTTGCTGTCTCCGCCACAAGAACAGCCTTTTCCCATGCTACATCAACAACAGTCTGAACAGTCGGAGCACAGAATTGGTGCACCGGATTCACTACATCGTGCATTTACAAGAACTCCAACAATTCACCAACCTCTAGGCCGTATGGCCAGTGAAGGACATGTTCCTAATCCTCTACAAGCAGTAGCTCATGTCTGGGACACTGTTGAACATCAGACGGTGACTAGAATTTCTAGTGCCCCAGATCCTAACCTCCATTGGCCGCCCCTCTCGCGTATGCAACACTTAAACAGTACATCGGATACTCGGCTCAACATGTACCCAGATCTTCAAAGAACAGCAATGCAATCTGCTTTGGCAGCGAGTGGATATGAAGGGGGTCAACACCAGTGGGTGTCACAAGGTCACTCTCTGGAACCTCCACGTCCAATGTCTCCCCTTGGCGTGTCTGCCATGGGACCATCCAAGTGGCAGGACCACATTTCCTCTCAAGTGATTGGGCAACCCGTGCGGCCATCAAGTGTCCCTCCACAAGGGATGCATCTGGGAGGTTTGAGTTTGCCAGCTAGACCGCATACACCGGAGCAACCTGTAGATACAAGATGCAAACTGGAATACCATCTCTCCTCAATATTCCCTAAAGATCAAGTGCGTGCAGCCATGGATATGTATCCACAGGAAACAAATCCTCAAAAGATATGTGCTGCAATATTGAGCATGTTTCCACCAAATGGCTAAAGACTACACATAAGAGATGCATAGTGAAAAATTTATTATCGTTGTCAGCATATTCTTTTATTATATTCTAGCGTCTTGTACAGCATTACCCATATGAGATGAGTCAGTAGCAATGTTAAAAGATTTTTGTTGCTGATACATATGTTCTGTGCTATATTTTGTCTAGAATCATTACATAAAATTAAATTATATTAATTACTCGAAGCAACTCTTACCAGTGGTTCACAAGTTATCGCTCGGCCTGCACATTTTTGTCCCTTGTGGGCCTCAGAAAATATAATTTCAGAGTACATAGTTAAGTATTGCAGAGGTTCTCGTTTAACCGAAACAAAGGAATTAACTCTGGTATCAGTAAAATTCCAGTCCAGTCTTATTTAGATAAAAATCTAATATAAACCTGTTATAGAGGTTCTAAAACTATTAAATTATATATCTGCACACGGAAATTTTCATTTGTTGACATTTAATTTTTAAACTGCTGTTTTTATTTCCTATACTTTTTTTAACCTTGACTTTTAAGCAAGCATTCGTCAAAAGCACATAGGTTTATACAGATACAATTTCAGTGGTAACACACACGTTCAAACTTCCACCTCAATTATAAAGTATCGATAGAGAGACTACGAATTTTTTTAACACCAAAAATTTTTACATTTATCAATACAATCTTAAGAGTTTGCGGACATGTTTTGACTATTGACACACACACTTGCTTTTATATAACCGAAATTTCTAAATTGTTTAGAGACTTTACCGATTACTGACCATTTGAAATTGATGAAGCTTGCAAACCACTGGCATATATATTTTGTGGTAAACTTTCAACTTTGGGTGTTGCACTATTATATCATACATAATATAAAGCAACCATATATGTATTTTGTATTAAAAATATCACAAATCTGTACTACCTACCCAAGTATTTTCTTTTATGTATAGGTTATGTTAAATGGTGAGAGCAATGGCAATGATGTGTGGCCATTTTAGTTTTTTAATAGCATTTAAATTTGGGTCCGTTCACGAAACAGCACAGTGTTTCCTAAACCTCAGTAGCCTGACTCCTGTAGCACTTGGGAGTGCCTCAAAGCATTACATTCCAGCCAGGAAGTCAGTATGGGATAACCCCACTGTAATACAGTAATATAATACTATATCATATGAGCAACAAGCATTTAGAGTATAGTGCTTTTGAGGAATGCTCGATTGAGAGTTATAGATATGACTGAAGAAATATTTAAAGTCTGTGATCGTGAATACTGGTTCATTTTGTTTGTACTTTTAAAAAATAGAACACAGAGAGATTTATATCTGAATGAACCAAATTGCACTTTTTAGTGGACACGTTTTTTCAATCCATCAAGCACTCAATTGTTCTACAAATATGCTCCCATTTAAAATTCTATCTCACAGTTAGAATGTCAGTACTGTTAATAGGTTAACAGGCACTCTATACCATATCTGTTACCAATGACACACTCTGAATAGTCATCACTTTTGAATGCTTTGATACTTCAAATATTTTTATGGATAAAGTTGTTGATTTTTTTTTCTTGAAACTTGACGATAATAGTTACTGTCATTAGAAAGAATATATATATTGCTTGTTCATTGGACGAGTAAAAAAACGTTTGAAGGATTTTATTTGCACGAGAATATGTATTTTTACTGACTCGTGACAGTTGGAGTAGAAATTGTGTGTTACGTTCTAGGTGCTTGTCCATTTTAGTGTTCGATGTGTCTTAATTTATTCTGACAGTGTTCGATGTTACACATGCTTAATTTAAAAGCGCTTTGTTGATGGACTGTTTAACACTCTTCATTTTCCCACACACCATTTTGCACAAATATTTTATTAAGGTTAATAATAATTAAAAAAAAATAAACACCCAGGATAAAACATTGAAATACGTCCAGTTCCGATACAAATCTGGGTCAGAGAGTTTCTTGCGAGGTGCTCTGTTAATAATTTAATCATCTTACCAGGAATTTGGTTACGTACATTAAATGGGAATTTAGGTTCTGTGTTATAGATGAGAAAGTTTGAGAAACTTACGTGCATAGACCCTGCATACAGCACTTATTCATTGCATGATTACAAATTAAGTTGTTTTTAGAAGATGGCACACAAATTTATTTTAAATTATACTTAAAAGTTTGTGAGAGTTCTCTACGCATGTACCATTAATATTATACCACGATGTTACGATATTCTTGCATTGTATGCTGTTTCCAAGGAAAATACCTTCAGCTTCAAACAGGGTCTGGGTGTACTTCAATCAGAGATGCCTTCAAGTTTTTCATGGGGGTGGGGCAAGGTAACAAAATTAGTATCATGTGAAGCACCTCCTCATTCTGACATTGTACATCCTTCTATAAACGGTAGTTAAAGCAAAGCATTGTTGCGCGAGCATGCTCCCCCTTTACATCTTCTTCTTCGAGCACATTGCTAAATTTTATGTATATGTTCGATATTAAGATGTATCCAGTAATCTTAATACTGAAACAAATAAAGATAGATTTATGGTATTAAGTTTTTGATTCTCCCAGTAACCGTTTATCATAGACCATTCCATGGCTCTGTGATGGCATATTGGTTATACATTCGTCTTTTGTGCCGTTTTTCTGTCTATGGTTTTGTCCTTTACACAATAGGGGCGGATTTGCGATTTTGTTGTCTACAGGCTCTGATCTATTTTGCTGCCAAATCTTATTAAACATAAATAGAGGTATCAGAGAGATTTTGGCGCTTTTGTCAAATTCTTAATTTGACGCATCTGGCTGTTACTTCAAATTCGTCTTTTTCGTCGTTCGCAAATTTGGCACCTTTTGGAGCTCTCTCTCAAGGTAACGCTCATGGCAGCTCCCCCTTTGCCAATGCCTAGTTAAGCTTCTGAATGCAACAAATCAAAATTAGTTATTCAACAGGTCATCAAAAAATCCCCGCCTTTGTAAACTTCTCGGCGGCAAACTTTTCGTTGAAAATTTGCTACCGTAAGCTTCAGTCTATTTAGCCTGTTGGCAAATCCGCCACTGCACAACAGAGGTTTGGATTCATTGGGAAATTGTAGGTTCTGGAGCAGTATGGTCTCGTCTGTCCTTGCACGGTCAAACACAAATAAATCATTCCATATTTGGGGTAAAGTGGTTTTTCTGTGATATTTTGGAGAGTTTGGAGGGGATAGCATATATGTATATAAGGAATTGGTAAACACACACTGCCTGATTTTCTAATGAAAATCATGTTATGTGGAAAGAATATTTAGACAAAAAAGCAGGCTCACATAAAAGTTACCACAAATGTCATTTGGAAAGTAAAATAAATTATTTAAAATAATCTCTTTTACCATATATCAGAAGTTCTTTTGCTTCGAAACCTAATTTTGATTTCAATGGTATCGTAGACTGCATACTGTTTTTCTACTCGCCACAGGCTGGAATCCTTAGCAACAAAGGATTAAACTGTAGGCTGTAGTGCAGCCTGTTAATTGTGTCATTAAACACACACAAAGAAAGTAAGTTTACAAACAGCGTCATGACTTCCTTGGTCACCATAGGTTTCACATTAGAGGTATTGTGGAATTGTAAGTGGATTTCATTGTGCTTAAAAAAAAAACATTTTTTAATTAATACCTCTTCATTTCAGTTGATTCCTCCACTCGCACGTGTGAACTTTACAAATTTACACCATTTTTATGTGTATTTTTTAAGGAAAAAAGTAAATTTCATTATAAAATTTTGGAGGTGAGGGTTAGTGTTTCTCAACTGCTGGCCCACTGCATGGTATCGTGATATCAATTATACCAGGTCGCAAGGGATTCTCCTGGAATTTGTCATTTTAAGTTCTTCAAGCATTTTTCACGAATAAATGTTTTATCGTAAAAACATTCTGAGGAGAATAATAGTCACTAATACTCCGGAAAGCTTAGACCCAGACCACCTAGAAATGTCAGTGACTGAGCCATGTATTTTTAAATATGCGAGTATTCATGAATGATTGAAAATTTTCAGGCAGTGAAATCTTTTAGAATTCGAGAAAGGGTATACCGCTCATTATGACCAGTTCGAGGCTGAATTAAGGTTTCATAGAGCTCTAAACTTTCCTTTCAGGCTTCTTGTAGAAAAAATTAAGCTTGTGTATTTATGGCAGGACACCTATATAACAAGAATCTGGGGATAAGTGAAAATGCTCACTATATGCGATCGATCAGTAAATCTGTTCTGGGATTTAAATTTTAAAAATAAAGACATTATAGGTAAGGTATTTGCATACAACATACATACAAAAACTCTAAAATTTGTGGTAAACGTAGTGGAAATTCATGCCGCGATAACATTACTGTCCTAGTGATAAGGACTGATCGTGTGGAAACAATTTTGAAGTAGCATGGAGCCTCCACCATGCCAGGCTCCTAAAAAAAAAAAAGTAGGCCCAAGACATTTGTCTATACGATAATCTGGCCCTGGACCAGTTATGAAAACTGCCTGCAAGCCGATTACAATACTGTGCGATACATCCTCTGTTCTTAACACTGAACAAACTAGCATATGTGTTGCAAATGCCAATGACATCAGCAAGGAAGTACTGATAATAGGAGCATACTGATACTCTTTATGATTAAGCCATAATTATTTATTCATACTTAACAATGGTTTAACGTATGAACTTCCATTTGTTTAAAGTTCATACGTTAAACCATCATACTTAACGATGGTTTAACGTATGAACTTTAAACAAATGAAAAGATATTCACAAGTACATTCGTTTCGACTGGGCCCTCGTCTCATTAAAAAAAGTATTTACCAGGCCGTGGCTTCATACGAGTTGAGAAACACCAGTATAAGGGACATATATATATTTTTTTTTATTGTTGTTTTAAGGAGGTAAAGGGATCTGTGACCCAGGATAGTTTGAAAATAACTGTCCCGTACTGTAAAACTGTTTATTAAAAATATTTATTGTTTGTTTGTATTTTTTATATCGCTAGAGCATCTGGGCTATACTGCGCCAAACATGGTCAAAATATTTAGAAAGCTTAAGTCTTATTCTTTGTAAGAGTACCACCCACTCACAATACTTATTTTGCCAGCGCATTTTTATGTGATGGTGAAAAATTTAGATTAAAAAAAAAAATGCCTTTAAAATTTTTTTGTTTTTTCATACCATTTGTACTGCGTTACGTTAGTTCCCGTTAATTATATGTTGCTATCTTTACGCATACTGCGGATGAAATTGGTCTTTACAGGCAGTGGGTTATGATTAACAGGGGGATTCTTTTAAATATGATGTAATGGGTTCTAGTTAAATCTGGGTCTGTATTTTACATGGTCTTTAAATATTTTATAATACAACATATTTATTTCTCAGGCAGTCAAAATATATGTGTACATGCTATAGTCAGAGTGTGATACCTCTGAAATCATGAGAACCATCTGAGAAATGACCGGATGTAAAAGCTGATGCAAGATCAGCTCAAGTTCCGATCATACCATGGAAGTGCTTGAATCAAGAGAGCTGGTTAATGTATTCAGCACAACGTCGTTTATGTGAGTCTGCAAATGTTAATGTGAGTTTAATGTCTGTTGAAGACTATAAAATCATAGTTGCACTTGGTTCTTAATTTCTTTAGACGTTATATCCTTGTTACAGCAGCGTTTAAAACTTTTTCAGTTGTTTAATGGCTGAAGTTAATTATCTTTTCACTCGAAGATAAGCATCTCTCTCTCTTTTAAACACACAAAATTCTTTTTAAATGTCCATTTCAATCAACTGTTTATAGCAGCGGTCGCCAACCGGTGGTCCAAAGAAAAATCTGGACATTATTTGCATTTTTAATGTTTTATTAATAACAAAACAAAAATAATATTCTAAGAAATTCTCATATTCTGAATGACAATTTTTGCCTTTATATTGCACTAAATTCACGAAATGTGGTCCGCGGGATTTAAAATTATGAATTTAGTGGTTCATGAGGTCCGAAAGGTTGGCAACCGCTGGTTTAAAGGGCAATTCTTGTGTATGAAACTTGTTGAATTTTAACGTTTGTTAATGGGCTCACTTCATTGTTGAGAACGCATATTGTTAAAAAAAATGGACATTTTTAACTTGTTTTTCTAGATAATAGGATGTTATCCATATGTGGCAGTTACCTAAAAATAAAGGTCTTATATGTAATACTATACTGCTTATGTGTTGTTGTAAAGACATACTGCCAATCGGAATATCTGGTCGTTAATATTTTGAAGTGTTACGGTGTCCTACTATGGCACAACGCGTGCCGTTCTTTTGTCCAGAAACAAACCCATTGTGTTTGTTGTTTTACAAAGTCTACATGTACACATTGTTAATGAATGCATTTAAATCTTTGCACACTAAAAAAACCTTAAGGAACTGGTTTTGCTATGTAGTATTTTTTTTTTTTTAAATTTCTGCATATTTAACAGTGTTGAGTACACACAGTGAGCTGGCTCAGTGTTGTGTTTTTCATGTATGTTATTGGAAAAGCTATGAATGAACTCGCTGTAGTGTAGTTCCATACCACTTTCCATTGTTATTGGTAACTGTGATGACACAGTTTTTTGCTTCTGGTGTCATTCATTCCCTGTTAATACTGATGAAATGTATCAGGAGCTGTTTCTTGTATAACAAAGTTGTGTATCAACAAGATATGTCAAATGTATCTTTATACTAGATATGAGAACAATACTGTGTATTGTGAGTCAATGTATCGAACTGATCAGGTTCACCCGGTATAGTGTTTTAAAATTTAGCTGCAGAGCACTTTAGAAATAAAAGGCAATTCTGCAGCATGCATGACTCTTGTCCTTTCTTATGGTTGTTTAGTCTTTTACTACTCACGCCAAATCTAATTGTGAAATTTAATGTTATTCTTTTGGATAACATGATATTGCATCATTCAAAATGGCCAATTTGGATTCTGATAGCTGTCAAAGACTTGTTTTTTAAACAATACAGTGAGTGAGTTTTTTTTTTTTAATATGCTTTCCAGAATAGAATCTTAAAGAATTAATAAATTACCATGGTGACGTTTTGTCTATGCTAGTTGTAGCTCCTTTCATTGTAATGAAAAGTAGAAGACCAGCAAGTGAAAATATTTCTTCAAGTGCAGTGGTGATCACTTTTCCTACTTCATTAGGCTTAGCGGAGGTGGGGGACTTAAAATACTGCTAACCAGTGATGAATTTACAACAATGGAAATTGTTTCTGTAAAAGTTCATTATAGAAATAATATACTTTAAATTTGATAGGTTAAAAGTAGTTTCTTAAACAATTCTTAAAATTATACATTAAGCCTAATCCGAAAAGTTTTTAATCTTCTTAAAATATTACATTAGTGTGTAAGAAAATGTTATCGCATATGAGATTTTGGCAATCTGTTTCTTCTGACAAATGAATACGCTTACTCCTTAAGGCAAATGGTATCAAACCATTTGTCATAAGAAAAAAGTAGATCCCGTATTACCTGAGAAACACCTTGAAAAAGCAGATTTTTCAATAGCTAGCAGGTTGATGATCATTAACAACAAAGTGGCCTTTCAATACTACATTGGGTTTTGAGTTCGATACTATACTCATGCGTGCCCTTTTTTTTTATTAAAAAACAAAATTTTACAGTAACAAAACTATTTGTCATAAAAGAAACGAAGTTAAATCATTAAAGATGAAAAGACACAGGGTTCCAAGTTCAATACCAGACCTGCAGGCTGTCCTCTCAAGTAATAATAACATTGGTTTTGATGTGGCAAATAAAATCATTCACCATAAAAAGGAAACAGGTATCAACTGAAAACAGGCCCGCTTAATAAAGGAGAGGTATTTTTGATGAAATGGGAAGGAATTTCGATGTAAACAAAAATTGATGACGTAAGGACTTTTAATTTTATAGTTAACAATACTGTTTAAATTGGGATGTTGAGGGAAGTTAACTTTTCCCTCAACATCCCATTCTTATTTATGTACTGTCTTGACTGATAAACACTCGAGGAATTGACATTGAAAGTAATGTCTTGTTGGTCTTCAATTGAAAAAATAAGTACTAACAATATCTTCTCTTCCTTGTGGTGAAAATAGACCTTCCACTAACAATTGGCAGAACCGGCTAAAAATGGAATAGCTTTCATGTTTTTTAAATTGAAACACCGATGATTAGATACCGATATTTTCCAAATATCCTTTTTTAATAAGAAAAAAGTAGACACAAACAGCGTTGGTACATATAAAATTAAAACAAAAATGACTATTTAGGTTATAAACATTTACGTTTTAAAAGCTACAGGATAGTTATTTTAGATGGTTACTACCATCCTCCTAGTCTTCATTTAACCCATTTATTTTTCACCAGTCTCTTCATTGGAGCAACCTTTCCCATGTTATTCGTTCCGTTGACTGATATAAATCAATTTCTCGTCGTTTTTGCTATTTTTTTTCTCCTTCAGCTAGACAAAGCTATAAATCGTTTTTTAGATTTTTTCATTTTTGTAATTTTATTTTCTCATTTTTACTAGACTGATGCTTTTATGAAAGTGACTAACAGATGTTCAGTATTCAGTACTAGAATTGTGAACGTAGTCTCCCACTAAAAAACATTCAAGTTTTAAAGTGGCAAATGAAACAATTTGCCATAAAAAGAAAGCAAAACATGCATTAACCGAGAACAGGCCTGTACACACGATTTTTTAAAGGTGATGAAAAAGAAGGAATTCGAGGGAAGCAAAATTCTTTCTCGCAAGGAATTTTATTTTACACAGCTAATAAATAATATTACTTAAATAGAGGAAAAGATTAACCCTAAAAATTTTTCTTCTGCATGATCTTTACTTAGAAACACCTGAGAAATTGTTATCGAACATAGTTTTGTTGAAATCGTATGTACAAACGTTGTCTTCTCTTTTCCTCTGGTTAAAAGGAAGTCCGTCCACTGACAACAGATGAAGTACAGGAACAAGACGTTTAAGAGCTGGCAGTTGGATATTCACTAATGAGGAAAGTAGTTTTTCATCACTATTCTTGCTGCTACACTATACTTGCTTTGCTCATGAGATATTGGTAAAAAAAACCCAGATAAAAGCTCTTTTGATGGTTAAATCATGCTTATGACATAAGAATCAGAGTTATTGAGCTTCAGACTGATACCAGTTTGCTATCATGAAATGATGAAATAGACAAATTATGATTACTTACAGGAATGATCAAAACAAACAGGAGATGTGGCCAAGCATAAAAAGGTGTGGGAAGGGAGTCGAAGGTTTTAAACTTTTGGATTTTACCAGTGATTTATGAATTGAAATTGGTTGGTTTCAATTTGATACTGCTCTACAAATGTGAAATTAAGAACATAAAAATCGAATTTGCATACGCAGATTGCTAAAATAAAGTGTTGCCACACGCAAGAAGAGCAGAGAAGGAACTTAATTGCTAGTTTAGCTATGATACCGTTAGAATTGGAATAAAGCTAAATGAACGATAAATGGGAAATTATTTGTAAGTAAGATTAAAAGATCAGAGTTCGTAATTTGGAACCCAATTATATTGACTTCCGTCGTATACATGTTAAAATACGTAAAAAAAAAGTGAATTACTATACTCAGTTCGAAGGAGTTACTCAGGTCGAAGTAAAATAGCATCATTTATAGTGTAATGTCAAACGAATCACAACTACAAATATAGATCAGAAAGATATGAATGAAGAATCAGATGAACAGTAACATGGAGGGTGATGATCAGGCTCATCAGTTTGTCATTTTAACTGAATTAAGAAAACTAAAGGAAGAATTAAGGAGGAGGGAAGAGAATAGAGGTTTAGTAAAATGTCAGGGAGAGTGGAAAGTGTATTCGAAATGGTTAACAAAACGAGATCATCGTTCAAGAACATTTCAAGAGAACTTGGGAATATTATAGAAGGAAACGAAATCAGACCAGATCATTTCAAAAGTAATTCCAATATTTAAAAGGGCTGATATAAAATATAGAAATAATTACAGACCAATTTCAATTCTGCCGATATTTGCCATGGTCCTAAAAAATTAGTTATAATAGATTTCATAAATAAAAATCAAATTATTTCTCAGAATCAACATGGATTCTTAAAGGGCAAATCAACAGAAGAAATGTTGTTAAAAACAGTGGGAATAATACAATAGAAAATCAGGAATATATAATGGGTCTATTCTTCGATTTGTAAAAAGCATTTCATGTCATAAATAGAAAAAGGTTAATAGAAAAAAATGGAGAGATATGGAGTTAGAGGTACAGTTCTCGATTTGCTTATAGACTATCTTAGTGCTAGGCAGCAGATTGGCAAAACATCCTCGGGGTTATTAACAAACAATTATGGTGTTCCGCAGGGCTCAATCCTTAGTCCCTTGTTGTTCTTGATTTATATTAACGATATATCAAGAACTTTAGAGGGTGTCGATCTCTTCGCGGACGACATAAGGATTTTATTGGGCGATAGATCACTGGAGTGTTTATTTCAGAAATCACATATTTCATTTGAGAGCTTTGGAAGAAATGGTCTTGTGATAATCAACTTTTTGTAAATGTAAACATAACTAAATATATAATATTCAGAAATAGGAATAAGAAATTGCATATAAGAGACAATTATAAAATCACTTTAAACGGAAGTGTATTGAAATAGTGGAAGAATGGAAATTTCTTGGTTTAACAATTCATGAAAAACTTAATTGGAACACTCATGTTGAAAACACTTGTAGAAAAATGTGCATGGGAGCCCACGATATTGCAAGAATTCTCAAAATGATACCTGAAGATATAGCAATGCAACCATATTACGCACTTATACACAGTCATTTAAAATATAGAAACTGTATATGGCAAAAAACAGGTACTATAAAATCAAATACAACCTATAGTTAACAGAGCATTAAAAGGTATAGCAATCAAACAAATCAATTGAAACATTAAAAAAAGATTACGAACTCGTTGACCTACATAGATTTTAACGATCATTTACGAAAGAATAAATGGATAATAAAAGAATAATGGATAAATAAAAGAATAATGGATAATAAAAGAATAATGGATAAAATAAAGAATAATGGATAAATAAAAGAATAAATCACTAATATAATAACATTAAAAAACAGAATAAATGTAAAAAGTACAAGACAGGGTGATGATTACGAGTTAAGAAAAATTAGAACAAATATGGGAGCAAGCAATGTGAATTACAAAACAATGATGTATAAAATACTGGAATCAGCTGCCTTAAGAAGTTAAAATCGGAAAAAACATCCGAGATTTTAAATATAAACTGAAGGCATTTATATTGGATAATGCTGATTGAGCACCGGGTGTAAAGTTAGGAGTTTGTGTTTTTGACATTTGTTTTTAAAATATTCCTAGCATTCTGTGCATGTTTTCAGTCTACAAAAATTTACAAATCATTATATGTTTGCGGTAAACATGTACGAGCATGCAAAATAAAATTTTATGTCTATTAAATTCAGAGTTCAATCAGTGTGTGAAGTGTCATTTTTTAAAAATTAGTTTGACTTTGCCCAATGAAGCAACATACCGAAGAAAAGTTCAATAACAGCTATTTTTATTGCAATTAATGATGAAAATTATATTTTTTGACGCTATGGAGGGTACTAGAGTTCAATAATGGATTTGTGAATGTTGCCATTTTATACCTGTAAAGATACTAGTTTTGCCGCGGCAAATGAATCTACCATAAAAAGGATGCAGAACTATTGACTGAGAAACACTAAAATAAAGGAATTAGACTATAAAATTAATAATTAATACAGTTTGATGATCACTGAAGATGAAAATGGCATTTTGACACACATTGGGTCTCAAGTTAAGATACTGGGTTTATTTGCATACATCACGCTTTTCCATATAAACAATAGTTTTGATGTGGTAAATGAAACCATACACCATAAATAGAAAGCAGAAAATGTATTAACCTGTTAACTGGGTATGACGACATTTTTCGTCATGCCCAGAAGACTACCAAAATGCAAATGACGACATTTTTCGTCATTAAAATTAACCGTATTATGTTGAACGCATTACGTTTTATGTAGTTCTTATATATTTAATCCTAGCGTGATGGTGTGATGACATTACTTATCACTGTGAAAAAAAGTCCCCAGTGTGAAACGAGTTTCACAAAATTTTATTCCCCGATTAACAGGTGAACCAAATGCAAATCCGGGCAATTTTTTTTTCAACATTTGCAATTGAATGTAACGCAAAGAGGCAGAGTTAACTCCTATAGTAAAAATAATTCAAAGACAGTTATAAGCAGTTTTTATTTTGACAACATACAAATGACTTTTTAAGATTCAAATGCTTGTTTGTTACGAAAGCATGCTCACAGTTCTAATATAAATCATCTGTGAGTATGTATGTTGGTTCAGGAAGGTCATCTGCTATCGAAGTAAATGGAACTTGAACATGAGTGCTAAAATAATAAAAACAGGTGTTAACAAAATGCCTACCATTACAAAATTTTTTAAACTTTATACTACATGACAAATTTATTAAAAGTTTGATAGAAATCAAGTCCCAAAGCTAATTCAAATTAGTGAAATTTTTTCACAGGCTAATACGTAAAGAATATATGATTTCCTTTGGTATCGTGATAAGGAATGAAATGTTAACAATTATGGTAAGCTCTGGCTAATTCTCTTCAGCTTCTGTAGTCGTTTTTCTAGGGATAGACCAGCATTTTTTTAACTTTTCTAGACCATGGACCCTCTTCAGAGGTCACTCACCCACACGAACCCCCTTCAGAGTTCACTCACCCTCGCAGACCCCCAAGAATTAACTCAAAGTTTAAAGCCCAGAATTTGCATCATACATATTTATTTCTAGTGTTTCATCACTAATTTTCACCATTTAAGGAAAGAATTTTTCGTCCCCTCATAATTTATTCTTAGCACTAAACAATAAATATTCTTGTCTTAATAATTTTCTGAACCTTTGTGTAACACTAGGAGAGCCTCACAGACCCACTGATATGATTCCGCGGATCACAGTTGAAGAACCGCTGGGATAGACGATTCACAACATTATGATATTCTACCACTCAGGACCACTGTGACCATACAGCAGAGATGCCAACTTGTACGGACTTTCCATAGTGTGTAAGGATTTTAACTCCACCCTATGGTTTTATGGTCAATACCAAGAAAACTACGGAAAACCTCATTCAAGCGTCCGTCGCGTCTTTTCTGCCGGCCCCTCAAAAATTCGTATTGTTTATGGTTAAAAAAACAAAACCCCAGCACTTTGCACATAGCTTGCACTGTCCATGTTAGGATTTCATGCTTCCAACTTGTCCCCTCATTTCTCCGTTATTCTTTACATCTAGCTTTGTGTTTGAAAATTGCTTTGAATTTGGATTGAAACAACGAACTGAAATGCAGCAGTTGTGGAAAAAACAACAAAAAAACCCTTCACTGGCAAGTGTATTGCGATATTTGCAGTAAAAACATTTTATGAAGAATTGAAAGTTTTAAAATTTTTTCATGGACCCGCAGTTTTACCACGTTTTGGACAACTTTGGGGGGTGGGGGCTGAGATTGCCTAATTTTCATTATTATTACAAAAAATGATTTTTCATGAATAAATTTATTTTAATGACGACAAAAAAATTTCCTGATGGGGGGGGTGAAGGCTCTTCCAGCGAAAACGAATCAACGGTAGATTGCAATAAAAAAAATTCGCTGCCTTTAAGAATTTACGCTCTGGACACTTGCTCATACATAAATCTGGAGCCCCTCCACCAAAAAAATGTAATGGAGGGTGCTTATTAGGAATTTTCTGCCATGAGAAATAAGGATTCCATTGATCCATCTTAAAAATACGACTGCAACAGAAATTCGTGGAATACCTGGGGAGAAGGGTGCTGAGATTACCTAATGTTCATTATTACTACAAAAAAAGATTTTTTATGAATAAATTTATTTTAATGACAAAAAAAATTCTCGATGTGGGGGTGGGGTGGTAAATGCTTTCACAGTGAAAACGAACCGGTGGAATTCAACGAGAGACTGAAATAAAAAAAAATGGCTGCCTTTACGAATTCATGCTCTGGACACTTGCCCATACATAAATTCGTCCTTCCCACCAACTCCAAAAGAAAAATTGTAACGAAAAATTACGGAAAATGCAGGTGGAGGGCACTTATTAGGAATTTTGTGCTAGAAGCAATAAGAATTCCTTCGATCTGTCCTCGAATACGATTAAGGTAGAAAATCGTGGAATACCTGGCAGGGGGCAGAAGGTCTGTGATTACCATATGTGTATTATAATTAAAAAATAAAGAAAAAAATCAATTACACTGAAAAATGGACAAAAAAAAAACATTGCTTTCTGCAGACCGGATGTCACTAAAATAAATTTATAACAAAAAATGTTGCATGATGTTATTTTCCTTTCTTCCACACAAAACGTATGTTGTAAAACTTGGTCAGTCCAGCAATACCGTTACCCAAACTAGACGTTTTAGTGTTTCCAATTTCCATTGGCAGGGGATGCCAGATGAATAAATTATGTACTAAACTGATGCATTTTAGTGGAAATGAAGATTTTTTTTTTTTTTTGGGTGCAGATTTGGCGTAAACTTCGTTAAAATTTCTTTTTTGTAGAAGGATGGTGCAAGAGTGGTCTTTTGGCATAATTTGGCATCACTGTCTATAATGTATATTAAGAGACACCGTGAGAGTGTTCGTGAATGAAATACCCCCCCCCTTTTTTTTCCTTTTGCCAAAACTTGAAAAAAGGTTTTGAGAAAAATTCAAGGACCAACCACATTTTTGGCAGTTTTCAAGTACTTTTCAAGTGCACTAACTTACGAGGGGGAAAAAAAAAAATTCAAGGAACCATGTAAATATATGTCTCTTTTATCCATTTTTTCCCCCATGCGATTCACTTCTTGCTTTCTTACATTAACCAATTTTCCTCTAAAAATCTTACGTACTTTACGTTTCTTATGAACTTTGTATAGCATTACCGATGTGGCACAAGAGGCTTGGAGGACACCTTTTCTTTTTGATATCTTTGTGCACTATTACAACGTGTGGAGAATTACAATTTTCTCCATCAGCAAAACTCCAGGCTACTTTTCATTATTTTTGTGTTATGAGTTAAGCTGTGACTACCATTCTTCGTTTTAATTAGAACTATACTGAGAGGGCAGAATGTGCCATACTTTTTCAACTTTCAATTATTCAAAATGTATTGGGGTGTCGATTCTTTATGGGGTGGGGAGGGGAGGCAAACGCCCTTCGCCTAGGATGGCAAATTTGCTTGTGCCGGCCTTGCTTAAATTCTCCCAACAAGGAAGTGAATGAAAAAGTCTTGATGGCATGTCCTATGTAATCGCAGAAGCAGACTCAAAGTTAGCCGATGGCATTATTCCCCTTTAAAATTTGGGCAAATTGTTACGACATATACAACGCTTAATGGTTCACCACGTGTGGCACACATCGGGGCGTCTTCTCTCCTCAAAAGATATTAATGGGTGTGTGGTCAATGCGGTCTAGACAGAGTCTCTTTTCAACAGTCACTTCTGTGGATAGACTGTCACATTTCAATTTGTGGTTTGATAAGGTGAAGTTTATTAAAAAATTACTCGTCCC
>QLNU02014802.1:49269636-49294060 GCA_006491805.2 Dysdera silvatica
GGTATATAACCATCGCTGAAATTATTTCATCAACATAGTGTATTTCTCAACTACACTACACAATTAACAAAATAATAAACAATATCAATATATTTATTATCTACAAACTTGCATCGTAATTGGGGGAGCTAAGACCCCCCCCCCCCATCAATCTACCCTGCATATGCCAGTGAATAGCACATCATTGGAAATAATTGAAGTACACACGGTTGAGTAAAAATCAGTGAGTACAGAATAATAATGATTTTCCAGTGCTGTTACGGTTTAAGGGATTGTGAAAATTGTGGAGACCCTGCGGTGGCGCAGTGTGGTAACACGTTCGCCTAGTGCGCTGTTAATCCGGGTTCGACTCCCAACAGTGCAAAGAACGCTTACTCAGAGATCTCATAAAGATCGCACTGCTCACTGTAGTCCGGGGTTTGGTTCCCTAGGCCTTAAGAGGTTCGGATTCCTCGGAAAACAGTAGGTCCCGGCGCAGCATGACCACTGTAGTCTTTGAGCCGTAAAACCAAAAAGAAAGCGAAAATTGTGGAACAGATCACAACAAATAATATGGCCGAAAATCAGCACCCTTTCTGCGTTTTCTAACATAGTATCTGTAATGACTGAAAAACCTGTTAAATTCAACAATAATTACGGATAATCCATAACAGTTGATAGCAATGCCCACTTCCATGTGAAAATTATCTGACCAGGGGTTGGTTTCAAAGGGAATAATATAATTCTTCACTTACTGTCACATAATGTGAGGAACACATCATTTAAACGAAAAATTCTATTGATTATAAGCAAAGACTTATATACATTGTCAGTGACGAATCTTTGAGACAAATACTATAATGCAATCAGGGCTGTCTCCAAAGGGCATGCGCTCTGTGTGTCACAGACTCTCAAGAAATTTTGAAAAATATAGAGCATCGCATACTCTCCAAGGTCTCAAAAAAGTTTTTGTATTTGCTGGTTTTTGGACAACTTTCAACAAAGTTCAGCCTTTTTTTTTTCTAGTCATTTACAAACTCGAATGGAAACAAAAAATGAGGAAAACTCCTGTGAACCCCCCAAGCCTCAAAATAATATCCTGCGTACGACCAAGAGAGGAATGAAAAACTGATGAAAGTGGCAACAGTTACCTTGGGCTTAGACAGACGATAAATGAACAGTCAATAGTCAGTGCGGCATGGTGACATCACCAAGTCTAGTAACCCCGCAATTTCAATACTCTTTAATTAAGACAGCACCGCATACTCTCAATAATTTTCTTCAGGACAGCTCTGATGCAATGTTCGCAAAGCACAAAATCAACTACACAGAACTATACAAAGGCTAGTGAGAAATTGTCCAAACACAGAATCTAATAAAGATTGAACTATACAATAATTTTTGCCACCCACGTATTAATTAGCTCAAACTAGAGCTTATGTAATTTTGGAGAAAAAGAGACGCTTTCCCCATCCTGGATTCGAACCAGGGTCCCTCCGTTTAGCCCGGAGTGTCTTGGACCGCTAGACGAATGAGGACAGGAAACAACGCTCTCTTTCTCCGTATGTAAAGATGTTAAGGTATTATTACCCTCCGCAGGGATAACACAATTGCCAAATATGGTCAACACAAGAAAGCCTCCGGGGCGAGATTTTTGTGAGTTTTCGTGGGGGAATTTATTATACTATAATTTTTGCCACCCACGTATTAATTACAGCTCAAACTAGAGCTTATTGATTTTGGAGAAAATTGATTTGAATTGAAAGATTGGAATACAGGAAAATAAACTTGCCACTGTAGAGTTCCCATGCGGTTTTAGAAGGCGGTTTAATTGCACCATCCACTGCTTCAATTTCCTTTGCGATATCTGCAGAACATAGGAAAATAAAAAACACATGAAATGTAAATACACCACTAATAATTTACTTTAACCATTTAAAATGACATTTGACCAATAGTCCTACGAGGAGATAGGATTTCTACTGGCAGGGGGGGCAAAACCCCAGTGGGCAGGAGACGGATAAACATGCACTTTGATGTCATTGCAAGTTGAACCTAGGTTAATGGTACTATAAACGAATGCTTCACCATTATGGCACTGCAGGGTGGTGAACTTATACTTTTCCGAAGAACCTGAAACTCTAAAGCATACGTAAGCAACCCCAAATGAGTAAGAAGTTGGTAAACTTCACCACCTTCCTGCCATTGCTGGGAGGTTGAACGTGGATTAATGACGTACGAGTTGAATGTATTAGCACTGCATAATACATACAGTCATAAGTGAAGCTATTTTCGTATTTATGACTGTCAAAGAAGAACTTGATAACTAAAGAAGGGAGGCTGCACAGGAATCAATTACGGAGAAATTAGTTTCGGCGAACTGCGATCGGAAAACCATTTCCGGCAACACTTTTACAGGGTTTCCACTCACACTGGATAACAAAAAAAATTCCCGGATTTTTCCAAGTTTTTCCTCGGTTTCGCTGGTAGAATTCCCTCGTCAATCACAAGTAATTTTCAACTGAACTTCAGCTGCAGGGGACAATGGCTTCATGTTCGTGGAAGATTTGGCCGTTCAAAACAGAAGTTAAGGTGGTTGTCCCTCGACTTTTCAAGGTTTGAGTAAAACATCTCATTTTTCTCTTACCTTTGGAGACTATTTCAAATTCCTAAGAATTTCGTGTTTTCCAGGTTCTTTAGGTGTGTGGGAACCCTGTTTTTAGATTCAAACCCGACCCCCTCCCCACCTCTGAAAGAGAAATTCAACAATATCAGTAACGTTGAGTATAGCCTTAGCATGCAATTATTCTCGCTAGAGATGTGCATGGCTAGAGCCCAGATTATATGCACTAAAAAAAACAGCAAAACATGCACTAAAGAACCTCAAAATATCCATGTATATGCATTTAAAATGAATAAAAATGCACCTAAAATGAATGAATATGTACATAAAATTTTTTAATGCTTGAAAATTTAATGTCCAGTATTTTAAAACAAATAGATATATTATTAACCGCCAAGTAGAAAAATTCGATATACATTAAATCATATGTTTTATATATCACAATTTGATGATGGTATATCACAATGTTCTAAACAGTTAAGCTTTATCTTCTATCATGTAATAGCATTTTTATGGCCAAAGGTGGGGTCCTTTACAGAAGGTACTGGACAGAACTCATAAATTCTTTGTGGGTTGTCTATTATGGATAATTTAATGATGATAGATCCATGTCTATCACTGAGAGAAAATGATGTGGAATTTTATAGAATGAGTGTTTGTTTTAATCCAACCTTCAATCAATTGCCAGCATAGAACAATAAAACTAATTTTTGATTTTCCTAACTAGGATGGTCGCTATAATTCAGCTATGACTACATTTTTGACACCCTAGGATGTACATTTACAAATTTCCTTGCTTTTCCACTCGGATAAGTAAGAGGAACGTTTAACTTTTGCCTTGTGGTGAAATTTTTCAGGTGAGGAAATAATAAAATTCTTAAAATTACTAAAACCCTTAAAATATGCATTTATTCTGGAAATTCATGGTTTTTGTGCATTTATATTCAAAAACACTAAAAACAGCTAAAATATGCAACTGCATAAAATCAAGGCTCTACTCATGACAATGCTTTATAGCCCAAGGACAACCAAGGTCATGCTGTAGTTGGTTGGTTGTGTTTTTATGGGGCAAGGACAACAATGGCCATTGGACAACACAATGGCCAATGGACAACAATGCACCAAGCAAGGTGAGACCACTCATACAATTTTAATATAGCGTAAATTAAAATGGAAAATTATATAACAAATAAAAAGAGACGACACAACGTAGTAAAATCAGATAAGATTGGCTTTTTAAAGCCAATATTAGATAAAAAAAATTAAAAATGATTTCATGATTAAAAGAATCACAAAATGTCATGAAGGGTGGTCATGCTGTAGCAGGACATGGAGTTTCCCCCCCCAAGGAATCAGAATTTTCTTCGCCTATAGGATAACACCTGTATTGTTATGCATGATGGCCAAACGTGTCAGCATTACAAAACCATTGGATCGATTCTTATTAGTTAAAAACAAAAACAAACAGGTTTTACTTCCCGTAAGGTACACCTCTATTTAAGGAATGATTCTATTAGTCCCCAGTATATGTATCAACACATGTACCTCGGAAGCAGGGACACCTTTATTGGGAGGTAACACCGTGGTTTGAATCTAATATATGTAATAATAAAAGTCAATAAAAATAGTTTTCATGAAAATAAACTTACATTCCTGCATATCAGAAAATGTATCAAATTTAGAAGATACATCTTTGTTATTTAGGTTCAGACCATTTAACCTATAAAAGAACATCATCACTAACTCCTGCATAGCCTTCGAAGGCATGGGGCGACAAACTTGAACTATGATCCTGGAAAAAAAAAACCCCTTTGTATATGAATTTTAAACATAATCATATTATTCACGGTGAATTTTAACTTAGAAAATGTTTTCATTGTGGTTAATTCAGGAATATAGTCATGAAATACTGCATTATGGGAAATCATCTTGTTTGTGGGATAAGGACTTATCGTTCTCAAAGATGTCCTAATGTCTAGGGCAGGGATTGGCAACCTATTAAAGGTATTGTGCCAAAGTAATACTGCATTCTCCTTCTGCGTGCCAAGCTACATTCATCCAAACTGTGGAAGTTCAGCTTACTACCTAATTATTAATGAAAATTAATGGATTATTTAATTAAGAGGATAAAATTAGTACATTAATTAAGAAAATAAAAATTAACAATTTAAGATAGAAATTAATAAGTAATCAAGTTAGAGAGAAAAAAAACCCTCTCAGTCAGGGAGGGTACTTCACAATGAGTTTTACTTTAAAATCATTCCGCATGTTATCCAAAAGTGTCCCCATGCCATGGGTTGTTGACCCTTAGTTTAGAGAGCCAATCCATGGATTACAGTGAGTGATTAGTTGGTAAGCATGGTTTGTTTTTCTTGAGGGGGGGGGATCATTGGTTGTTGAAACCAATGGAGTTCAATTTAATTAAAAGACCATCAAGATTAAAAAAAACTCAGATTTTTCAAGTCTTCTGCGGAAGAAAAGTTTCTATCATCTAAGTTGCTCAGTAGTGATCTAGGAGAATGGTGGTCGGAGGGTACAAGGTTTGTACAGTGGATGAACCAAAGCATACCATTTGTAAAAGCTTGTGTCGGGTAGCCAAAGACACGTGTGTCTAGCGCTATCTTGATGAAACAAAATATCCTTTCTGCTGGCTAGTTTAGGCCGCTTCTGTTCGGTTGTTTAATTCACTTCGTTGTGAACAGTATTTCTCTCAATTAATGGCCTGTTTTTCAGGTAACAGCTCATAACAAATAATTTCTCCCCAACCCCACCAAATGCATAGCAGTCAAAGCGTAACGCCACAAAATTACTGTAATAATGAGAAATAAATGGAAATTTTGTTTGTTGGTACTTGGACCATTCTAACGAAATACAGCCAACAAAAAAATAACCATTCACGAAAAGGATGCAAGCAGATTGAACATGGACTTAAGGCTGAGTGTCAAATTTTTAAGTACACATGTCGTCGGAGAAGTTTAAAATAAATGCGTAAAATTTCTAAATTTTGCATGTCAATAAAATATGTTGTATCGTACTTACAGCGTAAAACTGGTGTGCACAGAAGAGAACAAACATAGGGCCATTTTATTACAGTTTATAAACTCTGAAATACGGGTAATGATTTGATACTTTTACCAGGGCCGCCGTTTAGCGGGGATAAGGGCCCCGAATTTTTAGAGGCCCGTGATGCTGAATATGTTTTAATCAGAGGGCTTGTTGAGCAAACTAGTATCAAGGTTATTATTTATATTTAACCTTTACATAAAAAACGGATCAACTGTAAGTCCTGATATCTTCTTTTACATTTGCAAAGTGTTCTTGTTTACTGAAAATAAAAAAGCAAAATATATCGAAAATGCTTATTTTCTGACATTTTTAATGCTCAAAAAAAAACCACAGGTACCAGCTGAAATTCCTTCTGTCAAACAACATCCAAATTTTGCACATGTCCCATTTTACTTACCTTAGTATTGTGTGTTGGTGGTGCGGTCATTTTATTTTCTGTGTTGGTAGGTTGGTCTGAATTTGGTATTACAGTTTGTGTTTGAGCATCTATAGTTACTTTGTTAATGACGGGTTGAGTGACTGCTGAAGCATATGATTTTGCTTGAATTGGGTGACTTAATTGATACTGTCTTCTGGCTTCGGAGTAAGTAATATGGCTAATAACTTTGATTTCTATTATGGCTTTCTCTTTCTTACATTTAGGGCAAGAGCATGAAAATGTCGCATGTTCACCTTTGCAGTTGATGTGGCGAAGGATGTCAGATGGATATTCCTCATTATCGTGGCTTAACGCACTACATTTTGAGCAGGTAGTATTGCCACGGCATGAGGTGTCCGTAACGCTGGCATTTAAAGCATCTTGTTGGATCTGGTATATAGGGATGTATTTGGCAATGTAAATAACCAACTTTAATCGATATAGGTAGTTTTGGTTTATTGAAAGTGAGAACTATGTGTTTGGTTTTAATGATTTGGCTATCTCTTTTTATTGTTATTCTTTTGGCTGTTGTTACTATTTGATCAGCTAGTTCTGTGACTATTTCATTTTCTTCGCAACTTCAATCAAATCTATTTCTGATATGACCCCTCTTGAACTATTTAGTGTATTGTGTGCTGATATTTTGATGTCAATATTAAGCATTTTTTTTGCATTTCAGTAAGGCATCAGAACGTAGGAGGTTACTGGTTTCTAAGTCACTCGATCTCAATCGTTTTATATTTTTAATTTCCACAGATTCCCTTTATGGCTTTTTCAATGGCGAAAGGTGACTGATTTTTAAATTCTGGCTTATCTGAAGTAACTATAATAAACATAGGGAGGGTTTAATTTGGCTGTTCGTTTTCGTTTTCACTTCTGGATTTTTTTAATGTTGATCCTTCTTTTTTTTTTGAGATTCCATGTGATAGGTTAGAAATAGAGGGAAATAAACGGTCACCGGCTGTATTACCTCCATCACAACCAGAAGGCTAGTTATAACGGGGTTTCACCTGTACCCCACGAGGTGGTCGTTTGCAATACTATAACCCCATTGCCATTCAGCCCTTGCCACAACCTCATCTTGGCTTGGGTTGTAGGCATTCAGCATCCAGAGCTACTTATCTGTAGTAAACCGCAGTATCCCTGGATGGCCCCCTCACCACGTGCAGGAACCTATATAGAGGGGTCTATAGAAAGTGATTTTTCAGAACATATATATGGCACATGATAGCCGAAGTTTGTTAACTTTTTATAAGCTTTCCGATTAAAATAAACCTTATACGCAGGCAAGTGCTTAAGTTTTTAGAAAATAATATAGAGTCTACTTCTATATGGGAAAAAATTAATTACTTTATCGCTTTTCAGGATATTCTCCTTTTCTCTTAGTACATATTTTCATTAGAATAAATCTGTTTTCAAAATAGTTATGCCATTCAGAGATTGACATATAAGAAACATGAGATTTTTTAGCTTCAACCGCTCCCTCTGGGCTGTTAAATCATTGACCATGCATTTTATATTTGATCGTTGGGAACAAAAGGGAATCGTTGGACGCTAAGTCAGACGAATAAGGGAAATGGCGCATCAAATCAATGTTTTCATGCTTCAAATAATTGACAGTTTGAAATGTAGTATGTGAGTTTTCATTGTCATAAAGATAAAGAACGATGCAAAGTTTCGAATAGTCAAATTCTAAAAACTTAAGTACCGGCCTATATATATGTAACTAGATCAAAATCCCTTTTTTATAAGCCATCTCAGACACACGCTAATTACCAGTTAATACTGGTTAAAATATTAACACACAGATAATAAATAACGAAAAAAAAAAAATACTAACGATACTAGAATGGGAATACTGCACTTTGAAGGGTTGGTTGAACAGACATATAATAAGGAAGGCCAGGTAAACATCCACCTTTTCTTTGTATACATTTTAAATATCGGATCTGAATTATCGTATGTTCCATCTCCTATTAAGAAAACAAAGAGCATAAAATGCACGAGTGCCACACAGCAATAGAAACTAGTTATATGACCCAAAACTGAACATACTGAAAGTTAATTTTTATTTAAAGGGTGATATCAGTAACCTAATTGTGAAATAAGAATCACACTATGTTTATAAATTGATAAGAACCTCAACATCAGTATTTCCCAACTTTTTCCATACCCCTACGCACCCAGAAATTGTTTGATTAGTGTCTGCACTCTCCTTGTAAAAGTAATATTACATATGAAGTTGGTGTTTCAAGTCGCTCGCAGAATTGTATTCCTGAATTTGTTAATGTAAGAAAACGGAGGCCAGCGAGCCCCAGACTTAAAGGACAGAAGGCACTTTGCTAGAATGTGAAATTGTTGCATTTGTTAGTCATATGTAGTTCCTCGAGAGTTGTAACACGGCTTATCACCACATACATAAGTAGAGTCTGTTGGCTAGTATCATAATTAAATGTGCTGCCCTGTGACTTGTACACAGTTCTGACCTAAGCCAGCATCATTCAAAATTAACAATGGTGACATTTGATCTTGTCACCAAGTGAGATACTTATGTGCTTCACGGTGCCTATTTCAAATTCAGCACATGCAGTTTTGATAAGATTTGTGGTTCCCATTGGAAATGGCACACCTGTCGTATGCTGGGCAGTGGAAACTTGAGCCACAATTGTTACATACGCCTCTTGCTTGCCGTCGTCTTTTATTGTATCAGATGTGGAACTGGGCAATTCTTCTGCCTCATCCTTTGTCAAGTGTTCTATATAACTTAGCAGTGTGCATAGGCTCAATGTGCTAGCATCGTCGTTGACCTTGCCACAAATGTTTGCATTTCTGCACACCAGTGTCGTAGCTGCTTGGAATCTTGAGCTGTAATCTGATTGGAAATAACCATAAGACGCCCAAGTTGGCTGCTATGCGTTGAGTCCCACTCCTTGCCTACTGTACATGTGCGGTGGTGAAGTAACTCCTAAAGGAAAGGTTTACAACCATCCATATATTACTTCATTCAAATTGTATTTATCATCATCATTGGTTCTTCGTACGAGAAAAACTGGTTTGTTTTATATAGCAAAGATTTTTTATAGTACACAAAAACGGTGAACGACTGACTTCATGTTCTCTCACAATGTGTGATTCTCATTCCAAGTGTTTTTTTTTCCACACACTCAACTGAAATGAATCATAAATTGAACAGAATAATATTCTTATTTTGTGCATTTTCTTGCATTATAGAATATTACTGACCTTCACAGAGTTAACAGAACTGCCAAACATCTTTTCTTCAAAAGAAAACCCTAGTTTGAACTCAGAGTAGGTGTCAGAACTTATTCATAATTAATTCGCCCATGGAAAAAAAAATTCCAAAAACAAACCCTGGTGACATTATGTGTTGACCAGTTTGGTAATGTGTTAACGCTGTAAAGGGTAATAATATCTTAATAATACATTAAATACGATGAAAGTGAGCATTGTTCCTGCCTCAATGGCCAAGCAGGTGGAGACACAATGGGTCAAACATTGGGTTCCAGATTTGACTATGGTTCATTGCGATCACTCTTTTTCTTCTATGGTCATCGATGTGTATATATATATATATATATATATATATATATATATATATCATCATCATCATATTCAACCATTATCTATCCACTGCTGGATGAAGGTCTCTCCAAATGCTTTCCACACAAGTCTATCCTGGGCCATTCGTTTCCACGTCACCCCAACCTGTTTTCTTATTTCATCCACCCATCTAGTTTGAGGACGTTTTCTAGGTCTTCGGTGGTCTCTTGGAATCCAGTTCAGAATTTCTGTTGTCCATCGTTGATCAGTTCTTCTTGCAATATGCCCAGCCCATCGCCATTTCAGCCCTTTTACTTTAACAATGATGTCCTCTACTCTAGTTTGCTCTCTCACCCAAGTGTTTCTTTTTCGATCTCTCCTAGTTATTCCAAGCATGCACCTCTCCATGCTCCTTTGCGTTGTCTGTAACTTTCGTATTGCTCCAACTGTTAGACTCCATGTCTCTGATCCATAAGAGAGGACTGGCAATACACACTGGTTGAAGACCTTTCTTTTTAGACACAAAGGCAATTTCCCCTTCAGGATAAAACTGTTTCTTCCAAATGCACTCCAGCCAAGTTTAATACGTCTGTTGAGTTCTTTCATAATGTTGCCATCCATTGAAATCAGCTGGCCAAGGTAAATATATGAATCAGCAATTTCTAGCTCAATGTTGTCAACTTGTATTTTTGTTTCCTCTACAAAATTATTGAACATGATCTTAGTTTTTTGTAGGTTCATCTTGAGGAATATGAACTGCTTAAGGCCAAAGAAATCAATTTGGGGTTGCGAGTTTGCAAGCTTTCCACTTCTGTTGACACCGTTGAGAGTGGAACCAACCACACCAAGCATGACATGTTGCTGGTGCAGCTCATCAGTAAAAGCACAAATTTGGTAATCGGAAGACTCCCAGCCACGGATATCATGATAATCATTATAAACCGCAGCCATTTATTTGTGTATTTTTTTTGTACAATATAAACTGCATGTACTGTGCGCCATTTTAGGATGGAACTAATTACTTAACTGGACTTCTAAACGATGGCATGATTACACACAACCATGTTTACCGACTATTACATGTAATTACCCTAAGGTCCAGATAATTCAACTCCTGATAAACTGTGTCTATGATAATCCAAGCTTCCAGAATCCAGTCCAATCCGATCTTCTTCTTTTTAATTTTGAAGATTTCTTAATTAACAAACCTTTTCAATTACAAATTACCTTTTTTGAATTGAAACTGAATACACTAATTACAAATTATTAGTTGGTTGATTGTATTTTTATGGCGCAAGGACAGCAATGGTCATTCTGCACCAACCAAGGTGAGATCATACACACGGTTTAAAATGAATATAAAAACCATAAAGGAAAAAGGCATTAAAGTACAATCAAACGAAATAATAGAGTAAAATTACAAATTATTACACATAATTATAAATTATATTATGAAAAATTAGACGTGTCGACAGCTGTACTTTATCAGAAGTAAGCTCATTATTACTCCTAATGAAAGGTAGCTGTTGACGCATCCAAAAATTTTGTGTACTTTTTGGGTGGTACTTTTCCTTTAGCACGATGCCATTTACGATTTTTTTCATGGTCGCTGGACTCGATTATAACTTTAAGATGTTTTTGTCGTCTAAAAACTCGTAAGTTTACAACCCTTCCTTACTTGCAAGACATTTTGTAACATTTGCCATGTTTGTTGAAGTTTCAAGTTCTCGAATATCAGGCTGTTCGGATACTTTTTTGCTAGCATTCAACATTTTTAAGATTCAGACGTAACTCAAATATGATCCAAACGGGCAGCAAGGGTGAAGTTCGAAGTGTGTGTATGGGGGGGTCTTCCCCCCCACCAGCCCTTCACTGATAACAGGAAAGTGCCTTTTTTTCCCCCACCTTTTACAAAAGGCATGCTGATAGAGGAAATTTACAGGGCTAAAAAATAACCTCGAAACAACATTTCAACCTTTTTAAGATTCAGGCATAACTCAAATATGGTCCAAACGGGATGAAAGGGCAAAGTATGAAATGGGGGGGGGTCTCTCTCTCCCACTAACCCTTCACTGAAACGTGACAGTTAAAAACATTGTTCACTGACAATTTTATTGTTGGCAAAATCATCGTAAAAATGGAGTATGAAAAAAATCGTAAGTGGCATGGTGATAATGGAAAAGCACTGCTTGGGTGGTCTGTTTACTATTTTACCAGTGTTTAATCTTCTCTATGTAAATTTCTTCCTTGGTACATTATATTTTTATTAAAACAGATACAAATATATTTTTTTTCTTGATCACAAAAAATATTTCTTTTAAAATTTCTGATACCCAAAAGTAGCTTCAGCCTGAATCACCTTGGTTTACTGAGAGACTACAGTATTATAAAGAAATGGCCATACATACCATCATGAAAAACCGTTTCAATCAATTTCCATATCCATGAACATGCCATCTTCTGATGGAAGCGTGGCAGATTTACTTGGAGCTCCATGAGACGGGTAACAAATTGAGGAATTTTATTAAGGGAATTGATGACACCAATTAATGGAGCCCACAGCTTTAACACAAACATTGGAAGTTCGAGGTTTCCACTGTCCATGAAGTTTTGTTCTTGAAGGAGGAAAAAAATTACAATATTATTCTAATGACTCTGTGCAGTAGAAATGCATTATTATAGCAACTACCAATCTAACCATGTTATATACCATATCAAGGAACAATAAAAATACCAAATATTAAGCTAATATACTATTAAACACAGTGGCAACAACGAAGAAAAGAAGTCGGCCTTACAAAATTAAAATGTACAGGATGTAATTTTTTTTTTTTTTAGTGTATAATTTAGGAACATAATTTTTTTTTCTAAGCACCCACCATTTGGCTCATTGGTGTCCAATTATCGGATAATGATGAGAGTGCCAATCATTCATTAGGGCACCACATTAGATGATTGACATCACCTTGCCCACAGGCAGCTTTGAGAGCGGATATCATCTTTACAGATGACCACGCCCATTGTTGTTTAACTTCGGTGATCGGTCAGGGATTGGCATTTGCACCAAGGTATAGCCGTGGGCTTTAATTTACAACTACTGTTCATTCGAATTTTGACCAAAATAATGTAAACGCTGTGTAACCAAGAGGGCACAAACAGCGAGATATATATCAGTTTAAAAAAATAACTAATCTGCTAGCGTTTCCGAAATTTCAGGGCTCCCAGTTAGCTTTTTACAAGAAATTAGAAAGATAAGGACCACTTTTTATGAAAAAAGAATCAATATACAAGGACTATAATTTTTTTTTTTCAAAAGGATCCATAAGGACCTAATACAGTGATTTGCACACAGTTTTTTTTTAAAATAATTATTACTCAAAATCTAAAGAGTTAATTGATATCCTTTCCCAGTTTTTTTTTTTAAATATTGGTCCTTTTTCATAGGGAGCAATTATAAAAAATTATATTTTATACTACATCGCCCCGCTCATTGAAAAAAAGTATATATAATGAGCAAGAAGAACTGAAAAATAAACAGTGCTGATTTTACTCAAAACAGAAGCCAGATATTTATTATGTAACCTCAATAATTGTTTAAATTCAAAATAAAAAATTAAATCGAACTCATTAAATTATGAGATATATAAAAATTATAGAACAAGTTTGTTAACAATACATACTCTTGCTAAAAAAAAGGGGGACATGTATCAAAGAAGAATTATTGATTTAGAGGCTGCAAACGGCCCTGTAACAATCAAATGGCCATGGAAGTTGATCTCGAGATCCTACTTTTTTTTTTTTGACACTGAATTTTCATTTTACCATAAAGGGTGGAAAAAAAAAAAAATCATTCCAGTAAAATATTCTTATACCCTAGTTGCCAACTTTAAAAAATATGCATCGTGATACGTTATCTACAGTAAATGTATACTAAAAGTATATTTGATTGGCTGTTAAAAATTTTTTTATGACGACCTATGGGTGGTTATTGTTTGGAATTCGCTGCTTAGACGTTCGTGCTCTAACGTTAATCCTACGGAATGAGATTGCTTTCATTAACATTTGGCCGGTCTTCGGACCTGACTATTGTTTAGAGGTGACCGTTAAAGGAAGGTTTACTGTACAACCCACTCTACAATATCTACTCAGCTGCAAAAAAGAATACCGTCCCGAGCCGGAGTTGAATCGGCTACTCTGTATGGACCAGAGAGTCATAACTGACTATACTACCCAGACATGAAAATGACACCTTGTTCTTTGTGGGTAAGTGTATATATTTATTAGACACCTATTAATAGGAACTTGTCGGTTCCACCGAACTGTGCCCAATTTGACAGGTTTTAATATACAAGCTTAACATTCAAATCAATAGCACATTTACAAACTTAATGTGACTTTAGCTAATAAAACATTTATGAACTTACAACAGACACAAAATGTTAATACATTTACAAACATTAATAATTGCTTAGATTTGAATTTTCAAATATTCCAGAAAGTGATTATGAATGTTATGTATACAAAACAATATCCAGACAATGGCGTAAGCACCAAAAGAATTCAAAATTTTCCCACAATCTTGACATCTTACCATCTAACAGAGACATATCTCCAGCATCCATAAGAAACAAGTTTGGTCTTATCAGAATGTCAAAAACAGTTGTGCTGCACAAGAAAAACATAAAATCAATTCATTACTTGCATTACATATAAAATAAGCTCTAAGAAAAGTAATTGTGTAATTTTTCGTCACATTGCCAAATTCAAATAAAATAAATAAAAAGTCATTTTGTATAGGGCTAGCACCCAGTAGCAGAAACTTTTCTGACAGACTACGACACCAATTTTGTTATTTGAAAATAATCTGCAGTGTAATTTAACTTTTGGTTTTTTGAAGTTTGCATAAAATATACAGGCACCTCATGCTTCATTTTGTCAAAAAGTTTAGTTTTTCATAAACATAGAAATTTGAAAAATATAATAAATATTAAAACTAAAAAATATATATATTTAATTTCACATTAAGAAAATAATCATATATTGTTTTTCGTAAAATTAAACATTTCAAAATAGCCAAGACTAAACTTTCACCACAGTTGAATAATAAAACTGTAGCTTTTATTACTGCAACACTTAATTTTTATTGAAAAAAAAATGACAAATAAGATTTTACTTTCTTAATTAAACGTTGAATGCCATTAAAATTATTACACTTTTCCCAAAAAAATAAATAAATGTGCTTTATTCGAATTTTTTAAAAATTAAAATGTAACTAAGAATTGCTTTATTTTTCTTAAATATGTATTATGACAGAAATTTTCAAAAAATGGGTCCCTGAAAAGATGAAAGGATAGGATGCCTTTATTTTTACACTTTATTTGAAGTGGCTTACAAAGAAATTCAAATCCCACTCTTATGATTTAAAAAAATTCCTGGCATATACATTGCATGTTAAATGCAATTAAAATGTATTTAGTTATATAAAGTGTTGTAAATTAGCAATAGCATCAGTTGAAATTAGTTTTACATTACCTTAAAGGGGGGCTAAACACCTTTATGGGATCATGGACTCATCCCTGAATTTCCAGAGTTCTCACATTGGGTCATAATAACCCTCGAATCTCTAAATATGCAATCCATAATCAAAATAATCTAGTATTCCCAATACATAAATAAATTGAAAAGAAGTGAACTGCAAACTGAAGCCAGAACCAAAGCCTCTCCTTCCCTCTTATCTCAATTTGAAAATCCATTTTTAAACTCCGGCCATGTGTACTAGTTCAAGGTCGGAGCAGACGACGCAATTTCCGATATCTGCACTGCCAGAATTTGTTAATTAGCCCCTTACTTCTCACTTCCCTCTTTAAAATAGAAGAAATAATTAAATCTTTTTTTTAAACCAAAAACCTTATTTTACGTGAATATTTAATCAAAAGTAGGCCAAGTTATGGCTATGCGTGTTAATGAGATTTGACTATATATGTATACAAAAACCAATAATTTAATCAAGCGTTACTATATCCAATAATTGCTGAAGTGTAGAATTGTCTTCACTTGCCATTCCACCTGCAGAGACAATGGGTAATTTTTTTTTATTTTTAAAAGACTGAAGGGGATTCATTGTTTGAATTACACGGTAAATTAGTACCGATTTCCTCAATAGTTTTCTGTTCACTATTTGCTAACATGCCATGTGCTCCTTCCTTTGAGTTTAATTTATCTCTTTTATGTTCCCTTTTATTTAATCGCAAGTATTAATCTAAAAGTTTTAGATTTATACTTGTGATAGCTTTGAAAATTTTGTACTGTAGAAAAATGCTTAAAAAAAATCACAAAATTAAAATTTAGAACTACAAATAACATTTTTTATTTTGTACAAAATTACACAATTGGTCAAGAGTGGACTGGGCCTGTCGTTCTCCGGGTCATCCTCATGGGCAATAGGATTTGCGTCCTCCGAAAATTCAAGGTATGCGCCCTGTGAGAGGACGCATTCCGCCCCTGAAATCGGTCATATAATTGTACAATTCTCCTTGGATTTGCTACCCACCATAACTTGTAGACATTTTCAAAATTAATTTCAATTAATCCATTCATAACACCACAGAAGGTCTTCAAGATTGTTGTATGACGGCCACTGACATAGAATTGTAGAAACTTTTAATTTTCAGTGCTTTTGCTTTTTAGCGAAAATAGGATTAAATTTTTTCACAAAATGCGAAAAAAAACTTACATAGCTTAAACTCAGTCTAAAACATTAACATTTAACGTGGATTTATATTGAAACTTCTTACAAGAATGAAATCTTGAAAAATGCATTTTCCGATTTTTAAAAGGAATTTTTTTCATTACACTACAAACAAGAATTTTTTTCCAGCTAGGCGGCCATTTTAGTGCGACATCGAAAATACGAATTTTATTCGACTCGAAATGAACTTCTGTTGATGACCGGTAGAGATAAGTGATAATAAAATGGAATTCTCCCATACAATCAGAACTGCCTACTTTGCAACAGGTGTTAGGTGTTGGGATGGGAAAAAGAGTACAAAAGCGGCTATGAACATAGCACTTTCTTAAGGGGAGGCAAGCGGAAGTGCGAAAAAGCACTCATGTCTATGAGGAAAATTGCGGGTCTTATAGGTTTTGCGATTATCCCGAACAGGATCGAAAAACGATTCTTTTAGCCTCAACAGGAAATGACGGCGCGGTGAACCCCGAGTTTGTGTGGACACCCAAGGAAAATCTGTACGATAAATCGTACAGATTTTCCCTGCACCTTTAGTGAAATGTAAACCTGGAACAACTGAAACCTGTAAATGAATTCACCTTTAGTGAAAAAAATGTGGGAACAGGGGTCAAAGAAAAAGGTCGATCACAAACATGTTTATTTTCGTTTTTTTGCCAAATCAGACTTGACACATTTTTCGTCGTGAGTTTTGTAAAATAATCTGCAGGCTGCTGAAAAATCTGCGAAGTCCGTCTCCCGTTTAGCATTTTCTGCTGCAGGGGGTTAGCACAACCTCGGGGCAAAGGACCTACGCATTTGGATTTGAATCAAATGTCAGATTAAATGATTCAAGGTAATTATACTTCAGGTTCACAGTTTAAACCTCTCTAAAAAACAAAAACAACCAACCACTAGATGTAGAGCATCTAGCTTGGCGATATAATAAAGGGATCGGTTCATCAGATATTAGTTTTCAGCAATGAATATTAATTTGTGATTTACAGAGACGGATTTAGTTAATATGGCACCTAGTGCAAGCTCAAATTTGATGCCTTTCACCAACAAATATTAATTATTTTTAAAATAATTCCTTTCATGGCACAAAATTTAAAGGGATCCCATGCAACTAAACCACAAGTACTTTTTCTGATGGGCAAAAACATCAACTTGAATTAAACTAAATCAAATTGAATTGAACCAAAATTAAAGTCTTACATAAATTTCAATAATCTGGAATGCCCTCTGTGCAGTCGAGTAAGGTCATTCATTTTGATGTAGTTTTTACACTCCAAATTTCTTAGTTGCAGTGTCATATTGTGTTGTACGAAAAACCCGTAGATAGTATTGGTTCTGCAGTAGTCTAAATTTATCCAGAAAAAGTGTGGAAACAAACATAGTTACATATTGCATTTAGAATTTATAAAGTATCAATTTGATTTATTGGAACTTGAAAATAAGCGCTTTGATGCTTAAAATAGATTTGGCCTTGTCTGCATTTCAGGGTCGTGAGGTCATTTTGTTGCCTGCCCCCTGGTGTCCAGTGCGACACTACTGGTCATACTGACATGTAAAATAAGAACTTTAATTATAAACACCTTGTATTAGTTCAGCCCAAAAAGAGACTGTTTACAGCTATAAGGTCACAGGAAATCATTAACTATCTTTGCTCATATTCATGTAAAATAAATGAAATTAACTCACTGTCTTTTCACAAGTTCATTTGCAAGCTCACTTAAGATTGCTTGCAACTTTCTACTGCTTTCACCAATGGAACACGGTTGAGCTCTGCACTATTAAAAAAACAAAAAAAAAATGACGAGTTTGTATAAATTGGATTCAAAACATGGTTTGTTTTTCAATTACTGCAAACGTTTGGAAATAAAGGAAGTAGTAACAAACAGGGCATAGGGGCGGTTAATGCCCACTCTCATTTAAACAATATTATTCGATGTGACGAAGTTCATTGTGCAAGAAACTTTCGTCTTCATCAAAATCCCCTCCCATTTTAACTAAAAACACTCTTTACCCTGAAAATTGTGTACAGGCAGGGTTCACACTAGGAAAAAAAATTAGGTGAGATTTTTTAACCTTAACTTCAAAATTAAGTCCCACTTAATTAAAAATCAACATATGTGAGATTTTTTGGAGCACCAACATTGGATAAATTTGACATTTTCACGTGAGTTAGGAAAACTGTCCCAAGAGAGAATTTAACTGGGTTAAAATGTCAAGAGTTGGCAATTAGGTGAGATTTTTTAACCTTAACTTCAAAATTAAGTCCCACTTAATTAAAAATCAACATATGTGAGATTTTTTGGAGCACCAACATTGGATAAATTTGACATTTTCACGTGAGTTAGGAAAACTGTCCCAAGAGAGAATTTAACTGGGTTAAAATGTCAAGAGTTGGCACAGGAATGGGGGCATGTGAATTCGAGAGATGTATTTTTAATGAAAAGATGAATAGATGTTTGCTTTGTGTTTTACTGTTCATGAACAGCTATGGCCATACTGTACCAGGAGCTATAGTTTTTCGAGGGAAAAAAAATTACAATTCACTACTTTCATAGTATCCTATTATTTCTTTGTAATTTAAGAGCGATGCTCAGCAGTACAAAACACCATCGCAGGACAGGAGTGGAACAGAAAGATGGGTTTGAGTTGGAAGAAACGTTTGAATTTGGAGGGGGGGGGAGAGCCAACGTAGGGACAATAGTTTGTGAAAAGGAGAAGGGATGCATATTATCTTTAAGAGGTGGTATGGTGGGCAAGGAACACTTGCTGAAAAGTGATTGGGGGGATAAGTAGTAAATATTGAATGTACAGGCGATATTGCCAAGATGTTTGCAAAGTTGCTGATGTTTATGTCATCACGGTTTCCTAAACAGTATTGCTTGATTTTTAGGCTTTTCCTTTTGGAACTATTTCAAGTGTTTTTGGTGTTTTCTGAGTACAGTTATTGGGCTTTTTGCCCACTAGTATTTTTCTTGAATCAGTGACTGTCCAGTTGGGGGATACCCGGCCGCTTGGATATATTACTAGCATTGAACTTTAGCATAGTAATCTCCTGAATCACTAAACCTTGAATGAATATTCCTTGAACGGTATTACTTGATTTCCGAAGCTTCATTTGCACTATTTCTAGCATTTTTTTTAATAATCGTTTGATGCTTTATTTCTTGAAGATATATTTTTTTATTTATAATACATTATGTAAATAACACATATCTTATTTTTAATATTTTTGTATATTACTAGTGATATTATTATTATTATTTAGGTGATATTTTTAGTGGTAGAACTTTTACAAACCTTTTCAGAAGGTTCAAGAAAATTCCACCCGTAAAGCTATTCTGGAATTTTTCTAATATAGCTGGAACTATTTATAGTGATCACGACTAAAAACGTTGTACTTTTATTTTCTAAAAAAGTCCATACCTTGTAGGATAAAAAATTGTATTTTATAATTTGCTAAACCAATGGAAAAACCAAAATGGCATCCATTTTATGAAAGTGATGTTAATTTTGATGGTAAGGGTTGCTATTTGGCGAGAGTAAGTTGGTATTCAGCAGGGATTTATATACGCCCCATCAAATTTTTTGATACAACCCCTAAAAATCTTGAACACACAATGTGCTTAATGAAAATTACTTAACGAAATCTAGTCCAGCCCGCCCCCCCCCCTTACAAATCTTGAACACCCTTCCAGTTTAAGAATCCTGGTTAAGCCCCTGGTGTTCAGTGAAAATTTTGACGAAGTAGCCTGTATACATAATGTTAGACGGAAAAGTATGTGTATAGTGCAGGAAATGGTGCTTAGATTAAAGTTTTTAAAAATGTGCTTGCTTGGGGTGCACCACAAAATTTTGGGGATCCTTAATTTTTTGGTTCTTACCACAGCTTTAGAGTTTTTTTTTTTTTTTGGGGGTGATTTTCATATCACCTCTGTATTTAGTGTCTACTGTATGCATATATAAGCGAAGCCACTCAAACAAGCAACAGCTGCATGCCCAATACTATTTTTATATCTGCGCAACAACTTTGTGATGGCTTCAGTAATACTTATTTTTACACTTACAGCATAGGATTTACAGTCTTTGATCAAAAGGTAGATCTTTTCTTCCAATTGGGTGTTGTCTTTCTTAGGACATGGCACAAATGAATTTTTATGTTTCGCACACTCCTTGTCCCAGTATTCATGTTGGAGAAAATCAAGAACATACGAAGTAGCATATCGCAAGCTGATGAGAGAAGGCATCTTGGAATGGGAACAGGAATTCCTCAAATCTAGAATCCACTCTGGAATTTTTAACTAAGGAAAAAGAAAATACATATAGCTGCCACTCATATAATATGGCCAGACTAGTATAAAATCTGTATATCACAGGTAACTACAGGTACATATAGAAAGTTGGGCTGTTCCCCAAAGTTAGCAAACTATGACATTTCATAATTATTGGATAATTGTTTCTTGCATATATATGTGATTTTTATCTTTGACACCCGAAAAATTTGCAACTTTGATTCAAGAGAAATGAAATTTCTTCTGATTGTGGCTTGTTTTTTCTTATTTTTTAAAAATTTTACAAGCTTTATTCTAAAATGTCATTCACGATGAAAAAATAATTAAAGAACGGTTACTAAAAACAGATAGCATGTATATACACAAAACATACAATTGGCCCCCACTTAAATAAATAGGCCATTGATAATCGAATACCCTGCTTAGAAAAATAAAATTGATTAAAATCAAACGATTATTCCGATACGAGCAATGTTACATTTCTCCACAATTTTCAACAAATAATCCTCAGAGATTGACTCTGGGGAAAAAACAAAAAATCCAATCGTAGCATGAAAATATGCTCAAATAAGGAATAAAAGTGTTAAAAATTTTACAAGCTTTATTCTAAAATGTCATTCACGATGAAAAAATAATTAAAGAACGGTTACTAAAAACAGATAGCATGTATATACACAAAACATACAATTGGCCCCCACTTAAATAAATAGGCCATTGATAATCGAATACCCTGCTTAGAAAAATAAAATTGATTAAAATCAAACGATTATTCCGATACGAGCAATGTTACATTTCTCCACAATTTTCAACAAATAATCCTCAGAGATTGACTCTGGGGAAAAAACAAAAAATCCAATCGTAGCATGAAAATATGCTCAAATAAGGAATAAAAGTGTACAGGGGAAAATTCTGCCTTACAAATGCCCTTCCACCTCTTTTGTTAAGGGACTCTCAGAGTCTCTTTATTGGAAAGTAGAATACAAAAGCTTGTGGTTCTCGTTCATAGTTCGCTCTTCTCTCTTCAAACTAGGGGTGATTTGGTCACCATTCATCGTATTGTTGTGATGTGGAAGGTTTTTACTTTAGATGGACACTGAATGTGAAAAATGATGACTGCGAAACGTAAAAATCTAGGTTTGCACAAGTAGCATTTTTTTTTTTAAATAAACAAATTGAGTCACCAAAGTTGTAAAAATCTAGGTTTGCACAAGTAGCATTTTTTTTTTTTAAATAAACAAATTGAGTCACCACCATCTCTCAACAGAGCAACTCAAACTTCGTTACTTGTCGATACACTGAGGCTCGTGTGGGTGACCATAACTTGCTTTATGCAATGGAAAAGTAACTCAAATGTTTAGTGGGATTCAAAGTAAAGCAATCAATTTTGATAAGTTTAGTGCATATATATATTTTTTTTATGGTGCAAAGATTGTTTGTTTGTGGTTTTACGGTTCAAGGACTACAATGGTCATGCTGCGCCGGGACCTACTGTTTTCTGAGGAATCCGAACCTCTTAAAGCCTAGGAGACCAAACCCCGGACTACAGTGAGCAGTGTGATCTTCATGAGATCTCTCATAAGTTCTTTTCACAGTCGGGAGTCAAACCCAGATTAACAGCATGCTAGGCGAACACGTTACCACACTGTGCCACCGCAGGACCTATGGTGCAAACAACAGCAAAGGTTATTCTGTGCTGGAACTTATCATTTTTCAAGGAATCTAAATATCTTAAGGCCTAGGAAGGAAACAAACCCCCAGAACACAATATGTAATCTGTCAGCAAACATTTTATTTTGGAATCGTTTTGAGTTGAACTGGGTTAAGCACACTAAGCAAATGTCTTACTACTGCACCATAGTATAAGTAAAGCAGCAAGTATATGCTAGTCTACAACTTTATTTTTGCTAAAAATAACATAGGTATATGCAATATTTCTTTTTGTATACAAGTATTATTCCTTTCATTATAATTTCATGTTTAGTGAATGTGCAGTCAACGTAAGTGCACTGGAGCATGTGCCGGGGTCTAGTGTTTTCTGAGGAATCCGAGTCTCTTAAGACCTAGGGAACTAGGACTACAGTGAGCAGTGCGATCTTTGCACCATTGGGAGAAGACACCAGGTTTGATAGCCGTAGAGCGTAATGCGGGCATCTGCATTTTACTTTTTTGTAACAACTTGGGAGTCAAAAGTATAGTTCATCACGAACTGCACTTAATATCACCACGCAAAACGTGTCACTTTCGGCCATTACTAAAAGGCAGTTCTGTTGTCAAGACTCCAAAAACTCATTCTACTGACCAACTGGGACCAACTTGAGGTAGAGATTCTCTACCGAAAAGAGGAATTGCAGACTCAAACCGCAACAATATTGTCGCTGCAAGCTAAAAGAATCTTCAGAAAGAGAAAGCACACGATATTCTGAGATATTGCGAAAGGAGTGTACGGACAAAAAAGAGGAACTGCTGACTTCTGGTGACTTGCAAATCAGACTTACAGTTTCGCAGGTCTATGGAACGATGACCAAAAGACTTTCAAGCTTGTCAAAATTTGGCTCCAAACCAGTATGCTCAAAGCCATGTGTTTACCCAACTTAGTACTTTCACAATAATTTTTTTTTCCCTTGCCCCATATCTCAGAATGTCAGTCTCCACCATGTAAGATTTTCTTGGCTAGCAGCATCAGTATTGCTACAGTTTACAAATTTGAGTTGGCAATTCGCTCATCCGAGAAACAATGAAATTCATTACCTAGTTGAAAACCCCTGGGGCTCAGTAAAAGTAAACAAACTCACCTTCTTTAAAGCCGTGCGAAGAGAAATTGTCTTTTCCCGATACTGAACAACTTCTGAAGCTATATTTACAAACCTATGAAATCATATGTTCGTCCCATAAATATCAATATAACATAATCATCATTGCAGTCACTCAGTACATATCTTAGCATTGTAGACTTTTTAGTCATAAAATACAAAAGAACATTTCACTAGCAATTACTTGGTAATTATTTTTTTTTTCTTTTTGGAAATTTTAATTCATACCTAAAACTCTGTTAACAAGTTGAAAGTAAATTTCCAATACCTTTTTTTTTATATTTTGCTTTAATATTAACCTCAAATGAACTGTTTATACATACAAATGCAAACATGGTACAAAATTAATGGGTACTTAGTAATACACTTAAACCTGTTTTTGTGTGCGATTTTTTTTATTGATAACTTCGTCAATTATGTTTCAATTTGATTGAAATTTTCATATACCGCACAAAAACAGGTTTGAGTGTACTGAAAACTTCTATAATATGAAATATAATACACAGTCAATATACATGTTAACATCAATGTGGCAAATTAGGTACTAAACGTACTTCCTAGGAAATTCATAACTGCAGAGAACAAGTCTAAATACTGTGTATATCGTTGGTTAACTCTTATTACGATGATATTTTCCTTTATAAAGGATCCAGTAATTTGGTTATAGTGACTTGATATAATACACGAGAGTCGAGTCTACACCCACTTTCTCGACAACACTCAAATCACGTTGTTCCGATTATAAAAGCTTTAAAATAAAAATTACAAATATGTTCAGAATAAATAATTGCAAACATATATTACCATACTATGATTTAAGAAAAATATTACTTATAGTGACTGCATGTTATAACGATTGAATTTGAACGGCTCCTTAGAGATCACTATAAATGATTTTCACTATATATTTATTATTAAATCTACTATGTAAATTAT